>JAWZYV010009477.1:1200000-1562545 GCA_038373885.1 Cheiracanthium punctorium
TGATCGGTTTTTTTTTTTTTTTTGGTGTGTGTGTGTGTGCTGTGAGCGGTAAAAACGCCCAATAACAAAACGCGTTAGAATTTCTTAAAAAGTCCTCCGCATAGGCACTAGAGATGAGACGGGCTCAGCCCGAGCCCGGGCCCGAACCGGGCTCGGGCTCTGTAATTCACAATTGCGTTCGGGCTCGGGCTCGTGAAAAATTTCTCCTTTATTGAACATACTCCTTGAAACATATTTTAAAAAGTGATTCACGAGGAAAATAAAAGTACAGTCAACTCCGGTTATAGTGAACCTCTGGGGACCATCAAATTTCGTCCACTATATCCGAAGTTCACTAAAACCCAAGTGTCTTCATGATGGATAGAGATACTGTATGTGAATTGGGACTAATGGTTTGCGTTCACTGTACCCGATGTTTCACTATAACCGGAGTTGACTGTACTTATAATAAAAAAAAATAGCGGCACTGGCGCCTAGAATTTGCGTTAAGCTCTTTGGATATTTCAGAACGGCGGCTTATATTGATTAGTTAGTCATGAGATCCGACATTATTTGATAAACATGGATATATGAAGAATAAGAAAGTGCATTGAGAGTTTGCAACTATATTTGTCTTTAATTTGCAGAAACGGCAAAATTCATTGCATTCTATCCATGAAGTAATTGGATTTTTTTAATCTTAGCTGAAATTTCGGGCTCGGGCGAGCTCGGGCTCCGACTTAAATAATATTCCTCGGGCTCGGATTAAAAGTCCTCGGGCTCGGGCTTCAAAAAATGAGCCCGAAGTCATCTCTAATAGGCACCCCTTTATATACCCGTAGGCAGAAGCCCCTCGTATAGGCTTGCCATAAAATAAACGCACTTGGCTGTCTCAGCCATTTTTTGATAGGAGGAAGCATTAGCTACACGCATGCTCACACATGCGCTGAACATGAGTAACGTGTGCGTGTTAGTCAGGGACGCATTTAGTACCATGCCACCCAATAGGCAAAATTAAAATCTCCATCCCCAGCACGCTCCTTTTACTTTCATATCTAGTAATCTAAAGAAAAAATATTGACTTAAATTGCAGGGCCGCAGCTTGGAAATTTTTTCGCAAGTGATTGAATGTTTATATGAGGTAGATTTCTGAACACATGTAATTCATGTTCATGCTACATTTCGGGGGCCAGTATTCATAGTCATCCGCAATGGCAAATGACTTATGACATCGAAACTGACCAGTCTCGACGAAATTTATATATTTGCGGGCAAATACTTTTTGGTATGGAAAAGGATAACAAACAAACAAAAGGAGGTCTTCGGGAGCTGCATTTCGCCTGCAACTTAAAAAAAAAGAAAATATGACCCTTAAAATTTTTTGCCGCCTTAAGCCGTGGCCTACTGTGGCCTATTTAAAAATACCGCCCAAGTGTTAGTCAGCTACTGCACTAAAAACTTTTCTTAACGAACGAAGCCTCATACACAATCTGTGTTTTATCTATTAAACTACTCCAATCTTGTGTCGAAAAAAATAGTAAAAATAGACCATGTTTTTAATTGAAAACGCATTCATCCGCAGCTATTTAAAACATTTGGATAACGCGAACTAAATCTGGAGTTCTGATAGGGTTGTTTTTTTTAAACGAGTTGGATTACAAAATTTTTAAACCATCTCAAAGAACTTGTTTTTTAAGCGTAAACTCTCGTCTTTTTTTCCTGCCAAATCTTAAGTGTTTAACAACAACTATTCTGGTTGTCATTGAACTAAAGTCAGGTATGCTGACTTACCTACAAAAAGCCGGATTTTCATGCGTAAATCGTGCATTTAAAAATGAATTTAATTTTTTTTTTCATTCTTAGTAAACAAGAGTAGGTGGGAATTCTTTCACACGGTTATAATAGAAGGTGTTCGCGAAAAAGATTTGTGAGAAGGAAGAGCAAAAATTGTTTGCGAATTTGAAACCCTATAAAGATCATTTTAAGAGTTACTGTTACGAATCAGAAGTTATAACCTTATTTTAGACGAGTGACTAGAAAAAAGCATTTTTTAAAAATTCATAAAATTATATTTAATGTGACTACCTATCCGAACCAAGACATAGTCTAAAGTTATTTTAGGTTTCAGGACTTCAACTGCCTCCCTTCCCAAATAAAATCACAAAAAAGGGGGCAATTGCTACAATCATTGGGGGTAATTAAGACCGCTTAATTTTGTTTTGATACTCACAAAATTTTGTTAGAGCAATCGAGACTACTATTCTTGTTTTTTTTAGCGATTAATGTACTTTCGGTAAGGAAATAATTGATACAAATCTAGTAATAAGGTTATAATTTCTACTTACTCAATCAAAACGCCATTCTGCTGCCAAGATGGTGTGCTGAAAGTCAATCTTTTTTTAAAAGGGAAAATATTGACTGTAAGAACTGTTGAAAAAAATGGAAGGAAATTGTAATAAGTAATGTTTTCTTGACCTTCATAAAGAGCAAAATAAAATCAAAATAAAAACAAATTAAATGTTACTGCTCTTGGTATGTCGTCTATTTTTATGATTATTTGATTATGAAAAAGTAACCATTCCTTTTTGAAAATTTCCAGTCATAATAAATTTTTTGTATTTATGTGTCTTACTTATTTTTAATAGAAATTCTTATCGGTTATATTTTATGTCTTGGAATCATGGGCGCCGCCAAAATATTTCCCAGGGGGGGGGCAAAGACTACTTCAGGGGGGGCAAAGACTACTCCAGGGGGGCAAAGACTACTTCAACGTTTGGTTACCGTGTTGGAAAGAACAAAAAAGCAAGGGAAAACACTGCATACAAAAATCCAGAGGGGGGGCAAGTGCCCCCCCCCTTGCCCTATGCTGCCGGTGCCCATGCTTGGAATGTACTTCTGGGTCTATTAACAGGTAATGAGAGTAAGTTCTAAACATCTGAAATTTTTAAAAATAATGAATAGCAAAATTTATATTTTATAATTTATTTTTAAGTTAAATATAACAAATAAATAAAGTATTTTAAATCATTTTTTCCTTCATGTTTATTTAAATTACAGAAGGCAAGCATGTGCATTTTCAGATCAGAATAATTTTTTTACTATGTTTTTACACGTGGTCGCGTAATTATTTGAAGGCTATAACTTTCCCATTGATGAAAATTATAGCCTTCAAACATAAAATTTTCCATTCATTACCTTTTAACCATTCATTGTAAGCTTTAATTATAACATTTAAAGATTTTTACAGGGTCTCGCGAAATTACACTATTAGTGATGTACAGCTGTTTGAGGTTATCCCCAAATCTCGTCAAATTTGGCGCAAGAATGACCATTATGTTGGAAAGTGTTTTATAATCGATGCTTTTTGAAGGATTTGTTTTCTTTTTTATCAATGTAACACATGATTTCTTTTATTTGAAGGATGCAGTTTGTTTGGGTTGTTTTGGTTTGAACAAAGAGGAAGTCCTGCGGGACCCACAACTGTTTTTAGACTTTTTAGACGTTTTCCGATTCACGGGGATGTCTATCCCTGCTAGATGATTCTGAAATTAGTAACAACAACAGTATTATTTTTATATATTTTCATTATCACTGAATGCAATCTTTTGATAGCTGGATCAAGTACAGTATTTGAATAATAGCACGCAGCGGGGTGCATAGAAAAACATTAGGAAGGAACTAGTTTTAAAGAAAAAAAGAATTGCTAGATTTTAAAAAATAGCATTTATACAAATACTTGTAATGTTGTTCCAAACATTAATCATAATGTTAGCCTAAATCACATATGGGCAACCTCCGAGCCTAAATCACATATGGTGATTTGGCCCGGTGGCCAGATATGGCCCTCACCGGCTTTTGTTCCGGCCCTCGGAACATTTCCAAACCAAATATAAAACCCATACAAACAATTTAAAATCCCATATAAATCCCCATTATACGGGCAGCGTCTTCGCTGACATCCTAAAGTTTGGCCCTCAACTTTCCAAAGATTGCCCATACCTGCTAGAGATGAGTTCGGGCTCATTTTTTGAAGCCCGAGCCCGAGCAATATTATTAAATTTGGAGCCCGAGCCCGAAATTTCAGCTAAAGACAAATAAATTTAACTACTTCATTAATAGGATACAATAAATTTTGGAGCTTCACACACCTTCTAGTTCCCCGTGCTGCTATTTTTTAAAATAAGTACGTCTATTTATCCCATGAATCACTTTTTAAAATCTGTTTCAAGGAGTATGTTCAACAAAGGAGAAATTTTTCACGAGCCCGAGCCCGAGTCGGGCTCGGGCTTTCGGGCTCGGGCTGAGCCCGTCTCATCTCTAATGCCTGCCCTAACCAAAGTAGTAATTTGTTTTGGGAGAGGCTAATTAAGAAAAAAATCGTTATGCAAAATGTACAATAAAGCAGACGTTGCCTTTAAGCATTGTTCTTTTTATTTTGGGGGAGGGGGAGGGGGTGCTGAAGCCCCCAGGATTTGCCACTAGCTGTACAGGTATGCAGGCTAATATTTTTAGAATTCATATTTACTGATGGCGGCTAAGGATCATTAAAAAAAAATCTGTATTTATCATCCAATCACTACAAAGTTTTGTATAGTGATACAATGTTGACCGATTATGAAAAATATTAGATCCCAGTTAATCTCAGAGTTTAATTAATTGAGAAATTAATTAAAATATGCTAATTAATGATATTATCTATATGCTCCATGTGCAGCAATTTTTGTCTGTGACAACAGATTTTTTTCTTAATACAAACTTATTTTAATAAAAACTTTCTTAATAAAAACTTATTTCCTTAAACATATGCGACTTCCGGAAATTTTTCAATTAAAACAATGCAAAAATGTTTTTTAAAAAAAACTAAAAAATCTATTAAAAGTAGCTCCAAGTTATCTTCAAACATTCATGAATGGTATTTTTACCAAATTTCGGCAAGATTCACAAATTTTAATGTGCATGGAACACTTTGAACTTTCGACACTAAGCTTTTCGGCAAAAAGTTCGAAAATCTGTTTTTTGAAAAGAAGCATTTCAGTCTTGACATAACAAGTCAGCTGTCGCTTGTTTACACATTTAAAACTATCATAACTAATCATTCTAATCAACGTATCGATATGACTTTTTTTTTAACTTAAAGAGTTGTAGATTAATATTCAGCAAAGAAAAAAAAAACTCTTTTGGTTACACATTTTTGCGAATTTGAAGGTCCATTGTCGCCTTAATGCATTTGTGGTGGCGAAAATAACCCACGGGCCTAGATTAGCGGACACCTTTGTTTCGGAAATTTTAGATGGACATCCATGAATTCTTCTTCTGCAAGTTATGGCCCAGTACCTAATGCACCCACACAATTCCAAGCTTATACAGCTAGTGTTTTATAATCAATTTTCCTTGAGATTGTGATATTTCTCGTTGTCTTTTGAAATTTCTTTTCAAATTTCGTTTAACACTTTAACGCGCAGTGTTCCCGCTCTGGAAACACCAAACTCTGACGTTTTGAGTGTTGCCAGTCACGAAGAATAGATTTGATTTTTATAAAAATAGTTGCGGGTGACCTAGCTCCACGAGAATCCTTTACTTTTTAGCACGTCCTTTCCCGTAAAAAAATTGTGCCGGCACAGCCAGCTGCTTCAAAAAAAGGGTCTCTAGATCTGTGGCACGCGATGAACGTTTCGATCGTCCGCCATCTTGCTGGTAGTTAAGTCGAGCGATGGCAACGGCTGCCCTTTTTTCAGCATTCGGAAAGGGTTGCGCCTCAAAGGGTTAAACGGGACGCAGGTTCGCCATACAAAATAAATAATTATCGGCATGTTTAAAGTATCAACAGCCACGAAAAAGGTTGCGTTACGAAGAAAAAACAAAATGCAGCAGCGGCAACTCTTTCTCTTGCAAATACTTCATACCTTTTCTCGAGTATACCGACGACAAAAAAAAAGTTTTCGTTTCGATTACGGGCACGATGTATGCGTTGCCGCAATTACACGAATTCCGCAAGTTTGAGAGAAAATGATCTCCCACTGCTCGAGTCGTGTACAAGAAACCCTCGAAAGCTGCATTCTTGTCAGGTTGACGACCCATTTCGCCAGGTTAAGCAGCCCAGTGAGCATTAGGCCGCGTTTGAGAATGTTTAATTAGGAGAACAACACTTCTCTGCTGGGCTGTCCTCTCAAAACATGCGGACGAGACGATAAAACTTCGGTGTGTCTGTAAAACATCGTACGAGCAGGCCCGGATACACCCACCGGAAAAAAAAAAGAGAGCAGAAAACTGGAGATATACTGGTCGAGCCGGTGACCTTTTCCATTTCTCTGCAAATCGGTTTCTTCTCGGCGCGTACGCGTACGCCGTACGGTCATTAACTGTAATAGTTCGAACTTTGTAATAAATTTTATGAAATTAGAGGAAGATACTTGAATATCTTTTTACTGACTTCAAAAATAAATAAATAAATAAAGACGTGCTATATTCGATGCGTATATTTTATTTACTTATTTATTTTTTAACGTATATATAGAGATAATTTTTTAACACGTTTACCGATTTCTCCAAAATTCTTTTTATTTATTTATTTATTTATTTTATTGAAAACGGTATATCTGGGAAGAAACCGTGTTTTTGAGCCATTGCTTAGAGCAGGGGTTCCCAAACTTGTTTTCCCCGCGGCACCCTTGTCAGGCTAAAAGCATTTCGCGGCACCCTTGTCAGGCTAAAAACATTTCACGGCACCCTTTTCAAGCTAAAAACTTTCGCGGCAGATTTCCTTTAAAGCAATATGAATATGAAGGTTAGAATGAAGCAGTTTGGATGCATTTTACGTTATTTTTTGTTTGTTTGATTACAATGGCTAACTATCAAGAAAGTACTTTCTTGGGAAAGGGATATAGCATTTTGGCAATACCCCATTTCAGGGAGTTCCGGTAAAAGAGAGGCTACAGGACAGTCTTGAACTTGACTGAAATATTAGGTTGTAACGAAAGTTTCCCGCCACCGCAAACATCGTCAGCACACAGTTCTCGTTGGCGTATTGGCTCATATTTTGTCAAACGATTTTTGGCATTTGAAAGAAAGAGGCTTACTTTATAACACTGTGTTGTGAAATCTGTAAAAAATATAGTTATTAAGTATAAGGTGTCTCAAATGGAACTATCACTCTAGAAGATTAGAACCATCATTTACTTCCAGTTGTGTTGCAAAAAGTCAGCTACATAATATCAACGAATTAGGAGTACAGCTTTAAGTACTATTGTTGTATCATGTGACACTGTGCAGGTTTGGTACCGAAAGTTCAAAAACAGTTATCTAAAGAGTTAGAAGTTAGTTTTTCAGGCAGGTATGGCGGGAAAACTTTCGTTACAACCTGATATTTTTGTTTGAACCCACTTAGTGATCAGCATGGCTCACTTGATTATCTCCACGGCACCCCTTACATACGCTCGTGGCACCCTAGGGTGTCGCGGCACCCAGTTTGGGAACCTCTGGCTTAGAGGATTGCCAGTAACTGCGATTAGGGATGGACGCGAGACGAAAAATAGGCATCTAGCGTCTCGCAAAACAGCCTAATAAAAGTATTGTCTCGTCTCTCAAAATCCCCGTATCGCAAGGTTAAAAATGCTTGTCTCGTCTTGCAAAAAAGCTGTAAATCTCTCTCTCCAAAAAAATCGTCTCGCATCCATCCCTAACTGTGATGGTCATAAATGTCAAAAGCCGCCAAAGTTAGGGACTTTTGGGGACTTATCGTCAAATTTGTCGACAAAAAATAAGTTTCCAAAACTGGACTCAGCTGGGCGATATATTCATTATTTGCGAAAAATTGCGAAACCCTGCTATTTAATAAAGAGAATTATGGTACCTTTGGATGTGGTGCAACTCGGCGATATTTCACGGTGCCTATCTACCAAATATTATACATAACCATATAATAATAATCCTAACTAATATTATAAATGCGAAAGTATGTTTGTTTGATTGTTTATGATGCTTTCACGCCTAAACCGTTGAATCGTTTATGATGAATTTTGGTTTAGATATAGATGGGACTCTGGTGAAGGTTATAGGCTTAGAATTTTAGATTTTTAATTACTTTTTTAATTATTATTTAAAAACCGTTTTTACGTTGCCATGCTTGGCGAGTTTCGCCCGTATCAAATGATTCATATTTTGAGCTAACAGGAATGCTATTACTTCAATGAAGAATCGCGTGCATCTGAAAAACATTAAATACCACGGAAATTATGCCAGTTTTATGCCAAATCTATCTATCTATAATAATAAAAATGAATGTTTTCCAGACAAATCTACAGAAAGTAGAGCTTTGAAAATTTGAGCATGACTGAGCCCATGACTTCCGTAAAGTGCACCTGAGGCTCAGTATTTTGAAATTTTAATTAATTTTCTAACTATTAATTAAGAACCGTTTTACCGCCCGCACAAAATGATTTATGCTTCTATATAAATAAAACAAAGTTTAAACTGTCCGTTAGTTGGTTTGTCTGCACCTCGCATAGCTCCGAAAACGGATGATCGTAGACCTACCAAATTTTGTATGGAAATTCTCCAGGACGGGTCCTGACATACCGCGAAGCGATTTTTTCGAAATTCGAATTATTTTAGGAGATATCGATAAAAGACATGTCGCAAAAGGTTAATTTTTGCTAACCCATTTCGCAATTGTAACCCCACAGTGGAAAAAGCGAGAATATAGCATATCTAGGTTGCCATATTTGGCAAGTTTATTAAATGATTCAGACTCTTGAAATAAAAATAAAAGAATAACGATTTTTTTTTGTTTAGATTATTTGTAAGGTTATTTTTTAATTAAAATATCGTGTGCATAGGAAATCAGAGCAGGAATGAAATGTTTTATACTCAAAAGAAAAATAAGATTTGGAAATTTTTCAAAACTAAAATGTGCAACTTTCTAATTTGGCAAAAAATAAAATGGTTGATGTTCGAGTTTGAGGAGATGTGATCCTAACGCTTCCGCAAATTATCGTCTGCTACTTCGATTATGAATACACCTGAATAATTTTTTGAGAAAATTTCACTCAGTTCGAATTGTGCATTTTTCTGAGCAGCTTTTTCTCATCTATTTCTAATGTATTACATCTAGGAAAAAGGATGTTAGAAATATCAATTTTAATTTTGTTTAATCACACGCATGAATAATTATATACTTTCCAACTTAATGGAATAAGGAAAGAAAACAAGGAAGTCCCATGGATTATAATACGCTTTTAATAGATAGCGCTTTATTGCTTTTTTAAAATCTGAAAGTGTTTCAGATTTTCTTACTTTTTTTTTTTCTTTTCCGTTTTTTGATAAAGGCCAATATATCCAGAAGCTCTTCAGAATTAATATAGGACGAAAATAATTTATACCTTTTTGTAGGTTTTTATCATTAAACCCCATCTTATTTTTGTAACCAGGGGCAGCTCGACACGGTAAGCATCGCATCGGGGCGCCGGCTTCGAAGGTGCGTCATTTCGAACTTAAAAACTAAGTAGAGCATAAAAGGATGCGTCTTAATTTTGTTTAATCACACGGATGCAGCAGGATCTCTACATTTTCCCTAGGGCCGCTCGTGTTTATAACCATCTTAATTTTAAATTCCATTCAGAATCTAAGAGATTTCAGTGCCAAGGAAGCCGGTGAGGAACAGGGTTCTCTCCGAACAAGATTTATTAAGATGGCGAACCAACTGGTCGCCGGAGGCGGCTAGTATATAATAAAATATATAATAACCATATCTGGAGGACTGTAGGTTCTTTGTGAGTAAAAGTTCGCAGTACAAGTTGTAAAGAGAAATTTTAAATTTTTTGGAGTCCCTAGCGCAATTGAATTCTTCAAAAAGCTGTTCAAAGGTGCCCTCATTTCCTAAAAGAACAACCTTATAGAAGTGCTGTAAGTATATTATCTCCCCATCAGAAATACAAGAGCGATAAATCATGCCAAACACATCGACTACAAAACACTTTCCAATACACAAAAGTCGTATTTTGTACCAAATCCGGCGATGTATCTCCGTCAAACTTGGCGAGATTTTCAGCATAACCTCAGAAAAAGCTATATTATTATTGGTGTGATTTTACGACACCCTGTAAAAGAACTTTAAATCCTTTGGATGAAGAATGTGCTGTTATAAACATTTATATACTTATTGTATTGCGCCTGAACTGAAATAATGTCTCCCAATTGCAATAGGCCTCAGTATATTTAAATTCTTTTGTTTGTTTCTTTGTGTCATTATGGCAAAGTTACGCATAGGTTATCTTCCTAGGATGGGGGGTATCCTTGGTCGGAAGACATTCAAAGGGGTTCTAACGCGCATTCATGTTACATCTGGAGAAAACCGACCAAAAATCCATATACTGTTATGTATTGGAATTATTTTGAGTGCTCCTGTAAAAGAACGGCAGCCGAAGGGCCCGAAAAATAGGATCTTCACACTTCAGCCTGAAATTCTTTTGAGTGTCCTTGCAGAAGAACTATAAATGCTACAGACACTATTTTCGGTGGCGAGCATTATTTTGTAATGCTTAATAACGTATATCAGTTTTGCTTTGTTTGAAATAGACGAATATATCTAAAATCACTCTAACAATGGCTGTCCATAGACTGTAATGTATTGGAATTGCTTTGGGTGCTCCCGTAAAAGAACTACAAATACTATTTCCGATGGAGAGATGTATCCTGTAATCCTTGATAACGTATATGATCCGCCCCTCCCAATAGCCGAATATTTTTAAAATACGCTTTAAAGAATGGCGACTGTTAGGGCTGGCCTAAGAGCAAACTACTGTATGCAAGAATGAGTTTTGGTCCCCTTTACAACAGAAATGGGTAAAGAAAACCCTTCAAAGAGTGACTTGGGTGCTAACTAAAATTTGTGAGAAATTAATACCTGAATTTGGCATTTGTAAAAGATTAAACAACAAAATCTAAAACTAATAAACAATAATAATTGGTAAACATTAAAGTATTTATTACTTTTCTTAATTACTTTTTGATGATTGATTTTAGCACCGATTCTTTAGACTTTTCAAACTTCAATAGGCGTACTGTACTGTACTAGCGTAAAAATCAAACTCCAAACAAATTCGTTCTTTCAGTTTATTTTCGGCCGAAGTGTGAAGGTACCGGTTCGCGGGTCCTATTGCGCGACTGTCGATTTAACGGTCTGGAGTTTTGGTAGGTTTCCTCCTGATGTAACGTGAATACGCTTTAGAACCCCTTAGAAAGTCCTCCTACCAAGGCACTCCCATCCTTGGCAGATCGCCCTTAAAGTAGGGTTGCCATAATCACACACAAACAAACAAGCTTTCAGTTTATTTTTATGTCAGGTTGAAAAATAACAGACATATAGTATAACTACAACAAAAGTTTTATTTGATTTAATATTCATGAAAAAATTAATATCAATTCGAATGCATTAATAAATGAACTAAATATGTCATAGTGATTGCGACTCACTATCTACAACCGTTTACTTCTACCATGACAACGGAATGGAGTGCTTGGATCAAGTCAGGCCCGGACTGGGAGGGTAGGGGCCCGCCCGTCTCAAGAGAAGGGGGGTTATTGTGCAACCGATAAATAATAGGATGTGTTAACTTTCGGTGTATGTGGGGATGTATGGTGTTATTAATAATTAATTATGATTGATAATTGATGCATTAATAAAATATGGATCTATTAATTTATATGTGTCATTCATATTAATTAATCCCTTGCTCATTAGGGAACCCTCACTCAAAAAATTTTGAGAACTACATTTAAAATAAAGTGTTTTGAAGCCTTCTGGGGCGCAATTGCAGCTGCAAAAAAATTTTTATGTGTCAAACTTCATTCAAGTGCTATCAGTGTAGCACTTTTTTTTTCTTTCTTTTTTGTGTTTGCGGGCCCGCCCTCAACAGGAGGGCCCGCCAAAAGTGGGGGCCCACCCGTCTGCAGACAGTCGGACACCCTGCCCAGTCCGGGTCTGGATCAAGTCTATGATTTTTGTAGCTGAAGCTTAAATTGGTCTTTAAAATTATATAAAACTTTTATAGTTTTTACCATATTATTGTTCTACATTTTTCTCATTCGACCGTACGATTTTCGACGATCGATAATCGATTTTGGGCTTATGCGTATAAGTACGGCTTCGAAAATCGATACGCCGTACGCATACGCCTTAAGACCGGCCCTAACGGACTGCCCATAGAGCGTAAGTGCACACAAATGGAATAAATAACCTATATCAATTTTGTAGTAACCCATGCATATTTACGGCAGTTACAGCACGGACGGACTAACGAACCGAAATCATAAATACTGTTCAACCATGTTGCAAAATGTGAATGAAAAAGATCGTTGTCGTAGGCGATTTCTGCCAGCTACAAATTCTTCCTACGTTTAACACTTTAAAACCTCCCAATTGAGACTCACTCCTCCACTAGTACAGCTAGGAAACGATCGCGAGAGGTTTTAAAAACTCTATTAAAGGCACTTAAAATTCCATCTGGGAGTCAGCCATTGTGTCTCGAGCAAAGGAACAAAAAAATAAATAAAGCCAAATACATACAGTCGACGCGTATTATCCGAGGACGAAGAAAAAAAAAAAAAAAAAAAAAAGAACCTCCTCTCTTACTTGCTTTAAATCGCTCGGGTTACTACTTTACGTAATCGCCGAGTAGAGGTTGAAAGATCCCAAGAAGATATGTGCGGATCGAAAATTAGCTCTCGACTCCTTAAGTTAATAAAGGACTCGACACTCGTCTTTTATTTTTCGCTTAAAAGCCCTTTACTGAGAAAGACGTTATCGTAGCTGGTGGCTTTTATGCGCGTGTGCGATGGCGCTAGAAACAGCGTGTGTTCTCAAATTATTATTTTTTTCTTGTCCGCCCCCCTTTCCGCACACACAAGCGTTTTATGTTCTTTGTCTTGCGCGTTAAATTTATGGACGTCACAACCGGTTAAAATTTAGTACTTCAGTTAGACTGTAGTCCCAAGAAACAAATCCTGCTTATCCCTTTAAAAAAGGCAACTATTTTCGCATTGATATTGGCAGGGCTCTTGCTAAAGTAGGGGGGTACCGGGGGGGGGGAGTAACCCCTCCTCTAACACTCGCAAAATTCTATTAAACTTGGCAAAATTAGTTGGGAAAATTTTTTTTAACGAAAACTGTAACTTACTTTCTACTTCTGGTATACCTAACGTGACCATTTATTTTTTCCATCAAAACGGGACATCTACTACTTTTTTGGCAATAGTGTATTTATTTTCTTCCTCAAAACGGGACATCTACTGTTTTTAAGTTAATAGTGTAGGGAGACTGAATGGACAGGTCTGGATATCTATTAGTTGTTAAGAAAACTCGCAAAAAAGCTTGTGTTAATGTTCAAATCAAAACAAAACTTTGCTAAAACACACATATACATAAAAAATAGTGCAAGACGTACGTTCCGGATGGAACAAGGGGTAGGCCCTTAGACCACAAAAACACCCTCCGACACAAGGCAGGAAGGTAGGAAAGTGAGAAATGTAAACAAAAGAACACGCAGAAAAAAGGAAGTTGTCGTTCGGAAGGAAAAAAATTCTTAGAAAACCAGAGTGAAAAGGGAAAAAAAGAACATTAAAAGAACAAACACAAAAACAATACATCTCCCCTTCCCGACATTTTCTTTGCGTCTCGAGAGGAGAGGGGGGGAGGTCAGTTTTTTTTTTTTTTTTTTACAGACACTGTCGTTGGAGTTTAGATTTTTAGTGGCCTTTATTGAAATCGTGACCGTGGGCTGGTCTCTTTCTAAAAACGGGACATTGCAGGGGACATTTTCTAAAAACGGGACATTACGGTGTCCCAAAGTTGTGCTTGGGGACAACGGGACAAGCCACCTAAAAACGGGACTGTCCCAGTCAAAACGGGACGTATGGTCACCTTAGGTATACCTGGCAAAATTACGCAAACTCAGCTGGCAGAAGTAAGAAATTTATAACATAGTCGATAAAAAAATAAATGAATTGGCAAAATCCGATATCTGACTCAGCAGTTTATCGACACCCCCCCCCCCTAAAAAGAGACTTAGCAATGGATATAGAAGAAAAACTGAATGTACTGCCCAACGATGAAAAGTGTAGCCGTTGCCATCGCTCCAATTCACTACTAGAACTACTAGCAACATGGCACATGGCAGTATCTGTGTCCAAAAAGTTCTTTAACAGCCCAAGAGAGGGAATTCTTTTTATGTTATTTAAACCATGAGTTTAAATTATTATTTGCACCAAATCACTCTTATCAGAAAAAATGCAAAAAAAATCAAGTAAAATGTTTTTATACCAAGCTATTAAAACATAATCACTTCTATGAAGTTGATATTATATAGTTACTGTAACCACACAGTATGGGAAGAATCTTTATGTTATTTTATTTATTTATTTAAAAAAAAATATGTAAGGTGGGGTAAGTGGGGAAGATTTTTAGCATTTGACTTTAACTTAGTACTCCACCTGTTGTGAAAGCCATAAGAGCTTTTTTTTTTTTTTTTTTTTCATACGATCTTCCAACAGTTTTCTCTATGAACATGGAGACATTCGTCAGCCACCAGAAGTTTTGATTGGGAACAAAAAACAATAAATAAATTCAGTCAAGATGACCCACATAACCCCTGTCGTGTGGTAAGTGGACCACCAGCGAATCTTCTCCAACAGGCTAATGGTAGAATTCGGGTCTGGTAATACAGAGGCAGATCTTTTTTAATTTTTGGGAAGAAGTCAACCTGATAAGGTTTTCTAGTAGCTGCTGCTTTTTTTTTCTTTTTTTTTTTAATAGGGTTGGCCAAAACTATTTAAATCCGTCTTAGTTGGAACTAGAGACACTTGATAATGAAATACCCTCTAACCGTTGCAATTTATTAGAAGTATTTCGATTTATTAAAAATCTTACAACGCGAATACGAAAAGGATAATTCATTTTCTTGGATCCGCAGATGCGAATTTTTGGTATTTAGATATCTGTGGCTACGAAATACAAATACAGGTGTTACAGTTGGTGTATTTTTATATTTGTTTACCATCCCTCTGTACAAAAAAAAAAAAAAAAAAAGTCATACTTAGTAAATTGTGCCTTATACGCTAATAAGTTGGTGGAAAAATTTGAGAATTTTATTCTCAAAAGTGTCAGAGATGTGAAGATAAACAGGCCTGGAATGGCCAGGTCGGATGGTCGGCGATTGCAGAGGGCTCCCCCAAAATGGATATGTTACGGCCAAAGCCCGAAGTTCGGCCAGTTCGCGATTTAACTGGCCGATTCGCGTTTGGGCCAAGAGGTTTGTCTAAAGTCCGAAGTACTTGCAATTAATATTGTATATTCTACTTTAGCTGGCCATTTCACGAAGTGGCTGGGAATCCTTGGCCAAAGCCCGAAGTGATAATGGTAGACTGAGCGGTATCTATTTGCCTTTGCAAAAAGTTTCATATTTTTTGAAGCGATATTTCGGGAGACAATGTGATCTGGGATCTTTAGCATTAGGTCTATGAAGCAGAAAAACACTAAGGATACCCCTTACCCTAGTAGCACAATTAGTCCAAAAGACGTTCAAAACACGTTTTTTAATGTCAAAAAACGTATTTCCAACGTAATTTGAACGTTTTTTGAACTAGTTGTGCTACTAGGGTAAAGTTAAAAATGAGTACTCAATTTGCCTTTTTATTCATACAAGTTACGCAACGCATTTGCTCAAGATACAATTCGCCATTTTGAAGGGCGCAAATCTAATATTCTTCGCTCTATCTCGTTGTTTCGCTCACTCGTATACGCTCACTGAATAATTTCTATTATGGCTTTAATATGAGAACAGAATAACACGAGATCCTATTTTTATATATTACAAGCTTATGTTTAACTCAGAGATGTCACTTATATTTGAACTCGTTTCTAAAACAATTGTACTTTTAAAAAAAGAAAAGAAAGAAAAAACAGTACACAGAAGTACTCATTTTTAAATACTTCATTTTTAACAGCGAATAAAACAATCTGCTCTTGATTTATTTCTTCCTACTTTGGCCGATCGTCCCAAGCCACTTCGCGAATCGGCCGGCCAAAGCCCGAAATCAAGAAAAGATCGGACACTGGCCGGTAAGTTTACAGCAACGTTGGCCAAAACGCGAATTGGCCGGCCAGTTCGCGAACAGGCCGATTTCGGGCTTTGGCCGTAACAGATATACTACTTTATAATTAGAGTAATTTGATATATTCAGGGTAATTTGATTATTTATTTCGGCGTAATCGCACACCTTTACGCAGTGGAGGACCCCAGAAACACCACGGCTGGAGGGGGCCCCAAAAGGCTTTAAAATAGTTAAATGTGGTTTTTAGGTACGTAAGCATAGCTTTCAAATATTGCATAGTCTAATATTCTATTCCCTCTAAATTCTTCAGTAAGGGGCCCATTTTCAATCTCTAGCAGAGGGTCTCCAAAGGAGTCAGTCTCTCTAGCATTAAACGATCACATTCAAATTTATGTATAGAGTCATATCATTTTCGTTTGAAAATAATCTCCAAGACGTTTTATCATGAAAGACGGAAATTTTATGCATCACCTCATTAATGTATGGGGCACATTATACTTTTATACGGCGTTGCAATCGCATGACCTAACAACCAAAAAATGGTCTTTAGCTCTGTTGCACGCACTGGGCGATTCGATCGACCGCCATCTGGCTGGTAGTTAAGTCGTGCGTTGGCAACGACTGCGCTTTTCCGACATAAGCAGTCTATCTAGATGTCCTCCTCAAGTACTTAACTGAAATCAAATTTATTCTTCGCGAATCAAAACAGCCAAAATGTCAGAATTGTGCCCTCACAGCGAGGACACCGGCTTCAAAGGGTTAAGGACACGCGCAAATGAGATCGAATTAAAAGGGATTTTCATAATTGATATGTTCGGTACGATACGATTTACCTTTCTTGATTTATTTTTAAAAATCTTAATTCTAAATGAAGATGAGCATTGTTCATTGAGCTCTGTTCTCCTAGCCCTTGTATTGTATCCAACAAGGGATGACGCCTAAGAAACACCCACTACTATTCCGTTCGTTATGCGCTGTTTTCATCTGTTATTGTGAAAGGAAAATTCATGACTTGTTTTTCGGCTGTTAAAAATTTTCCTTGGGAGATTTATTTACGGCATTATCGCAAACTGATAAAATGGAACTTGATTCAAAATTTTTGAGCGTTTCTTTGTAAAAATAAAGATTAAAAAACAGAAAATAATAAAAGTTGTTTTTAAAAACTGACTTGTCTCTCTCAGACATATTTTAGAGCGATGAAATATAGAGCTGCATAAATTCTAGAATCTTGTTTGCTGCGTGAAAATATTTTTTCAACATTATTATGAACAATGAACTGCGAAATTTATATAGTTTTTTTTTTTTTTTTTTTTTTTGGTGTGTGTGTGTGTGTGCGTGTATTCTATAGAAAATAGTGCATATAACAAAACTAGTTCCTTTACGGGGGCAAGATAAAAAAATTGTGCTATATTGCTCTGTATGGAAGGTCACTGTTTTAAAGTTATTAGAGAGGTTCATCTATTTGAAACAAATCAAATATAGACTACTGAGATTTTATAAAGGAATGCTATGTGTTCCAGGAAATGCATATAAAAGTATGTTATATAGAGTGTCCTAATAGTTCCTGTACTCCAACTTAACGAGGCCATTGTCAGTGATTTATGTATATAAAGTTTTGTAGTCTGCTTTTATCATTGTACTAGCTGCGTGCCCGTTCTTCGCACGGTAGGAAACGAAAATTTTCCTTACATGTGTAATTCCAATTAATTCCAGTGGTGTGAAATCTAAAATAAAAGCAAAATTATTTTACTTATGATGTAAAGTTTGCGTCATGAGTACTAACCTGGCATCATTGCAATATAATGACTCAAAAAACTACGTCGTGTCATTCGCGATCAGAAAAGTGAAAAGCTTGGCGGTTTGCAGAGAACTCCTGACTTTCAAAATGTGTTATTTCTACATCATACTGTTTTTAGGTTCAAGTTGTAGCATTAAATACCTCAGACACTACATGAAATGGACAACTGTTTATTTTAAAACAGCTGAGTACCCGCTCTTCATACGGGAAGAAGCTAATATTTCACAAAAATCATATCTGCATGTGACAAAACAGAATTTCACTTTAAAAAAAGGTCAAGTAATCTCCTCTGTTGAAATTACTGAGGGATATATCAACGCAAATTAGAATTACTTATCGTTCAGTTGGTTGTAAAACAACCCTTGAAAAAAGATAAACAGAACACTTTTAATATCATGAAACATTTATAAACGTACTATATTGTGATTTATTCATATTACCCTTACAAATCTAATAATACTACCTATTACGCATATTAATACTATCTATCTTCGCTTCTCCCTCTTTAATGCTCAATTTAACGAAACAGCTTACATTATTTCGCACAAATAGGACTTTTTTATTCTATGGCGATTCTTTGCAATTTACGCATTACCATTAACATTATTCATTTACATAATAGTTGCTATTAAGGAAGCTCTCCATACATGTATAATTTATGCATAGTTTTGTAAGATTGGCGTATTTAGCACCGCAAACATTTAATCTCACCGTGGTGAAAAATATTCAAGCAGTGCCAACTCAAATATCCATGTATCCAATATAAAGATATCTTATAAATCCTTCATAGTTCTGTCTACTGAAAACATCAAACGGTACTTACGTATTATCCCGGCGGTCATTCTCGCCAAACTATTTTTTAGTCAAATGAGTTGCTAAATTGTCGCCAATCGTATTCAAAACCATTAATAATTTCACGTGCCCGGCATTTATCTTGTCAAAAATTCGCTTGTCTTGGCGGACCGCCGGGATAATAGGTAAGTACACATCAAATTTTGTAATCTCGAGGAGCGATTTAGAATCGCTATAACTGTGACAGGGCGTTAGAGTTGCAGAGTTTAAAAATTTCAGGCGTTTTTTTTAATTTATGACGTCACTGTTTAACTACCGTAAAAGATACCCCGGTTGGTTGAGGGAGTTAATTTAGATATTTTGCTCAATAGCTTTCAAAAGGTATCATATTAAAATTTACAACGACGTTGAAAATTAGAATAGAGGAACGGAGGAACGTAATCCAACGTTAAAATTAAACTATACTCGCAACATGCATATGTTAGGAAACATATATGCCTGCAACACAATTAAATGCGAAAAATAAAAAAGTAAATAGAAAATTTTTAATATATCCCGCTTTAAAATGAATTTTGTAGCTTTTAAAATAAAGAACATTTTCAGCCGCGTTAAAATATTTCAATTTTTAAGTAAGCACGGATTAAAATGCCACTTATAATAATAATAATATTCATGAATTTCTCAGTTTATTTCTAAAGTAAGTTTTAATCAAAATATCGCCTCCTTGTGTTAAAAAAAAGAGCAGGGATAAATGTTTTAAAATTATGGCGTAATTTTTACGTATCTTAAAGCATTTGACGTCATAGATCCTCACTTGCGAATTGAAATTCCTATATCCCTTTTAAAAACTGGATTGGTTGAAAAAACCCTTTTTTCTAATCCTTTCTGTGGCAACAACCGAAAATAAATTCTCGTGCCGGGATCGCAATGTAATGAATGGCGTAAGATCGCGTTGATGCTATTAAATTCTAAACATTGGGCTGCATTAAAATTCATAAAAAATCATCTAATTTACATAATTTTTTGATTTTTATTTTAAAAGAGGGAGAAAAGAATGTTTCACGATTTGTCAAAATATCTAAAAGTTATGACGGATAGAATTCAAGATGCGACAGTTTTAAAATTATTTTACGAAAAATTTGTCGAAACACATGGTTAGTAAAAAAAATTCCTAAAAATCGGTAAATCATGTTACGTATTCAGAACAAACTGTTTTTAAAAGAAAATTTTCTCCTCTATCCGATGATACAAATGCCGTTTGGCTGCGAGCGTAATTTCCGCCGTCATTACGAATTAGGTGAGAAAAAATGCCAAAAATCGCATAAAACATAAAATTAAAAAAATGTAGGTCGAATTTTGAAAAAATCGCTTCGAGGTGCACAACTACATATTTACATCTTCCAGAGTACCAAATTTGGTGTTTCTAGGTGTAGCCGTTTGTCCGTAACGCTGCCGACAGACTCACACACAGATACCTTCTTTTATAATAAGTAGAGAAGAGATTACTTGTTTAGGTTTTTTTTTTTTGTTGTTGTTGTTGTTGTTGATGTTGTTGTTTGTTTGGTTCTTTTTGTGTTTAAATTGGAGAATAAAGTTCTATATTATATATATTTCGTGCTTCATAGTGAAATATGAGTTTGTCACGCAGTCAGAGAATTGCATTGCTTGGGGTTATTTTGAACGTAAATCATACGAAAGATGCAAATAGGCTTAGCGAAATAAATATCCAAATGATATTCATATGTCGTCAGTAACCTTTTACGACAGTATTAACGGAAAGTTTTAAAACTTACATAAAACTGAAATCTCTTTTTGAGTATTAAATGACACGATAACACACAATTTTTGGAGCTTCGATATCAAGTTCCTGCTCCAGTATTAATTAACGTGTAGCGCAATATACATCTGATTTTTTTTCTTACTCTTTTTTTTCTCTCCTAAGATACTAAACTCGTATAACGTACAACGTAACGTTCTTCGTCTTGTTCTTCCTCTTTCCTTTTTCTTTTTCTTTATTTGTTTGAGAAACAGTACTAAAGACAAAAACTGGAAGATCACTGAAGTGAATTTAAAAAAAAAAAAAATCAATTTATGCAACACCTTGCAAAGTTGAAAATTCTTTCGCTTCGGTCCATCTATTTTCAGCATATTCATTTATCACAAGGAGGGTTTTTTTTAGGGGGGGGGGAAGAGAAAGAGAGGGGGTTAGAAAAAATGCTTCATATGAATGATTACTTAATAATAATAACAATCTAAATAACTTTTCTATGGAGAAAAGGAAATATTATCTTTCCTCAGAATTCTTTAATTGGGCTAAATAGAAGCTATTTTTTCTTCGAATAACAGATTAGTTTTTAAATTACATTTCTTAATACAGTTCTTATAAACATCGTTAAAAGTTATTTTATGAGGATAGGGTTTTTAAAAAATATTTTTGACTTACAAAACTAGTGTTAAATAATCAGAATTTAAAATTTAAAATAAATATTATTAATACTCTGTCGCATTTTTTTCTAAGTGTGTTTGCAAAGTTTTTTCCCCCTTCATCTGCGCTATTCATGTTAAAACTATGCTTATCATGTTCAAAGTTATTAAAGATAAACATTCATATGAAATATTCATTCTGTTTATATTAGTTTTCGAAAAAGTCTAATTAAATAAATTACAATAATAAATATTGTTGCAGAAAACTCTGCTTAATTCTTGGGCTCGTCGTTCTAAAGTCCAGTGTACGTAGACAGTTCTAGTCCAGTTGAGAGGACGAAGCACACATTTCATTGCTTCTAGAACTTCCTCGAACAATCTGTTATACACAGTTCATAGGAATTAATAGTCAGAAACTTGTTTTACAACGGTCAGCTTAACACAGAAGCTTTCTTAGACGCCATATTTCTCACACGATGAAATGGTTCCTAAGTTTAAAATTTAGTGGGAACTCTCGCGATCTCGGTGTACCTCGGTGTTAAAGGTGCACCCAAATACCGGTATTAATACCGTTATTGATAAGGGGGGGGGGACCAAGAGTTTATATTTTTAGAAACAAAATATAGTCATAAAAATAAACTATTACAATATTAGAATACAGTCCGGCAGTAAATCGTTCGATTAAACTCGGTTCCCATTAGAACACCGAAAGTGAAGCAGCACCGGCTTGTTCAGTGTTTGGGTGGGTGAACTCCCCTCACTTGACTGAATCTGCTGTGGACCGTGTATATTAAAGGGAGCTGGTCATGCAAAATCTGTCTCCAATGTCCTCCATATTCAAACGGCACCTTTGGAGATGCCAAACCAGGTGCTAGGTTTCTCATACGGAATTGGTTCAAAATTAGGAGACCACTCATAGGAGGAAACGTTGGTCAGACTAATAGGTGCCCTATTAATGAAATGACCAACATCTCCGGCCTTCGTAGCGGTCAAGCCTAGAAAGAAGGAAACTGACCCGTCCATTAGAGAGAAGGAAAACAATGTTAGAATACAAAGCATATAGTAGTATTAGCATTCAAATAAGTAAATGTCACATAAAAATCAATCTTTTGTAATGTATTGTGTAACATTTATTAAAAGAGAAGAACTATTTTATTGCTGCATACTTTAAAAATATAATCGTAATAAAACATAATGCATCTCTTGAACCGATATTCAGTCCACTACTTTTAGAAGTGCTAACTTCTTTAGGCACGTTAGGCACTTTTGGGATGAGGAAAAATCACTGAATTCGCATGACTGTCACGCTCATTTACATATGGAGAAAAATGGTGAAGTCATTGAATTTTAGAGCTGCCATCTGACGCAAGAATCGCATGTTACTTTTAAACTACGTCCTTCTTGCTTCCGCGACTGGTATTGAACTGTAGACCCACGGAGTGGAAGGCGAGCGTTCTAACCACCAGACGGGTTCAACTCGGGGTAAACTGATTAAATTTGAAGTGACTGTTATTTCAATTTCGGAAATAGGATACCTGTTCATTATTTTTTGCACACAAATTGTCTGCTGTTGAAAATGCTCGTTTTGGTAGTATTGTTAACAATGAACAATATACTTCCTCTAGAAATTTCACTATAAATCCATCGTCTTCTGGCTCGATCTCTCATTTGACGGTTTCGAATAAATGCCATTTTCTAGATCTAGAGACCCTTTTTTGAGCTGTCGTCCAAAAAAGGTCTCTAGATCTGTGGCACGCGATGAACGTTTCGATCGTCCACCATCTTGCTGGTAGTTAAGTCGAGCGATGGCAAAGGCTGCCCTTTTTTCAGCATTGGGCAATCTATCCGGCTGTTCTCGCATTCTTCCATTTTTTATCAGATGTCAGTGCTGTTAAAAATAATCGTGATAATTTTTACGGTAAATAACGTGCTAAAAAGTAAAGGACTCTCGTGGAGCTAGGTCACCCGCAACTATTTTTATAGAAATCCAATCTATTCTCCGTGACTGGCAATAGTCAAAACGTCAGAGTTTGGTGTTCCCAGAGCGGGATCACTGCGCGTTAAAGGGTTAATTAGATTCTGTAGCAGCAACGGGCTTTTAATTGGGAGAGGGGGGGAGGTCAAGATCCACAATTTAGTAGGTAGACAAATTTTTAAGATTGGCAATTAAGTCTTTGTCCTGCGCTCCTAAAACCCTAAGCACGTCCGTTCTCCTAGTTGACAAAAATTTTTAGGGAGATCATGTAAATGCTGTATTAGATTTAATGAAGCAGTCATTTACTACGAACAGCAAAATTGCCTAAAAAAAGTTTCACATTTCTACAGTAGACAGAGTCAATTCTTGGTTTGGATACCCTTTTAACTAGGCGTCCGGGAGAGCTGACCGCTTGCCTCCGTCTTAGTCAGGATCTAAATAAGGCACTTAATTCTCACGTGCACCCCTATGATTGTTTGTAGGAATGAGGGGGGGGGGTTAAGTCAGGTTTCCTGCCCCAGAAAGGTACTCTATTTTAAAGGGTATGCCAAACTACGTAAGATTTTAATTAAACAGAAAACACAGTTTTTTTATTGTATTTTTTTTTATTGAAACATAAAGTACATGGAATGGGGTTATGTATGGAATAGCACATCGGGCAAATGACCTCCATGGTTTTGCTGGCACATACGCACTAGAGATGAGACGGGCTCAGCCCGAGCCCGAAAGCCCGAGCCCGAGCCCGGGCCCGAACCGGGCTCGGGCTCTGTAATTCCTAATTGCGTTCGGGCTCGGGCGGACTCGGGCTCGTGAAAAATTTCTCATTTATTGAACATACTCCTTGATACAGATTTTAAAAAGTGATTCGTGAGGAAAATAACAATACTAATTTAAAAAAAAAGAATTAGCGGCACGGGCGCTTAGAAGGTGCGTGAAGCTCTTTGGGTATTTCAGAAAGGCGGCTTACAAGGCCGTAGCCAAGGGGGGGTTTTGGGGGTTCAAACCCCCCCCCCCGAAATTTTCAGTCACATAACTTACTGTTCGTAGAAAAAAAAATTATCCCTTGTATCGCCAACTACAATTATTGCACTTCAGTTCATTCAAACCGCATGTAATTTTTTACTTGTGTTTCTCCGAGGATCGCAAAGTGATAAATTTCACTTAAATATGCTACTCTTTTCTCTGTACATTATACGCATACCTGTCTTCTGAGTATGGCCAAAAGGAAATGCAATTTCCGTGGCACTTGCAAGCAGAATTTCTTATTCTCATCAAATAATTCTTTAAATAAACAGTGTTTAATGTATCATAGTAGTAGGAATTTTTGAAGGTGGTAGCAAAAATGTGCCCTAAGTACACTATGTACGGCTACTTTATATACACAATTTTACACAGTATTTACATTTCCCATAATTAGAATGCAGTATGATCGGAGCAAAAGCTCACATTCGTCTCAATGCTTCTCCACATTGGTTCTCTCTCTTCTTCTTTCACCCCCCCCCCCCTTACACGTAGAGAGAGACAAAAAAGAAATATCGTAACTAAAAAAATTTCTCTTTCCACAGAAAATAGTGAGTTATCTCTCGATTCCATCGGAGATCGAAACACGAAACAGTTTCACAGCATAGGCGCACCCACGGAGGGGGCTATGGGGGCTGAAGCCCCCCCCCCTAAAGGCGGGAAATTAGAAGTGAAAATTATTGAAAATTGTCACTAATGAGTTAAATGTTTTCTTTTTAAAAATTGTCAAATTATTTCTAAAATACTTTTTACCAAAAAAAGATGTTAGTTTTGAAATAAAAACTTACAGTTAGAGCATGAAACACGGTTAAACTTGGTTACAACATCACTGAAAAGATCATATAATTATTTGACTCTAAAATGAGTTACATTGCTCGTGGGGATGTATTCTACGGGCAAGTCGACTGGCACAGAATATTTTGACGTTATAAGAGAGTTATAACTTTAATTGAGGTCACTATAACCGAGTTCAGCAGTATTAGTAGCCCAGCCCCCCCCCCCTAAACTAAAATCCTGGGTGCGCCACTGTTTCACAGTATCGTGTTTATGACCTCTATAAATAAAAAAGTCAGAGTGATAAGTTTGGGATTTTTGGAGTTTGGGACATGTAGGCTCCAGTCTCGACCCATGTGGACCGGGAGGGAGATCCTACGTTTCATTATTCACGTAACCAGTCCGCTACTCCTTAGAATAAAAAGAGAGTGGCACTGCGGACACCAGGAGTAAAAAAAAAAAAAAAAAAACATCCGCTGCCTGGCTAGTGTCGCCCCTCTCGAGTCAGCGCCCTAGGCAGTCGCTTAGTTTTCCTATATGGTCCAGCCGGCCCTGCTCTGTCACACAGTGCTTGTCATTCTTTAAAGGCTGCACTGACACAGAGGTTCGCTACGCCGATAGGATATTGCTTACATACCACTGTTTCAATTTGGATGCATTATTTTCGCGTTTTAAATAAAAATGAAAAAACACAAAGCTGGAGATCATACTTTGTTTAATTTTAATTTCAGTGTGCTGAAAAAAGTACCATATTAAAACATAAAACTTTAAACCCCCCCCGAAAAATTTTCCTGGCTACGGCCTTGGCGGCTTATATTGCTTAGTTAGTCATCAGATCGGACATTATTTGATCAACATGGATATAAAGAATTAGAAAGTGCATTGAGAGTTTGCAACTATATTTGTCGTTAATTTGCATGAACAGCAATATTTATTGTATTCTATCAATGAAGTTTGAATTTTTTTGAATGTTTAGCTGAAATTTCGGGATCGGGCTCCAACTTAAATAATATTGCTCGGGCTCGGATTAAAAGTTCTCGGGCTCCGGCGGGCCCGGGCTTCAAAAAATGAGCCCGAACTCATCTCTAATACGCACTCTTTGGTCGAACATCTTCAAGACCCTTTCGAATGAATGTGTCTAAATTTCTTTGATGCAGCGTTGAGTTCAGTGGCGGATTAATGCAAGTTTGTCGGGGGGGGCGGTTAGTCTGTCGGTGGGGGCGGTTAGTTAGAAGATTGACCTATACATCCATTTTATGGAAGCAAATTAGGATCTTTTACATTAATTTCTTTTGTCTCGGGGAGGGGCGGTCGCCCCCTCCGCCCCCCCCCTTTAATCCGCCCTTGGTTGAGTTCCTCACACATCCTCATCCTCCTTCAATACATGGGTGGATGAGGGCTTATTGACAATGACATAGACGTTTGACTTCAAATAACCTCATAGAAAGGAATCCAGTGGTGTTAAATTCGATGATTTTTCTCATCATTCATTATCAAAATCATCATGAATCAAACTTTCATTATTAATAAAATGTTGTTCCATAGTGAATACACTTTGTTCTTTCGTATAGTGGTGCATTTTTACTAACCCTTAACTTTCAGCTGCAGGGCCTGATTATGACCCACAGGGGCCCCGGAAAATGATGAATTTGTGGCCCCCATCTATGAAATTTGTTTCGTTTTTCCTAAAATTTTGATATAAAAAAAGAATATTTCAGAACAACATTTGAAATTGGGGCCCTTTCGAGCCTTGGGCCTTGGGCTAAGTCCAGATTCGCCCATGTGATAATAAGACTCTCTTCAGCTGTCAAACTATTTTCCTTTTTTGGTTGCCAACACTAAATTAATTAATTTTCTATTTAATAATTTAATTAAAATCTTGCTAAATTTTGGGACACCCTATAGTTTTAAACATTGTTACGTTATACCAGTACGTAAATCATTATGGTCATACATATTTTTCTGGAGGGGGGGGGGACAAATGGACCCTCGCTGCCCAGAGTGGAAAAGTTTTGTAAAAATACCTGTTAGAGTACGGACAGACAGACAAACCGAAATTTTAATCACTTTTCAATTTTGGCGTACAATGTGCAGTGTTAAAAAAACAGTCCTAAAAGCACTAGCTTCCATAAGTCCACTGCCGTCTCAGAACGTCCCTTTTCTGTTTGACTCATATCTAAATTTTCGCGAAAACTGGAGCAGTGCCAAGAATTTTCCTTCCAAGCTAGAAAGTAAAATGTGTATATTTTGGCAGGAATTCATTTTACAATTAATACGTGGGTTTTCGGGAAACGAATTCGCTGACGGATGAACAACGGAGACACCACAGCTGTGTGGTGGGAGAAAAGAACATTCCCTTCCCTCCCGACACACACACACACGCAACTCACGCATTATGCTTAAATAATCGGGAGGAATATTTAAAAATAAATTGATAAATTTACATATTCAAATAAGGTTTGCTATTCGAGACCGAATAAATCCGCCTGTCTTTAAGTTCGGAAATATGGCCGGCCGCACGAGAATTCCCTCCAATATTGCTCACAGATTGAGTTTGAAAAATTTTTGGTTTCACAGTTAAGAAATAAATGTTTTATCTTTGGATCAGCTTTGATGCCATAGTTTTAACTTTTAGGAATAGAAAAATAAGGCGATTTCGTGTGAGTGGCGAATCCAAGGCGGGGATAAATAAATTATAGTTTTAAAAAAAACTAAAGAAACACGCTTTTAGAGCAATGCGATCTAAAAAGTAAAAAATAATCTTTAACAGTACATATTTCGTTCGGCAGTCGTATGATACCCAACAATTCGGTAAAATTTAACATTTTGAACTAAGTTTAAAATAAGAATAAAGTGCTTGTCAATAAATAAATAACTTTAATGTTAGAAAAAGCATGGGGTGCTTGACATCAGTTGTCTTAATTAATTTTTTTTTAATTTATTTCGAGTTATTCGTAATGACTTTCCTATGAAAATGCAAGTGAAATCATCCCACGTGTTTTCTAACATTAAAATTATTATTTTTATTTATTTATTTATTATTATTATTATTGTCGATCACTTTATTTTTATTTTAAACTTAGTTCAAAATATTAAATTTCACCGAATTGTGGGAATACTGCTGATGAACTAAATCTGTACATTTAAAGATTATTTTCTACTTTTCAGATCATATTGCTTTAAAAGCGTGTTTCTTTGGGGTTTTTAAAAACTATAATTTATTTTTTTTTTCGTCTTAAAAAAATTGAATTCACAAGTAAAAATTAGGCTGTCTATACTAAATTGTAAAAGAATGATAATTTGTGCTAAACGCATCAATTGTTAAACACTTTCAAACACAATTGACTTTCTTCGCGAAAAATTTGGAGATGTTTTGTCCTTAAATTTGATGACATTTGAGATAAAAGCTGTATATCATTAGAAATGCAATTTTGCGAGACCCTGTAAAAGAATTTAATTGCCATTTCTATCTTTTAACTAAAGAATAAACGGTATAAATGTTTATATGCTTGTTATTGTGCTTGAAATAGATTAATGTATCTAAATTGTTTAATGTATTGAGTTGGGAATTCTTTTGAATGCTTCTGCAAACAACTATAAATGCTACGTACACTAAATTAGATGAAAGCCTTATTTTGAAAGCGTTAATAGCGTATATCAATTTGCCTTGTATGAAATAGAAGAATGTCTAATCTACACCTTAAACAAAGACTACCCATAGAGTGTATTACATTGGAATTCTTTTATGCGCTCCTGTAAAATAACTATAAATACTACGTGTGCCATTTTCAATATTATTATACTGTTATCGACTGAAAAATTTCAAGTTGATTGGATGTCTAGAAGTGGGTGAAAATTTAATTAGAATATTCCATTACATTCATGTATACATACAGATAAAAGTAATAAAAGCATATTAAAAAAGTGCATCATTATTGATATAATTTTCCGAGACCCTGTAAAAGAACTTTAAATATTATTTCCACCCTTTAAATGAAAAGTAAACCTTTATAAACCTCTATATACTTAATGGATTGTGTTTGAAATTGATATCTCTCTAAACTTCCATAGTCCGGGATGTGTTGGAACTCTTTTGACTGATGCAACATACACTATTTTCGATGGAATGTTTTATTTAGTAAACATTAATAAAATATATAATTTTTTTTACATTGAAACAGATGAATATCTCTAAATTAAGTTTTAAATAACAACTGCACATAGGAATGTATTGAAATTTTTTTTGTGTGTGCTCCTGTAAAGAAACTGCAAATGCTAAATGCAACATCTTCTATATTACCGTATTGTGATCTATTCTTTATGCACCTGCAAAAATGCAAATTAATTGGATTACTGAAAGTGAGTGAAAATCGAATTTAAGATTCCATTACATTGATACATAAAAGTGAAAATAATAAAAGCGTGTTTAAACAAAAGCCCTCCACTATTAATGTAATTTTGCGAGATCCTGTAAAAGAACTTTATTTCCATCCTTTAAATGAAAAGTATAAACCTCTTTATAAACGTCTGTATACTTATTATATTGTGCATGAAATAGGTAAATGTCTAAAATGAGATAACACTAATGTGTTGAAATTCTTTTGAATGAAACCTGTAAAAAAAAATCTGATGTGTCCAACACATGACTTCCTTGCACGTCTATTAAATAAAAATGTTTTCTACGCACTTCCTCTAAACTTATTTGTTTGAAAGAGATAAAATATCAATAATAGTAAGGTTTAGCGATTTCTAGCCAAATATTTCGATATCGCCAAGCTGAGTTCAATTTGAAAGATTTCCTTCTGACACTTTATTTGGCGATATTTCACCAAAAGCCGACAAACTTGAGATAGTTTGCGAGATTTTGAGGATAGCCACAGTAGTCATTGACCACAGACTTTCAATGAATTGAATGTATCCATACACCTTAATGTATTTAAAGTCATTTGGCTCACCCTATAAATAAATTCTTAGTGGATTGCTGTCAAAAAAGATATTGAAAACAGTTAGATATTATAATATAGTTCTAAATACAAAAGTTCAAAATTCTACGGGTTAAAGTTTTAGAGTTATACAAAATACGAAATAATTTTTGGCGCCAAATTTGGCGATATTTCGGCGAAACTCGTCAATGGCGACGACATTTGGCGAGATATTAAGCATGGACCAACAATGACAGATTATCGCCAAATTTGGCGGTATTTCGCCAAAACTCGCCAAGAACGATGACAAATGGCGATACTTTGGGCATGGACGAAATGACTGACTATCGCCAAATTTGGCGACATTTCGGCAAAACTCGCCAAAGTCCACGACAGTCGGCGAGATTTTGGGCATGTACCAAACAACCAAACAATCACTGTCTGCAATTGTATTATATTGAAGATGTCCATAGACATTAAAGTACTGAAATTCTTTTCGGTGGTCCTGTAAATAAACTCTCCAGTAGATTGGAACCAAAAATCGAGATGCACAACTAGATGTTACAACAATCTTATATATAAAATTTCATAATAGTTTTTGAGGTTTGAGAGTTAAATATACACACACGTCACTAAAAGTCGCCAAGCTTGGCGACTTTTGGCACAGTTCTTGAGGGAGGCACGTGACCGTGGTCGGACCATTACCTAACTTATGTGGTAAGACGGTATTGTGCTTGAAATGGATGAATGCCCCTAAAATTGCCATTGACCGTAATGTATTGGAAATCTTTTGAGTGTTCCTGTAGCAGAACTGTAAATGATAAAGACACCTTTTTTAATGGAGAAATTCATTTTCTAACTCTTTTCAGCATATATCACTTCTGAGTCGTTTGAAATAGCCCAATACCTCTAAAAAACGCTTTGATGAATTTCGGCCCATAGAGCGTAATGTATTTCGAATCTTTTAGGCGGTTCTGTAGATAAACTATCCAGTCGAATGGAACCGAAAGGGGAAGTGAACAACTAGATGTTACAACAATCCTAAATATAAAGTTTCAACATTCTACGCCTAATAGTTTTTGAGATATGCGAGTTTAATGAATTTCGGCCCATTGAGCGTAATGTATTTCGAATGTTTTGGGCAGTCCTGTACATAAACTATACATTCGATTGCAACCAAAAGGGGAGGTGCACAACTAGATCATAGAACAATCCTAAATATCAAATCTCAACATTCTACGACCAATAGTTTTTGAGATATGCGAGTTACATACATACGTACGTACGTACGTACAGACGGCATGGAAAAACTGACCACAATAGACCGGCCGCTGGTCAAAATGAGTTGCAGACGCGTTTATATGATCGTGCATGCTAGCCTACGATGAGATGCATCGAAAAAATTCTTAAAATTAAATTTAGAGGTAGTCAAAATCGGTTTTTTAGTCGAAATTTGGCCCCCAAAATTTTTCGGGATCACATTACTTCCTTATACTACGTATAAAGTAAAAAAAAAAAAAATCTGATGTGTCCAACACATGACTTCCTTGCACGTCTATTAAATCAAAAATGTTTTTTACGCACTTCCTCTGAACTTATTTGTTTGAAAGATATAAAATATCAATAATAGTAAGATATAGCGATTTCTAGCCAAACATTCCGATATCGCCAAGCTGAGTTCAATTTGTAGGATTTCTTTCTGACACTTTACTTGGCGATATTTCACCAAAAGCCGACACACTTGAGATAGTTTGCGAGATTTTGGGGATAGCCAAAGTAGTCATTGACCACAGACTTTCAATGAATTGAATGCATCCATACACCTTAATGTATTTAAAGTCATTTGGCTCACCCTGTAAATCAATTCCCAGTCGATTGCTGTCAAAAAAGATATTGAAAACCGTTAGATATTATAATATAGTTCTAAATACAAAAGTTCAAAATTCTACGGGTTAAAGTTTTAGAGTTATACAAAATACGAAATAATTTTTGCCGCCAAATTTGGCGATATTTCGGCGAAACTCGTCAATGTCGACGACATTTGGCGAGATATTAAGCATGGACCAACAATGACAGATTATCGCCAAATTTGGCGATATTTCGCCAAAACTCGCCAAGAACGATGAGAAATGACGATACTTTGGGCATGGACCAAATGACTGACTATCGCCAAATTTGGCGACATTTCGGCAAAACTCGCCAAGGTCGAGGACAGACGGCGAGATTTTGGGCATGTACCAAACAATGACTGTCTACAATTGTATTATATTGAAAATGTCCATAGACATTAAAGTACTGAAATTCTTTTCGGTGGTCCTGTAAATAAACTCTCCAGTAGATTTTAACCAAAAATCGAGATGCACAACTAGATGTTACAACAATCTTATAGATGAAATTTCATAATAGTTTTTGAGATTTGAGAGTTAAATATGCACACACGTACACAAAAAAGTCGCCAAGCTTGGCGACTTTTGGCATAGTACTTGAGGGAGGCACGTGACCGTGGTCGGACCATTACCTAACTTATGTGGTAGGACGGTATTGTGCTTGAAATGGATGAATCTCCTAAAATTGCCATTGACCAGAATGTATTGGAAATCTTTTGAGTGTTCCTGTAGCAGAACTGTAAATGATAAAGACACTTTTTTTAATGGAGAAATTCATTTTCTAACTCTTTACAGCATATATCACTTCTGAGTCGTTTGAAATAGCCCAATACCACTAAAAAACGCTTTGATGAATTTCGGCCCATAGAGCGTAATGTATTTCGAATCTTTTAGGCGGTTCTGTAGATAAACTATTCAGTCGAATAGAACCGAAAGGGGAGGTGCACAACTAGATGTTACAACAATCCTAAATATAAAGTTTCAACATTGTACGCCTAACAGTTTTTGAGATATGAGAGTTTAATGAATTTTGGCCCATTGAGCGTAATGTATTTCGAATGTTTTGGGCAGTCCTATAAATAAACTATCCAGTTGAATGGAACCAAAAGGGGAGGTGCACTACCAGATGTTACAACTATCCAAAATATGAAGTTTCGACATTCTACGCCTAATAGCTTTTGAGTTAGGCGAGTTTAATGAATTTCGGCCCATAGAGCGTAATGCATTTCGAATCTTTTGTGCGGTCCTGTACATAAACTATCCATTCGATTGCGACCAAAAGGGGAGGTGCACAACTAGATCATAGAACAATCCTAAATATCAAATCTCAACATTCTACGACCCATAGTTTTTGAGATATGCGAGTTACATACATACATACGTACGTACGTACGTACAGACGGCATGGAAAAACTGACCACAATAAACTCGCCGCTGGTCAAAATGAGTTGCAGACGCGTTAATATGATCGTGCATGCTAGCCTACGATGAGATGCACCGAAAAAATTTTTAAAATTAAATTTAGAGGTAGTCAAAATCGGTTTTTTTGTCGAAATTTGGCCCCCAAAATTTTTCGGGATCACATTACTTCCTTATACTACGTACAAGGAAGTAAAAACTATAAATGCAACATACAGTATTTTCGAGGGAGGGCCTTATTTTGCAATCCTAAAAATTATGTATCAATTTTGCTTGAAATAGATGAAGGTCTCTAAAGTACGCTTTAAACCACTTACGGGCAACGTCCGGTCCGTGGGCCGGATGTGGCCCGCCACGGCTTTTGATCCGGCCCGCAGAACATATCAAAAACCCGTATAGAACCTATATAAACCATTCAAAATCCCTTATATATCCCAATTATACTTCTCGCGACTTCGCTAACATCCTGAAGTTTGGCCCGCAACTTTTCAAAGATTGCCCGTACCCAGTAGCGTAGCCAGAAATTTTTCATGGAGGGGTCCAGACAGCACAGCAAACTTGCATCAAACTTGCAGCAAGCTTGATTTATCAAGTCAATAAACTTGAATTAAGCTTGAAATTTTCAAGCGTGTAAGCTTAATGAAACCTTGAATCAAGTGTTCAAGATTGCACTTGCCCAGCTTGCATTAAGATTGACATAGCAAGCTTAATTTCAAGCTTAAAAAATTTTCCTAAAAAAAAATACTTAAATACACGGTGCGCCGTCGGCGAACTTGCCCCACATATTTTATTTTTCCACGCATTTTCCCCTCTATGATGAAATTTCAAGTTATTTTAATCTGTTTCCATCACACGTCCGCGATCGAACTCGGGACCTAAGGGTTGGGAAGCCAGCGTCCTAACCATTCGGCCAATCTGCCTCGCGCAAGTATGACTAAAATTTGAAGTGACTGTTACAGTTGTCACGCCGTTTTTTGGCGAGATTGATCAGTATTCGCCGATGCCGATCTGCCTCTTTTATTTTTCCATGGGATGAATCAAAATTAAAATAATGTTATGTGTGATTTATAGACTCTACTAATAGAGAAATAAGCATAATATAAACTTAAAAGCAGCACACGCTTTAAAACTTTCAATATCGCGACACTCATGTTGGGCAATACTGGCCAAAATCGAGACAAACGACTGATTTTGAAATCAATTTCGTAGTATAATTGTATTTTATTTTGAACAATTTCCATATTTGGAAATATAGAATCTTTTTTTTTAAATTCTATGGTCAAGTACATTTATGACTAATTATTTGTTATGTGGATGTGGTTTTCCAAATCAAGCAGTAATCAAGTTGTATTCAAGCTTGACAGTTCAAATGACTTCTCCAAGCTTGCTGCAAGCTTAAAATCAATTGAACTGTCAAGCTTGTATTAATACGTCAAATTCAAAGGAATGTCAAGCTTGATTTAAGCTTATGTGCTCTCTGAGGGGGGGGGGGTTACGACTACTGTAACTCACATATATGTATATGTGTGTGTGATAAGGAGTGAAGAATAGGCGTTTTGTACGGCAAAAAATTCCTCATGGGGGGCTATGACCCCCCCTATCCTCCCCTTTGCTACGCCACTGCCCATACCTGCTTTAAACAATGACTTTTCATAACGCGTAATGCATTAGAATTCTTTTGCGGGCTCCTGTAAAAAAAACCATAACTGCTAAGGGCGCCACTTAAATCTAAGCTGTCAGGGATATTCAGAGACCCACACGCAATGATGGGCGCAGAAGTCCATATTTTACAGACCAATGTTCCCAATTGGTAACACGAAATTAAAAATTTATTCAAGAAATAAATTTTAAGAATATTGTCTTGAAAAAATTAGAAGATAAAGTTAAAAAACTGATTGATTTTTTTGAAATAGAAGTTGAATGTATATCATTAGTGGGAAACGACAAAAATCATGAAAATAGCCATTTTCATAAATTTTTACAGAACTATCGTATACACCCCCCCTCCCCTTTCTAAATTAATTCATATCTTTACTGAAATTTAAAAATAATTCTTTTTTTTTAATTCTTAATATTTCACTTATTATTTAAACTACCCATCATTATATTCTGTTTTTGAAACCAATGAAAAAATATAGTCAGAAATGACCCATGCTCCCAACTGGAAACTCAGAGCAAATTGTATTAAAAAAATAAAATAAAAAATCCCCATTTAAATGACTAATATCCTTTAACTAACACATTAGAAGACAAAATATGAAAAAAAAAAACTAATTTAAAATATGTCTGGAACTGAATTCGGTCTGTAAAAGGTTAAAACCAACAAGTCCAACAATTTATTTTGAGTCCTGTCCTTAGAGCCTAAACCTGCGATAGTTTTCATTTGCATAACGAACTCTCAGGGTAGAAACCTTTAAAAAGGTCCTACGCCCACGGAATTCCCCCCTCCCTTCCCCCCCATAGGCAGATAGCCCTCGTGTCTTAACCACTGAACTAAAATCGCGCCAGATGTTAAGTAAACCCCAGAGCCAAATTTGCCCCAAAAATATGTGTTGCAAAGCGTTTTATAATCGGTGTGTTAGGTATGATTCATCTTTCTCGTTTCGACTGCAATGGGCGCTACCTCACCTTGGTAAGCCACTGCCTACAGTCTTTCGAGTCATTCCAAAACACAGACACAGACAAGTGGCGGGCCCATCAGCTGACACGGGTTTCCGGGAAATTTCCTTATTCTTCGATTGTATTTTTCACGCACGTGGTCGGAGAAAATGACACACCAGGTTCAGAAGAAAAAGCAAATTTGTTTCAAAAATCGTCTCTCCAGAGTCCACTGTTTTTTAAGAGGGAAAAATACCTGGAAGCGGTCATTTGTGTCGGCACTTTCGTGTCGATTTCGAATTTATGTTTTTCATTTCAAGTGCAATCATTTTGTGAATTATTCAGTTCGTGGAAAAAGTTTAGTATTTAAAACGAAATATCATTACCTCGCTTCGCAGTCTTCTGAATGGAACAATTTAGATAGAGGCTGCGAATTTCTGAACCAGATGGTTATAACAGTTCTTTTTGGTGCCTGACGGAAAAAGACTCAGATAGCAACTGCACGTGTTATATTGCAAACTTCATGTGCTACGTTGATAAACAAGAAGGATAAATCAAGCCAAACGCGCCGATTATAAAACCCTTTCCAACAGCAATCTTTCTTGCGCAAAATTTGGCGATGCATCTCATCAAACTTGGCGAATTTGTTTTCCATAATCTCTAGACAGCTGTATGTCGCTAATAATGTAATTTTTGATACTCTCTGTAAAAGAGTTACATGTTATTTACATCCTTTAAAGAAACGGGTAATATTATCATTTACTTACTGAAGGCAGGTAATGTTGTTTGTTTACTTAATTATGACTGAAAGGGATGAATGTCGCTAAGCTGCCATAGACCGTAATGTATTGGAATTCTTTTGAATACTCTTGTAGAATAACTATAAATGATGCAGACACTATTGTCCATGGAAAGCTTTTTTTTAATCCTTAATGACATATATACGTTTTGTTTTGTTTGAAATACCCGAATATCTCTAAAATAGTCTTTAAAGAATAAACTACACATAGAGCATAATCTATTAGAATTCTTTTAGATGATCCTGAAAAGAAATTTTAAACGCTACACACACCATTTTCAATAAGGTACATAGGATACAGTATATAGGAATGCATACATAAATTTCGTACAATTTGTTGCATATTTACGTCATTTACTACAGAACGGAGTAGGGATGGATGCGAGAAGATTTTTTACTAGACGAGACAGAGATTTACAGCTTTTTTTTTTTTTGTGTGAGACGAGACAAACATTTTTAACATTACGGAATAGGGATTTTACGAGACGAGACAAAGCTTTTAGGCTGTTTTTTGCAAGACGCGACACTCCTAATTTCCCTTTTCGCGTCCATTCCAAGCAGGGACGGACGGACAGGCTGACAAACCGAAATCATTTACATTAACATTTTTCATCCTTCTTGGAAAATATTAATAACAATATAACTACACGATACGTCGAAAGCCAGCGCCATTGAAATTGTACATTTATAAAAACCTCTCTCCAACAATTTTTTATATAGCAAAAAATATTTTCCTAGATTACAGAACAACGCGTGGGTGCACGCAGTAAAACGTAACGCCCGCACGTTGTGATGTAAAGATCGGGTCAATTTTTCTCACAAGGTTCTTCGTGATTGGCTTATCAACGTCTTTACGTCATTTCGTGAGTGGATTTACAACACACTGTGCTGGATTCCAAAGCTGCAGCACTTGTGCTGTATTATTTTACAGTAATATGTGAGGTAAAATTACAGGCATTTCTTGCAGTGCAATTGAATTGTCCTTAAAAAAGAGCATTATTCTGCCTAGTCCTTAACTTACAGCCTCTTTTTATATGCCATTATTTTTACATTAAATTCATTTAATAATTTATGCATGGCTTTTTATATATAAAATTTATATAAAGGAATTTCTTTCGTCAAGTCTACATATATTCTGAACCTTCCTGGATTATTAAATACACATGAAGAGGGGGAATTCTCCTTTAGCTCTTTTATCCCAATAAACGACAGTAATAGAAAAATTCTTTAAAAATAAAACTAACTTTTCTGAAGAGAAGGAGGGCTAATCTAACCCCTTAACCATCCTCTCTTGGCACACCCCACAGTATGGCAGTGTTTTAAATGAAGTTGATACATTTAGTAGGTCAAGTGTGTCCTTTTGATTCCAATCGCAATAGTTTTCTCGCATAAACCCCGTTACTGAAGCTTTTAACACTTGCCGAGTTTATGATTTGATAGTAAAGTTTCCTATCCTTAAATGCTCATTTTATCTGTGGTTTCAAGGTAAATATCATTATTCGCCACTTTTACGGCTTTTATTTCTTTTATTTCTTTTTCTTTCCCCTTAACTTTTTGTTTCTCAACTATGTCAAAACATAAAACCAGCCCATTTCCAGCTCTATTGCAACTCAAGTCACCGTACCCGAATTTAGAAGGAAGGTTTTCATCACAGCAGCACATAAAATTTTATGTTACCGTTTTTATGTTAGTGTTTTTTACGCATCAGTGTTTTCGGGGCAAATTTTCATTTAACGCTCTAAGATTACGTGTTAACTATAGGGAGGTTCACTGTCAACCCCCAAGAGTCATTTTGCGATTATCTTGTGATCACTAAGTGATCACAGCTCCCTTCGGTCACTTGCTAAACAACTTGCAGTTTCGCAATTAATATTCTGCCCGTTAAATAACCAAAGTTTGATAAATCAATCATGTTGCCACTCGTTGTGGACTTTGTTGCCTCTCGTTGCGGACTTTGAAAGAGCCAGGAGAAAGATGGATGGAGTCGGTGCTGGCGCCAGCTAGAGATGATTGCGAGAAGGAGAATGCGTGTTCGTTGTCCGGGTCACCAATGTCGAGAAGCAAGTGGCGGAAGCCGGTTTTGAAGCCAGAAAATCTGCAGGGTAGAATGAAGCGTTTTCCTGCCAGGCCAATAGGTTAGGTACCTATTTGACTGGCCTTCAATTGCCGAGTGTTGTGTGTGTGGAGACTATCTCGCACCGCCACACCTATAAAACTGCTTGTACGTTCTATAACACTTATTTTTCTTTCTTGCAGAATTAAGAGTTCAACGTTTCTTTGGAAAAGTTCAGAAATTTTCGGTGGGATTATGTACGTATTTCATCAAATTGTCTTTCCATATATTAATGTGGACTGTGGACTGTAAAGAATGTTTTCAACGGAATCATACTTTACAGTACACACGGTTACAGTACGGACCAGAACTTGTTTTTTAAGAACATGATATACGTACTTATAAAAATGCGCATTTTCATGAGTTTAATTCATGAAAATTTACAAGAATGTTTGTGGTGATTAGATTAAAATATAAGCAAGTAATAAAATTACAGTTTAAAAAACATTAAAAACATGCTTTTAAAGCAATATGCACTAAAGACATCATTAATAATGTAATTTTGCGAGACCGTGGAAAGAACTTTAAATGTTTTTTCTTAATTAAAATGTTATTTCCTTCCTTTAAATGAATCTATTATAAACTTCTATATTTAATTGCGCTTGAAATTGATCAATGTCTCTAAACTATCATAGAACGTGATATACTGAAATTCTTTTGAGTACACCTGTAAAAACAGCTGTAATTGCTATACGCATTATTTTCGACGTACACCTGTAACGTCCTGTCGACGTACACCTCTCTGAAAGCCTTATTTTGTAACACTTAACAACGCCTACAGTGGCGTACGCAGACTTCCTTCGAGGGGGGGGGGGTTATAGACATAACTTCGTGTTAAAATGCGTAATATTTAAGCTCAAAAGTGAAAATTTATGGACATTTTGTAAAATTTTTTTTAAGGGGGTTTGGGGGTTTGAGCCCCCCCCCCCTTGCGTACGCCACTGAACGCCTATCAATTTATTTTGCTTGAAATAGATGGGATGTCTTTAAAATATGCTTTAAACAATGGCTGCCCATAGTGCGTTATGCACCGGAATTCTTTTGTGTACTCATGTGAAAAAACTGTAAATGCTACGTATACCATTTCAGTATTATTGTATTTCATTAATTCTTTATATGTACACAAAATTTCGAGTTAGTTGGATGTCTAGAAGTGTGAAAATTGAATTACAATATTCCATTCGTTCATACATACATACATACATGTCAAAAATGATAAAAGCGTTTTAAAAAAACGAATGGGCCACGATACAAATATTATTAATCAAAAAATATTTTTTACTAACACATATACAAAGTGCAATCAAAGTAAAAATTAATAGCAATCAACAAAGAGCAAAGCAAAGAACAATCTAAGTAATAATCAAATTAAAAATTAATCAAAGTAATAAGTAACATGCAATAGTTTTAATTAAATAATTTTCAATCTTTTATTACTTCTACATGGGTCATTCTCTCATAATGTTAAATTTTTTGTCCTTGCCTAAAAAATGTCATTTAACAATGGCAGTCATAAATGTTTAAAAATATTTTTAACAATTCGTAACAATCACTACATTGGGCACGAGTTTAAATATAAAACCCCCTAAAATTTCAATATTTAAACAAATTTTAAAGTTGCAAATGTCATTGCCAAGTCTTGTCCCAAACTTCAAACTTTATTATTAGAACCTTTGTTTTGAAGAATTTAAAAACTTTAAAACAAGGACTAAAACAATTATCTAGGTAATTTCATTTATCTATTTTCAATATATGTGGAACTTTAGATATAAGGAGGGAGGGGCGAATGCATTAAAATTTTTTTTTTTTAATTTTTCCCTGGAGATAACTGTCATTACCAAAGTGTGAAATATTGTTTTTCTATAGTTGTCCACTAAAAGGCACTGTCATAGTTATTGAACTGTTAACCCTTTGAGGCGCAACCCTTTCCCAATGCTGAAAAAAGGGCAGCCGTTGCCATCGCTCGACTTAACTACTGCGCGGGCACAGCCAGCTGTCGTCAAAAAAGGGTCTCTAGATCTGTGGCACGCGATGAACGTTTCGATCGTCCACCAACTTGCTGGTAGTTAAGTCGAGCGATGGCAACGTCTGCCCTTTTTTCAACATTGGGCAATCTCTCCAGCTGTTCTCGAATTCTTCCATTTTTCAGCAGATGTTAGTGCTGTTAAAAATAATCGTGACCATTTTTTTACGAAATGACGTGCTAAAAAGTAAAGGATTCTCTTGGAGCTGTGTCACCCGCAACTATTTTTATAGAAATCAAGTCTATTCTTCGTGACTGGCAACAGCCAATACGTCAGAGTTTGGTGTTCCCAGAGCGGGATCACTGCACTTTAAAGGGTTAAAAGAACAGGACCACATGTCCTTACCGGCAGATTATATCTCTTTTAGTTTAAGTAAACAAACATTATTTTATTTTGCTATTTTTTTTCCCAAATTTATCGCGAGTGTATTTATTATAATTTTGCCAAATTGAAAATATGAAACTGGAGGTCCATTGCTGGGAAAAGGGTGGAATGAGAGAGACTTCTGAAGAAGGCCAGGGCCCACAAAGGGCTGTCGTGCCAATGTTGATGACGGTGATGTATTTATTATATGCCATTACCAAGTTCATTATTACCGATATACGTAATTTAAATTGATTGTAGGATTTATAAAGAGCTTTGGGGCTACTTTCAAAGCAAATATTGCGTTGGCTTTTAATTCTTATAATTTTCATCAAATAGACATAACTTTAAAAAATATCATTACCAAGGCTCTCTGAAAACATGAAAATGACTTTCAAAGTCATTCTCATGGCAGGAATAGGGCAGGATAGTTTTAGATTTATAAAGAAATGCATATTACTATTCCTTAGTTGTTATTGCGAGCATTTTATTACATGGACTAATTTAGGCTTGTTTAATTAAGGAATTACCATGCTCACAAATGTCATTACCATGGCTGTCATTACCATGCTTCAGTGAAAAATTGAATATTTAATTATAACCAGTAATGTAGTCAGAATTTTCTCTCGGTTGAGAAGTTCAGAGGGAAAAAAGGTCAAAAAAGAAGAAAATCCTTCTTTTTGTTGTGCATGTGTGCGAGTCTGTCACTCTAATTTCGGGAAATGTGAACCTCTAATCCCCAATCCCCACCCCACCCCCTGGCTACCCCACTGATTAAAGCAATAATTAAGGCAAACGATCTCTGATGGTAATTTTCTTCATGATAACAGACATAGATAGTTGCATTAACATAAAAAATTAGGAATTTAAATATAATATATATATATATATAACTAACAGGTAAAACACAAAACATACTAAAAATAAGACATATCTCGCATAAAAATATAACAGCTATTAGCAAGAATTATTGTGATATATATAATATATAATAGCTTAATTACGTAAAGTGAAATCCCAAGATAATCCATTGATAAAGTGAAAAAAATATAAAAATAAAAAAGTAGATAGCACATGGTGCCAATTAACGAGCTTTTACCGGATAAGTGTTTAAATATAGCCTTTTAAGGCAATGAAAGAGTGGATAAATTGGATATAAAGCGCCAAATTAGAACTGGTGGGCTTTTTAAGCCTGATCACATGTATCCACAAATAGACGGAAAATGGAATGGATAATTGAGATGGTGTGCTCTATCATCAGGCGCCACCGCACACACATTTCAATTGAATCGAAAAAAACAATAATAGCTAGGTTTCTGCAAGTTACCTGACCAAATTTAGGGTCCTTTTGTAACTTGGGGGCGCGACCGTAGCTATTAGAAAAAAACAACGAGGAAGTGGACCGACAAGAAGATCAAAGCTCAGTAATGGAGGCAGTATTAGTGCATGTTGCCATCAGAGAAGACTTAATGCCATCAATGGACAAGTAATGCCATGGAGTGGGGAAAAAAATGATATATTAATAATACTTTGGAAGTATGGAAAGGAAAGGAAAAAATAAAAAGTAATAATTAAATGAATAAATAAAAAGAATAAAAGTGGTAATATTTAAATGAATAAATAATAAAATAAATATAACACTAGTATAGCTAGCCTATGTTTAACGTAGTACTAGCTGCATTAGCTAAGAAGTACTTAGTTGAAGTTGTAGAAAAGGAAAAAACTGTAGAAATAATTATAACAGTAATGATATTGATAATAATTATACACATTTATTAATTGCTGTTTATGCTAATATTATTGTATAATATTTAGGTAGAACAGTACTCTGTATGGCTTCATTAGTTACTGACTCACATAAAAAAGGAAAAAGTACCAGTAATCAACTATTCTTAATTATAGAAATTTTTTTTATATAAAATATATAGATATATATTTTATGATTTTTTTTTTTTTAAATATAGAAAGAACCAACAACCAACCCCATCCTCACCAACCAATATTCTGATTAGGACATACAGTTTTTTTGATTACATAGAGGAGGAATGGAAGTTAGAAATTTACTGGGATAATTATACTTTATAGCAGTTTTATATAGGTCAGTTAAGTTACTGGCCTTAAAACTATTGGTACATAGAGACTCTATTCTATACTTATGATTAGAGATAATATTTCTAAACACAGAAGTGTGCATACATGAAGTGAAATGAGTGAAAGTATTAACCTGAAAATTAAAGTCATTTCTTTTATTATATATATTAAAGGATAGACTCTTATCATCATTAATTCTAATTTGTAAGTCTAAAAAATTAATTATTCTATTATCATTAGGATTTTTTATTAGTTCTAGGGCTGAATGGTAAGCTATGGGTAGGTGGTATATATATATATATATATATATAATGATTATAGAAATTTGTTTTACTAAAAACAGTTATCAGACTTCATTTTTAACATTATTAAATTTACTTTGATAAAAATATTCTTTTCAAACTTTCTTTTGAAGTCCACATAAAGGATCTACCGATTTATACGCAATGACTTGACGTATCTTAAAAATTAGTCAAATATTAAAACGCTTAAAAAAAGTTTTTCTACCTTTAAATTGATACGTTTGCGTTGTAAAACTGTTTCTGTGTGCGGCGAATTAGAATTAAAATTATATCAAATGCATGAAAACAGACCTTTGAGTCTCGTCAGAATTATCATTTTCGAAAAAAAAAAAAAAAAAAAAAAACTCTCTTTTGCGGTGATATTTCCTCTCAACTCGATTGGAAACGAGTTTAACCTGTAATGTGGGTTACCTTCAGAGGGCCAGCGAAAGCACCTTGCCTTCTTATCCCGGACTGTTAGAAATCATTAAACAAAATTAACTGTCATTCAAAAATGCGGAATAGATTGTTAGCCATGATGGGATGAATATTTTAGACGGGAGAGATAAACCACTCCGAACACATTTGCTATTAAACATTTTCCAACATAAATTTTTATTTTGTACGTACAAAGGCCTCACCATGGCACAGTGGTTATACCATTGAAAATGGTAGACGGCCGAGGTGTGAAGGTCCCGGGTTCGGGTCCCATCGCGCGGCTGTCGATCTAACGGTCTGGAGTTTTGGTAGATTTTCTCCAGATGTAACGTGAATACGCGTTAGAACCCCTTAGAAAGTCCTCCTACCAAGGCACCCCCCACCCTAGGCAGATACCCTGCGTGCAGGTTTGCCTTAAAACACAACACATTTGTACGTACAAGGGCTGCGAACGGACCACTTGCCCATGGCCCACCTATTTCAGGGACACTTTTTTTTTCAAAATTGCGTATTCTTTAAAATATTTGCATTATTCAAAAAATAAACGAATAAAAATCTTTTTTAACTTTATTTTAAAATATTTTAATTTCAGAAAAATAAAAAGACGAATGTGGTTGCGCTCTTCCACAGTTAATATTAATTTCATGAAGGGCGGTGATTGATGAAAGTGAGAACTAATTCCGTTTGAAATAAAAAATAACAACATGTTAGCTATGATTTTTATACGAAGTAAATATTCGGAAGTTCAAACGTCCGCTTATGTGTTCTCCTGAAATTGATAGGTTGTACTGATCTGATTAGATGATGTAAGTTGCATATCTGTTTATTTATTATTTTTTTTGTGATTTTCTGAATATGTACTAGAGCGCCAGAAGTTCCGTTTTATTTATTTTTATTTATTTTTTCTCATTCTATGTATGTGCTCTAAACAATGTAAGTTGTCAATAAAAAGAATTTTTATGTATGAGGTGAGTGAATTTCTGTATCTAGTGAACTCACTTCACTACCAACAAAGATTATGAGACGGATCAAAATGTACTCGTTAAAATAAGTGTAATTAAATCTGTCTTGTTTTATTTCTCATTTATTAACAATCTTCTACAGCCACAAACAAACGAAACAAGATGGCACAATTTAACCAAGTGCAAATAATTAAGGAAATTGCTGTTATTATTCAACTTGGAAATTTAAAATGCAATTGTTGTTGATTAAATAGAATCTGTTCTGTGGCATTGATGATAACCTTCTCGATCCTGAGACTATAATCGACAATATAGAGCGTTGATTAATTTGTTTAGAGATTATAGTCAAATTATCCATATTAAGTATGAAATCACTGCAACAGCTATATGAAAAAAACTTAGTCAAAACCAAGAAAGATCGAATTTATGGAGTAAACTTATGTTATTAAGTAAACTCCACAGTTGCAAACTCTCATCAAAAGTCTTTGAAAACAAATTAGTACACTTAGATATTTTCTTACCTTATGTATGCATTCCGTAAAAAAAATGGTAATTGCTAATAAAAAAAAATTCATGAGGTGAGCGAATTTTTACATCCAGTTAACTCCACGACCAACAAAACCTGTTTAGGCATTTCTCGAATTTTAAAGTTCACTACATCAAAATACCTCATCATTCTCTGTAATTTTTAAAATGTAAATCATCTATTTGCTTCGTCATACTCTCTCATTTTTGAGTTGAACACGATCTTATAAGATACTTTTACTCGAATTTCTATTATTAGCCTAACTGGGTAGACTTTACTCCCACCCTAGACGACTATCTCCTATTCTTGCAATGGAAAATCTAATTATTTCTAGAACGGTCTATAAGATTTTTCAAAGTCATTCCAGTAATTTCTAATTATTAGGCACGTCTTTAAAGTACATAATCGTCTCTGGGTTACTAAAATTTGGTTTGCTTAATGGAATTTCTATGAGTAAAAAGTTAATAATTTTTTTTAATGCATCATTTACATGAAACTACCTTCATTTTATGCATCTAAATTTTATGTGAAATTGTTTTGAGTTACACTGAACATAGGAAATCAACAAAAATAGTTCCTTCGCGTGATACTTTGTTTCTTTTTATAAAGCTTCGATTATATTAGGCGTTTGGTCATATAACAAATGTAATATGCAGTTTCACATTATTAGAGATTCCTTTAGACCTCATAGAGACATTTAAAGATCCATTCTAGTAAGCAATGATAAGCACAAAAGGGGAATCTCTATAGTCATTTCTTTGCGAAGAAGAGAGAGAGCAGATTAGGGCAAAAAATATGGAAAGGGCTTTTTTTTTTTTTTTAACTAATGCCTACAGATTTTAATCTATGAAAATTCCTTTTCTTTGCCTCTCTGAAGAAGCTCTACCACTATATTTGACGGATACGGTTGTTTTCTTTACTTCAATAATATATTAATTTTGTTTCTTTTGAAATGGATGGACGTCTATAACACCCACTTTATACACGATGACTACCTGTATGACGTGGATTTCAATGTATTGGAATTACTTTTTGTGCTCCCGTCAAAAAAACAAAAAACTATTTACGCTATTTGATATTATATACAGATTTCAATAGCGTCGGCATATATCAATAACATGCATCGATTTTGTGGCAAGCAGCGATCCATACTAGTAAGTTGCAGCACTTTCAAAGAAACTGAAATCAAAAAATCTTATCAACTTCGTTGGAAAGTGTTATTAACCGGTGTTGGAAAAAAACACTCAACCGCTCCCTGCAGAGCGAAAACAAACCCAATCAACCTCAACCATTGCCGTCTCGTGGGTCTCGTAGATCTTCCTTTTACTCACTTGTGTAAGTTACATGCCTGGGGGGCGGGGAGATTACGTGTATTTATCATTAGATAACTCTTGTCGCATAAGCTGTTTCATAATACACTGGAAGCGCCTCGAGAAATGTGCTCGGGGCGGCACAGCGAATTCGGCGAGCGTTGGGCACTGAGGCGAATCGCCCAAAATCATTGTTCGTCTTGTCTGTTGGAAATAGTTAGGAACGAAAAGAGAAGAAAACTCTCTCTGCTCACGAGCCCCTTCACAGATTTCTCTCTGTTTTACAAAAGTTTTCCCAGTTCGCGTCGAGATATTTCCAAGGCGCTTTCTCTTTCTCGCCCTTCTTAGTTCTTTTCCAACGAACTTGAAAGATGTTTATGGTTTCGGTTTGTCTGTCAGTCTGTGCTCTAGCTGCCTTCAGTAGACATGGATTGCTACGAAATTTATGTACATCATTGCAATGGACCCTATTGAAAATAATTTGTTACAGTTAATATATATCTAGAGAGACAGAGAGTGTGTTAATAATTTAACAGTTAAAGTTTTTTTTAAATAATAGAGAGAAACCCAAATCATTCAACGCAGTGAGGTTTATCGACACTGCTCATTGGGCATTCATTGTTTAAAGAGCATGTTCATTTATTTCAAACTGAAAATTAATATGAAATATAGTGTAAGTCAAAAATAGTGTATAACAACACTGATAGTTATACAACAGCATAATACAGTACTTCAGTATTAATACAGTGAATCTCCCTATAACGAACTCGCTTGATTCCAGTTAAAAAATTCGCTATAGAAAAAATTTCGTTGTACAGAGATTAGAGATTTTTGCAGTTATTTCAGCAAATATTAGAAACTCTTTAGTTAATTCGATGTTTTAAAGTATTTAAATTATGACTTTTTGTTAAAAATAAATTGGTATATATCATTGATGTAGCCAAGGGAAGGGGGGATAGCCCCCCATGAGGAATTTTTTGCCATACAAAATATATAGTCTTCACTCTATTATCACACATACGCATACATGTATGTGAGTTGCAGTAATCGTAACACTCCCCCTCCCCCCATGAAAAATTTCTGGCTATGCCACTGTCTATATATTATAAATTTGTTAAACTTATGTGTTCTTACTTTTCATTGAATAAATGAAATGTTCAAAAGTAAAGACAATTCACGAATTTAGAGAATAAAATATGCAGTGCACTAACGTTTATTTTACTTGAAAAATCCATCCGGTTATTTCACCATGATTTGCATTCAGTGATTTTAAATTTTCATAAAATTTTTCATATTTTAAATGTGCACTGAAAATGGAGTCAAACAGATTTTCTTCTACTTGTGGTTAATGGTTTCGAATGGCTGTAGCATTTCGGAATGATGGGGTTTTGGCTGTGAAATGTCTTATCTTCGGAATCAGTTTCACTTCCCTGGCTTTCATTTTTGTCGATTACACTGTTCAAAATCTCATCATCTGTAGGATATACATCCACTTCTAAAACACTGCAAAAATCGTCTGTGTCAAAGATAAATGGGAAAAAATTCGTTATATGGAGACAGGATCTTCGTTCTATGGAAAGTATTTTTAATGTTATTTAAGCCTTAGAGTTACGTCCGATTAAAAATTTCGTTATAGGGAGAAATTCGTTGTGGAGAGACTTCGTTATAAGGAGATTCAACTGTAATAATATAAGCATAAATAAAATCGCGTCGGAAAATGTTTTAGTCCATGAATTCAGTTTTTATTTGTGTATTTTTGTGTGTCTTACTGTGACAAAATTTTTAAAAATCTTTCGAAATACCTTGAAATTTTTTAAAACCTAGAATTAATCTATTATATCCTGCCGTCGCAAAAAAAAGAACATTGGAGTGTGTTCCTCTGAGCACTATCCTGTGCTCAGAGGAACTTGCTTCCGTGCATTAGTCTTTAAAAGAATTTAAGGGGACGGTGGGCACCCAAATCATCAAAATTGGCCCCAAAATGTGTTTTTTTCTTTTTTACTTACTAAAATTCTACGGTTAAAGCTGAATCATGGAGAAAAAACCGCGTATGTCGACAATTTTTAAAAAAGATATTAGGGTTTGAAAAAATTAAAGAGGCAGTTAAATGTCCACAAAAATGCAAACAAACGAGTAAATAAACACGTGACAATATTTATTGAACGTTTTACAAAATAAGCTAATAGTTGAATGAAATTATTTTAAAAATATGTTTTGTTAAGGTAAAATCATAGATAAAATTATTCAGAAGAGACGGTTTTAAAGGTAAGTGGAAAATTACACTTTAAATTGGATTTTCTCCAAAGCAAGTTTTTTTTGTGATTTTCTTGCCTACGAAATGCTCCATGCGTCTTAATTTTGGTCGGAATTGTGCAAAATTTACTACAAACATTCCTCTCATATATTACAATAAATCTGTGTATCCTTTTTGGTCAAAATTTCGATTATGAAATTTCACTTTTATTTACGAAAACTGAAAATTTTCGGAAAAATTTGGTATATATCCATGAAAATATTTCTTAAAAATTCTACTCGGTCGATTCAAAAACCAATACACAGACTTTTTTTAAATGTATTTTTATGCTATTATGAAACAAAATTAGTAAAAAAAAGTTAAAACTAGAACGCATGGAGCATTTTTTCGAAATTAAAAATTAATTAATTTTTAATTAATTACTAATATTTTTTAATTTATTTTAAATTTATTTCAGTTATTTATAATGCTTTTAGTTAAAATATTAAAATACAAAATTTCACAATCCTATCTCATTAAATAAAAAAAAAACTTTTTAATGTCCTACCGTCCCCTTAAAGACCAATGCAAACCCTATGTGAAAATTAGAAAATGTAATTTATTTAAACACGGTTTGACAAAAATTACTTGAATTTATCATACTTTTGAATAATTCGTATTTAGCTGCATAAGCATCTAGTAATTTAACAATTTTAAAAAAGGAAATTTTTCTATGTTCTGGAAATAATTACTTAGTATATCGTGCGTACATTAAATTGCGTTGCTTTTTGTTGAGTTTTCCGTTGCACACAGATGTAACAATGTAATTTGCATGCTATTAGAATTCATTCATATTTTTAATTACTGGACAAAGTATAATCGTTCCAGCATAAACTAAAAAGACATCTGAAAAATACACGATATGCACGCAATGTGATGTAGATCACATATTTAGCATTCAATATAAGTAAGTTTTTTTATATACGCATAACGTCATTTTCAAGGACGAAGTCATGGTATTGTGTTAAGTCAAACCTACACGAGGGATATCTGCCTGCAAGGGGTGTCTTGGGCGGAGGACTTTTTAAGGGGTTCTAATACAAAGTCATGGATATCATGATAGTAGCAAAATGTCCTAAATAATTCGGGACATCAGGGGCTGCTTTCTCTGTTAAGGATATTTTTCGAAATGCGCATTTTTTGAGCAGGTTGTTAATTTATTCAACATCAATGATGAGTTTAAGCTGAGTAAAAATCAATCTTCTGGCAAGAAAATAATTCTATTTTGCATTAACGGAAAATTTGCTTAATACATTTCATCTTCGATCGTTTAAAATAAATAGCTACCTTCTGTTTTTATCATTCATGTTGTCATAGTAACAGAATCCACTATTGCCACTAAAGTTGTTAAATTCAATAATCAAACAAGAACTCAACCCACTTCTAGAGGACTCTTTTTTTTTTTCAAGGGAGGACACTAGCCGTGTAGGAATTCGCCGCTATAAAGGTTCGAAATGTTGGCCATTTTATTATGGGGCCAAGCCAGTAATCAGTCAACGATACCACTATAAAGGGATGGATCAATTAACAACGAAGCCCAAGTCGGGAATCGATTTTAAGCCCATAACCGTAGAGAGTGTGCACTAACCACCATACAATCTGGTGCGGCGTTTCTGGTGTACCTAGACTCGATAAATAAAAATACGCTAATATGAAACAAATATAACATTAACTTTCTGTTACTTTAAAAATACTCGAATTGTTACTTTTATTTGTAGCTATTTTTCATTTTATTTCATTGCATGTGTGGCAAAAGATCTTTCAAATAACCTGATGCTGCACATCCGCCCTACGCGTTTATCCCTCTATAAGATGGCCCCACCAGTGTTTGAGAGGTTCTGCTCTCGAAACTGGAAGGCAGGAGGTGCCAGGTTCAAATCCCAGTAGCGCCTGTCTACCTAGCCTTAGCGTGGTAAATAATATGTAACTTTAAACTGTAAACTGTGGGCTCCAAAAAGGATACAATTGTTAGGGAGATGGCACAAGTGAGAAGTTTTGAAGCCTTTTGCTGGCAATGATGCTTGGTAGCCTCTGGTAAAATTATGTGTATAGCTGGTTGATAGTTGTGCCCGCAAGTCAAAGCAATACAATAAGATATAGTCAGTAGACAATTAAGCGTTTCCCATCGGCTTTATCGTTATATATAGCAAAAGCTGCTTGTGGCGTTTTCTGTTATTGTGCACTCCTTGGTTTAGGTTCTGTAGTTTGCAAGGGGTGTATAATATGAGGAGGCGTCACAAACAGTTTGCCATTTAACGCGATGTAGCACATAAAACCGGGAGGGGAACGACAGCTTAACCGTCTATCAACTATATTTTCGTTATATTGAAGTTTGCAGCAAAAATTGTCTACCAACAAGGTCTAGTTTTACCAGAGGCTACGAAGCAGCGTTGTTAGTAGATAGCTTCAAAACTTTACACTTGTGGTGTCTCCCTAATAATTCTATGTCAGTTTGCTAGCCACTGTCAAGAATTGAGTTGTAAATGAGAAAGCCTGTAATATGTGCTGCATCTGCAAGACACATATTTTTACAGCTTTCAACAACCTTTTAATAAACGAAATGTGCCCTTCAGATTTGAAGTTCAAGTCTTCGTATTCTCTTGCATAAATATATTATTTTACATCTCATGGTATGTCAGCTCGTGATCGGTATAAGCATAAATGTAATAATTTAACAACCTCCCTTCTATTGTCTTGGTAAAAGTAAGAGTTTTTCCCCAAAACACAAGCAGATGTATATGCGATAGTAAAAATAATGTATACGGGGATAGTTTTCGTCGTATTTTACCTACATTTCTTTTCAGTATTCTCAGAAACACTTAATGTTAAAAAGATAAAATGCTTTACTTATGTATGGCTTCAACAAAATACACCAGAATTCAAAATTAAGAGAACTGCTGTACAAATTTGAACATTGATTGATATAAAAATACTACTTAATAATGATAATGAAAATAATGACAATAATAATAACCATCCAATAGTTATCATCCGTGCGTAACACTGATTAGAGTGGGATGGTATGAAACAACGGTTAGAGAATTGAAAAAAAAAAAAAAAAGAAAAGTATTAAGATCAAATGTAAGATTTTATTTATTTATTTATTTATTTATTTATTTATTTATTTATTCATTGATATATACAGGCTTCACTCAGTGATTGAAGAATGCTAGAAATAATTCAGTTTATATGTTTCTGCGGTAAATGGTTCTTCACGTTCAAAAACAGTTTTCAGGTCCTTGATGATTTTAGGACCTGAAGGTACAATCCCAGAGTGTCCCAGACATGCTGTAAGAGTGGTAATGGGGATGTATGGCTGTCTAACTTTTCTTGTCTGTCTTAACTTTTGTCTTAATGTTTGTCTTAACTTTTTCGAGACATAAAAATCGATTGTCTATATCCATACAAATTATGCACCTCTCATTTAAATATCGAACAATATGTAACTTTTTCCTCCCTTTTAAAAAATTTCTTTCCAGCCCAGATTAACAAGGTGTGACACAAAACGTACGTCATAATATAAACTATTCCGAAATTTTGATTGGGAATCCTTTTGCTCTAAATCGTGAGAACTGTTATAGAAAGTCTATCAATCTAATGGAGAACTATTTTCGAAGTACTCTGCAGAATTTTCATTCACTGACCAAATAGAAAACTTTTCTCTCGCCAGAGTACCATTTGATATTTCAGAATCGTTTCCTTTTTTTTTCTTTCAAGAGCGACAATTGATGTTGAATTCAGGTCAATACTTACAACGCAAATGTCACTGCAAGATAAATTGAAACTGACATTCTATCTAATCGTCTGACGACCCATCGATCCATCCCCCCCCCCCTCTTCTTTCTAGTTTTATCCATCAATCATAATCGTATGAGATATTCTATGCTGAGTGCTTCCTTCTTTTTCGGTTAAACGTAGCATGAAACATGGATCTACCATCTGTTACCTATCCAAGGTTATTTTTTTAAAAACTATTTTAAAACAGTTGTTATTTTGAGAAGAGAAATTAGACGAGGCAATCAGTATTTTAATCCTTTCTTGTGACTAAATAAACGGGATCAATCTCTTCTAACACATCGGCTATATAACACTTTCCGACAGAGTCTTATATACGCATGCACATCTGCACAAAGAACTGTCGTAACCTGTTAGCTTGCATAGTTGTAGAGCCGCGACGTCAGACATTTCTCTTTCTTTCTGCTCATGTTTTCTTCCCAGCCATGGTCTTTGAATGCCCCGCTGTGCTCTCTCAATAATCAGGACTGAAAAATGAGTCTTAAAGAGCGATACACCACTCTACCAACTTTCACTCTACCTTCGGGCAGAATGCAGAAGTCCTCCAGGAAGTGAGATATTCCGAAAAGCGGCATATCTGACTCTACAATAAGAGTGAGAATTCAAAAATGCACTCTATGAAAGAAAGTCTCGCTCTGGAGGAAAAGTGGTAACATGTCATCCTTAAAAATTGAACCTCTCTTCTAAGTGGCCGCGGCGCAACCATAAATTTTCTGTGTGTGGAGGGGTTCCTTAAAAATTGCGATGCATTGCCAAATGCTTTTTGTCTGTGAAAAACATTTTTCAAAAAATGAATTCACATTTCTCACAATTTATTTTACGCTAAAGTACAAATTAAGTGCATTGTTAAATTGATAATGGTATAATTTAATTTCTAAGAGTGAGGGTTGTTTGTCAATTAATTCAATACTTTTATGGATGTACAGCTGCGGAAAAAGAAACGCCCACTTGTACTTTATTCGGCCGTCATTCGTCGTGCAGCAACGTTACATATACCAATCGTTTACGATTGACGGATACTGTAAATTGCTATACATAAAAATTGCATATGGGGCCATCTCCGTATTAAAATTCGCACCAACTTTCTTTTTTTCTAATAGTAACCCCCTAGATTTTACTTCATATTTCAAAACTTAGCTCGTTTTAACGCCGGATACCAATTTTCAATAAATTTGAACTGAAAATGATTGAGTTATGAGCACCCAAAATCCCCCTCCCCCTATGTTAAATATTTTTTCACACTTTAATTCATATTTCATATAATATTGATAAAAAGAAGCTGATTTTTATTCGTACTATTAGAACTAAATGACCCAAACATAATTTACTGTTATTATAATTTTAAGTAAAATAATTATTATGCATTATTGAATTAATATTTAAAAAAATTATGAATAGCGACCTAGCCAAATTTCGATGGAAATAGATGCAGAAAATAATATTACACGGCTGTGAAAAATTTTAAATTTTTACGTTCAGTAGTTTAATTTATATTAAATAAAATGCGTTATTTTCATGAGTTAAGAGACCATATATAAATTCATTAAGTGACAATTTTTTAAGAAATTGCGTAAAATGAACGTAAATAAGATTTCTTTTGCAGGAAAATAGTAAAAGTTAGTGGTATTTAAAAAATGCCAAATTTTTAAGCAAATAAATTGGAGGTTTGTACAGTTTGATGTTGATTCTATAAAGCGTCTATTGTTGCGTCCGCTACTATTTGCCCCCAAAATAGAATAATATTTTTCATGTATAGAATTAGATTCAGTAGATGTATGTCTTCTAACACAATGTCCTATTTCTGAAAAACTAATATCCTCAAGATTACAGGCATGAATTTGACCTTTTTAAATATATGAATCGTCAGGTTTTTGGACTTGCCCATACTTTATCAAACATTCAAAATCACATTTTTCTGTCTAAATTTTCATCTGACTATAAATTAAAACACACACCTGACTATAAAATAATGCATACAGACGATAATATTAAATGAAGAGAGTGAAATAATAAACATGGTGATAATATTGGGTCTGTAAAAAAGAAATTGCGTTTGTTACATGAAATTTAAACAGATTTTCAATCATGAAACCATTCTTCATGTTCTAGTTCGACAGTAGCTGAGTAACTTTCATGCTTTTAATGAAAAGAGCAGAGAATAGATTCTCTCAAAATTAGAAAGATTTTCAAAATCGTTAGCAGTCGTTTTACATTTGTTTTAAATCATGTATACGGACCAAGGAAGTTTTGGAGTCACGGTTCATTTGGACCACTGATTAAATATTCTAATTTCCAACCCATGATAATCTCAGTGAAAAAACTTTAAGACTACAAACAGTATTTTCCATGTAAATAATACCTATTTATTTCTTTTAACCGTCGCTATCGAAATTAATGAAAGGCGAAAAGTTCGGAACCTACAAATAGCGCTTTTCAATTTGGAGAAAGTCCCTTAAAAACGTGCAAAAAAGAATTCTCAATATCTCCGGAAATTATCGTAGAAAATTGGTGAAAATTTATATTTAGGGTAATTTTAAGGTTTTCTTTCGTTTAATAAAGTCAAAATAGAGTGTTGCCATTGAGAAAAACGAAGTTGATGATGAATTAAATATGAAGACGGCCCCTTATGCAAATTAAATTAATAGTAAACTAAAGTATACGTTTCAAATTCGCTTTTAGAAGGCAAAGAGTTTAAAAGGAACGCTGACCAGTAAAATTTGTTATTGGTAATGTGGCCATTATTTGATGCAGCCTATCAGTGGCGGATTAATGCAAGTTTGTCGGGGGGGGGGGGGGGGAGGCGGTTAGTTTGTCGGTGGGGGCGGTTTGTTAGAAGATTGACATATACAGCCATTTTATGGAAGTAAAATAGGATCTTTTACAGTAATTTCTTTCTTCTCGGAAAGGCCGTCGCCCCCTCCGCCCCCCCTTTAATCCGCCCTTGCAGACTATAGGTATAAGGAATATTTCCCGACTGCAAATATATAAGGCTTTTACTGCGTTTGTTAGACGTATTTGTCGGCGATCTAACTTCTAATCATACCACATGGCGAATTCACCTCTCACGGAACCCTCTTCTATTTCATACATAGATGCCAGTTCTAAAATACGTTCTACATTACATTTTTCTATATTCGGGGTCATACACTGAGGAAGCAAATTTTGAAAGGAATTCAAAATGTTCTTATGATCCACAAATCTTACATAGTGTTGGTGAATAAGAGTTTAAAAAGCTCCTAAAGGCACACTGCTTCGCTTAATTTGTCGTCCTACAACGCGTGGCATGCCTAGCGGATCAAATTCTTCAGGAATATCAAATTCTTCATAACAATTTACTGGCTGAAGTAAACATGGCTTGAAAATCATTTTCTACGTTAACACGCTTTTTTCAATGTATATCTACATCTGTAGAATATCCCACTGCATCTGACATTAATCTTGACGTTTTGTAATTATTAAAGGCAGGCTTCAAGTCATAGGCGTAAAGTTTCCAGAATTATTGGGGGGGCTCGGGCCTCACCTATAATGTACATATATATATACATATATCTATATGTATATATATGTATGTATATATATATATATATATATACATATATATACATACATATATATACATACATATACATATATATATGAGACGGCAGATATTTCAAGTAAAGTTTCAGAATTAAGGCAGGTAATATGGTTTATTGAACATTACATTTAAGTTACAATTTAGAATGAGAAGAGGGGAGGGGAGACGGGTACAAGAATCAGCGTGGACTCATGAAGCAGTTCCAGTGGCAGAAGTCCCCGATTTTCGATGTGCGGGAGTATTTACGCTTACCACACCACGTGGTATGCGAAGACACAACTCCTCCTCTCTCTTATCGCTGATCGAACCACACACATTTACCAACATGACCGGCATCCGGGGACACAAGGGAGTGGGGACACGTGTACATCTAAAGAATTCAGAATCGACGGCCTGATGTTTGACAAATAACAAAATAAATAAAACATAGCTCCAGAGCGCGCGTGGCAAGTATGACAGGAAAGTAAAACTTACAGTGAAAGTACCCGCTTGAACAATACCCAAACTAGTAAAACCCAAATTACCTTTTTATACATTACATATACATACATATATATACATATATATACATACATATATATACACATATACACATATATATACATACATATATATACACATATACATACATATATATACATACATATATATACATATATATACATACATATATATACATATATATATATATTTGTGTGTATGTATATATATATATATATATATATATATAATTATTGATAATATATATGAAAACAAAATGCGTATATTGGACAGCAAAAGAGAAATAACTTAAATTTAAATCTCAGTAACAATACTGACGATTATCAGCAACAACAGTGGGCCGTTCTTTTCGTGGGAAAATTAAAAAAAAGTCAGACACCATAATGGAAAACAGTAATATATATATCGATTCATCTGGTTGTGCACACGTATGCGCACACATACACGAACACTTACCTCATGTCACCGTACAACACCTTTTAATCGTCTCAATTGCAGCCTTATTAAACTGAAGTAAGATAAAAGGATAGGTAAAAGTAAAGTATGTCACCAGAAATAATAAATATTATAAGATTAAAATTATTTTTATTTCATTTTTTCCTTAAGCAAAAAATTTATGAGTATTTTATATTTAAAATATTAATTTTATTCTAGACTAATTTATATTAGTTGAAAACTGTGTTATAATCAGAAGTATAGAGAAAAAGTTAAAAGCAAAGAAATATTCAATTGAACATTTTAAGAGCTAAATATTTCAGTATTAGACTTAATAAATACTTTACACATAACATATAAAATTATAAATTAAATGAAACTTTTACAATTATTCCAACTTTTGCGATTCTGTGGTTTTGATGGTTTAATTATAATCACTCTCAAAAATTATATGTAATGAAGGCTATGGAAATGAAATTTAGTTCTAGTTCAAAGTTACCCTTCAGTTGCTTGAAACACACGATATATTTCCTATTATAAAAAGAGTAAAAAATTGACACAGTTAAAAAATGCATAAAGCGGTCATTAAATATCCCCCTTTCCCTGCTGCAAGACAATACTTCTGCAAAAAGACATTCCGATATAGCTCAATATTTTGCAAATGTATTCAGTCTTTGTGGAGATCTTATAATAAATTCATTAATGAGTTCTTTAGCATCTAATTTATCAGCATGCTCCTTATAAGTGTTCAATATAGCTAAATGATTAAGTCTTTGTTGAGACATAGTTGCTCTTAAATAATTCTTAACTCTGCGAAGCAAGCTGAAACTTCGCTCAGCAGTGCATGTAGTCACGGGAATAACGTAAAATATCTGTATAAGTTTTGCAATCTCTGGAAAAGTTAAAGAAAGGGCCTTTTCATCCTGAAACGATTGTTTAAGTTCTGACATACTCTTAATGTTTTTCTTTCGTTCTTTATATACGTCAGCTAGCATCATAATATGCAATTTTAGTCTATCGATGTCAAAGTCTAGTGGAAGATTCTCTCCTAGTACATCTTTCAGTTCAGCTATTGATAAATCGCAACTACGTTCAGAGTTTAAGGAGTTTGTCAAAAATTTCTCAATATCTTTCAATCTTGAAAAAACGATGCAGTTCTTATATCTTTCACTTAAAGAATTTTGAACTATGTCTACAAGTTCAAAGAACTTTTTTCTGAAATAATGTTCTGCATCTATATATACAAATGGATCACTTCCTCCATCGATTCGTTTTGGTTTTTTTCTGACTCTGGGTATTGACGGTTCCTCTAAATCGAAACTACGTGCATGAACATTGACATCGTTCCAAAACAAAGAAAATGCATTTTCATGGCGGCAAGCACTTAGTATGTCTTTTAAAATATCGATTTCTTTTTCAATTGACCTTAGTGACAAATTTGGCGATTGTACAACTCTATTAATTTCCTCCACAGGGCCAAGAATTTTCATGATACAATTTAAAGAAAAGAAAAATTCAAAAGAAATCAACTGTTTCAAAAAACCATTGCATTTTGAAGCAACATCGTATCTTGATATTTGTCCAGAGCTCAAATTATCGAAAAATTCTATTAAAGTCTTGTAGTTATTTAAAACACTCTGGACACTGCTAGCTCGCATTAACCATCTAGTAGGACACAACGGGCGTAAGTCATTTGAGTTTGACGGTTGAATATTGCGAAATGCAGCTAAACGTTTCGGAGACGATTTTATGAAAGTTATGAGGTCCTTTACAATGTTGAGGCAGTCACGGGTGCTCGCGTCTCTTTGCATTGCATCTTGCCAGTGCCGGATTAACAATATAGCAGATGTAGCAAATGCTACGGGCCCCGCGCTTTTGGGGGCCCCGCGCCTTTACCTTGAAAGTTTTCGTCTTTCCCCTCAAGATCTAGCTTTTTTCACCTTTCCAACAAGGTAGAAAAGTGTTTAAGATTTCGATTTGTCTGTCTGTCCGTGCTTGATATAACTCGCATCAATAGGCATAAATTTCTATGAAATTTATATATGCTATTCTTATCTGCAGTACCATGTACCCTATTGTAAAGGATCTATGTAGCATTTATAGATTTTTTGTACAGGAGCACTCAAAATAGTCGCAATATATTGCGCTCTATGGGAAGTTATTCTTTAAAGCGTATCATCCTACTAACTACAAGGGGTGATCAAATGAAAAGGTACGAAACGACACGGTGGGTACAAATGTAGACTTTATTCAAAATATACACCATAGGCCTGAGCACAACGATCCCACTGACGAACCAGCCGCAGGATTCCTTGTTCCCAGAATTCCTGTGGCCGTGACGAGACCCAGTCCGTCACAGCGTCCTTGAGTACGTCGTCCGAGTGGAAGCACTTCCCTTTCAGGTGGTTTCTTCAGTGGACCCAACACATGGAAATCGCAGGGCGACATGTCCGGACTGTAGGGCGGATGGTCCAACGTCTCCCACTTGAACTTCGCCAGTTCCTTGGCGAAAACGGACATTCCATTTTCTCATTGACTTGTGGGACACACAGCCTTCCCAGTATACGGTCATCATCCTGCGATGAATAGTGTCCGGTTTAACACCTTCCACTGTCGAAATCGAATAACGCCTCGCTGCCCCTAAATCGTTGAATTTTGCAATGTGAACGCCATCCTGTCCTCACACGCACTGCCGCGTCAATTGGACGTAGGAGGGTGCTTTTTACAAGAGCTTCTGCTCTCTCCTGCGGGCCCCCGCATGTTCCTATCCACACAAAAGGCTCCAATCGCATTCCTAGATGTCTCGCTACGTGCTCTCATAGCTGCATGGACAATATGATAACGGTTAGGTTGTTGCGACGTTTCGTACCTTTTCATTTGATCACCCCTTGTAGTTGCGCTGAACCCTGACTTCAAGATAAACCTTTTTCCTCCATGACTGCAAAAAGATTACAAAGTCAAGGACAAAAAGCCTAACAACTTCTACATCGTTTGTACGATCCGCTTGAAAATTTTCAAAACTTTGTAAAAAAATATAGAAAACAATCTGTCAATTTTAAAAATCTGAAAATCCACCCGTTCCCTCATTTTCAAGCGATTTTTCGCTATTTTCAGCACTATTTCGTTTCCGAGAGTCAAAAAAAGTGAATCATTTGCGTGACAAAATGACCTATTTTAAGTTAAAATGACGTCATACAATTGGGGGATTCCAATACGTTTAAAATAAGTTTTCCCAATTACACAGTTTATTATTATTTTTTTCCCCACAAATAAATCGTCTGCTGGATATTCGAATGTTTACGTATACAAAACGAAAGCTTTCGACTGCGAAAAGATGAGCATGAAATTCGATTTGGGTCTGTAATAAAAATTGAATATGAACTTATTTATTTTAGGTGGATGAAAATTAAATATATTGAATGAAAGACAAATTTCCTTAAAATGTTTTTTCTCGCGCCCGTTGTAATTGCCTCCACAAAAGGCTTATGACTTCTAGTTTTAGAGATATTCTGCTCTTTGAAATGAAACAAAATGGATGTTATTAAGGATTACAAAATGAAGCTTTGCATCGAAAATAGTGTCTGTATAGTTAAAAGTTTTTCTATACGGGAGCACTCAAAATAATTTCAATACAATACGGTCAATGGCAGTTCAGAGACAGGCATCTATTTTAAGCATATAATACTATCCTACAATATGATTAGCTAATAATCCGACGACGATCGTGTGCCTCCTTCAAAATTTGCACCAAAATTCGACAATGTTGGCGACTTTTGCGATAAATTGCCAAATAGGGTGCGAAAAAAATGCTTTGAAAAATGAACCGAACTTGGCGGTATTTTTATTATTTTACGATAAATCGAAAAAGGTATTTGCGTATTATCCCGGCGGTCATTAACGCCAAACTATTTTTTCCTCAAATTTGCTGGCAAACTGTTGGCAATCGTATTCCGAACCATCAATAATTTCATGTGTCCCGCATTTATCTTGGAGAAAAAATTTGCTCGTCTTGGCGGATCGCCGGGATAATATGTAAGTACCTCCAAAAATGTCTAATGTGATTATATTAAGCTATGACGATTTCTTTGGGAATTTTGAAAATTCGTTACTCGCACTGTAATTAACTGATTTATTGTATTGTTCTTTGTTAAGGGCTATCTGCCTAGGAGTAGGAGGTAGAGATGAGTTCGGGCTCATTTTTTGAAGCCCGAGCCCGAGGACTTTTCATCCGAGACCGCCCGAGCCCGAGCAATATTATTTAAGTCGGAGCCCGAGCCCGAAATTTCAGCTAAAGATAAAAAAAAATTCAATTACTTCCTTGATAGAATACAATAAATTTTGCCGTTTGTGCAAATCAAAGACAAATATACTAGTTGCAAACTCCCAATGCACTTTCTAATTCTTTGTATCCATCTTTTATCAAAAATGTAGGATCAAATGACTAACTAAGGAATATAAACCGCAGTTCTAGAATACCCAAAGAGCTTCACGCACCTTTTAGGCGCCCGTGCCGCTATTTTTATTTGTTTATTTATTTATTTATCTTTTATAAGTACTTTTATTTTCCTCACGAATCGCTTTTTAAAATCTGTTTCAAGCAGTATGTTCAATAAAGGAGAAATTTTTCATGAGCCCGAGCCCGAACACAATTGTGAATTTCAGAGCCCGAGCCCGGTTCGGGCTGAGCCCGTCTCATCTCTAGTAGGAGGGGGTCTCTGACCGACTAAAATCTGTTAATGCATTAGAACCCAAAACGGGTTAACGGATTTACATGGAACAAAATTGCAAACTTTGATTCTTTAGCGCGTGGAAAATTAATTTGAGACTGTTAACCCTTAAAAGAATAAATTTATCGCTCTCTGTGTCCGTCCGATGTCATTATGATGTATAAAAGGATTATTTATACATTTTTAACTTACCAGCAAGTTTAAGAGGTCCTTATGATTTCGGTTATTTGTCTGATTTGATGTCCACCCATCCAGAGTTCTAACTGCTGTGGATATACATCGATTTGTGCGAAATTTATGTTTTTTCTATGTACAGTACCATGTACCATATTGAAAATGGTGTATGTAGCATTTATAGTTCTTTTACAGGAGAAAAAAAATCCAATGTATAGCACAGTCTAAAAAACAGAACTAAAAAATTAGGGGGGGGGGGTCTCCACCTGTATCTGTTGATACAGGAATGACTGAATCAACAGTCATTCTTGAAAACATATTTTAGAGATATTCGATTTTTGAAAGAAAACAAAGTTGGCATATATATTAATAAGGCTCTCAAAATGATGCTCTCCATTTAAAATAACGTCCGTATTATTAATAGTTCTACAGGATCACCCAAAAGAATTCCCATACATTGCAGTCTGTGGCATTTGAGAGACACTAATACATTTCTAGCACAAGACAATGAGTATAAAATTTTTATATTCTTCAGTTAAACGCTAAAAAAAATTAAAGGTCTTTTACAGGGTCTCATAAAATTGCATTTATAGTGATAATACAACATTTTTTTTATCTACGAAATCTCGCCAGTTTTATCTAAAATACAACGCAGATTTGTCGCAAAAATATTTTTGTATTGGAAAGTGTTTTATAATCTATGAGCTTGGCATGATTTACCTTTCTTAATTTTTTAAGGCAACAGATAAATTTTGTAATTCTTTTTTTCTTTCTTTTCTTGACAATGCCTCGTCCATGAGCCTTGTCAATGGGAGACTTCCTGAACCCCGCCATATTAAAACGATATTATAGGACTATGTCATTTTATCTCTCATCTATCGTGTATTTCACCTGGTAACCCTATGTTGAAATTTTTAGGATTGTAACCTATTTATAGAAAAATACATTGGATGCACATTCTACAGCTTAGTAAATATTGTAACAATAGATTAAAGCTGTTGTGAACTAATAGTATTTAAATAAACGGATGAAATTTTTAAACAATCACTTTATCAAATAAATGCAACCTTACTGAGCTTATAGAAATCGGTGGTTTACGTAACACATACTAACATTTTCAGCGGACATTTATTCCTATACTTTTATGTCGCGTTTTCATAACGCATTTTCGTGTCTCATTTTTATGTCACATTTTCAAAAGGGGTGAGAGAGAAAATGACATAGTCATTAATACATTTAATGTGGCTGTTGCATGCCTGCATTATTTAGTCAACTCATTACCTAGGCGAAACTGAATGAGTATTCTAAAGTCAGCAATAAGGACACACACAAGAGTATATTTAACAATGCTGTGGAACAAAAACACAGTTCTCAGAAAAATATTTCAGGGAGCATCCAAAAGGGGGGAAATAAAAGACAGACAGAAAGAAAGGCTGTATCATTATCTTTTTGTTGACTTAAAGTGAAACTCAGACAAACGGAGTAGGGGGTATCTAGATCCTTGCACCACCCACCTATGGCCTTTAGAAAATGTATTCCTTACCAATAATGTTACATTTTTGTCTTTATTTGAAGAATGAATCCTGAAATAAACAAAATATAGAAAGAAATCTAAGTGCCGAAAAAAAAAAAAAAAAAAAAAAAACAGACTCAGGGTCTGATCAAGGGCGGATTAAAGGGAGGGGGTCGTAGGAGGCGACCGCCCCTTCCGAGAAAAATGAAATTAATGTAAACAATCCCAACTTACTTCCATAAAATTTATATATATGTATGTGAATCTTCCATCCAAGCCTCCACCACAAAATTTTATTAATCCGTCAGTGGGCCGGATTATTCATTAGGCTGTAGTCTATCTGTCCCGATCATTTCAGGGACTTTTCAGTAACAAGTCGAATGAATTTTTTAATGAAGTTGTGATCAAACTTTTCAAAATGACTCAATAGAACGGAAATATTTGTGGCTATTTCTGAAGATGTTCTCTGGAACGCGAGTTGACCTTCTGCATTTCCCTGAGAGCTGAGATCCATAGGATTAAGATTGTAGGAAAATCGCCCCCCATAATCTATAATAATCCCCCACGAAACAATAATTTTTATTTAAATATTGGACATAAAGTTTTTTTGTTTTGCAGAAAATATGAGGATGGTATTTTAAACGGATGTTGGGCAGCCCCAAAGTTCTTTTGTTTTAGAGTAAAGGCGGGTGGCTTTGGCGAAATTCGAAGGTGTACTAGGGTGTAAACCATCTTAGAAGGCTTTTGGTAGTTGGCTTGCTTTGTTTTTACTTAATTATTTATTTTACATTTTACAATATTTAAACAAAGACGAATTATTTTTTGAAACAATAATCTTATAAATAAAAATGAAATTCTGTTTGTTTGTTTGTTTGTTTGTTTGTGGATTTGATTCGTATACAAATCCACAGAAATGGACCTATCGGCCTGAAATTTAGCACAGATATGTAAAATAATATAGAATAAATCGTAGTCCACTTTAAAACTTTGAAAGTCCACCCGTTCCCGGAATTTAAGAGATTTTTTATGCTCTTCACGCAAAAAGCTTTCCGTAATTGTAACCCTTGTAGTGAAAAAAGTGTGAAATAAGGATCGTGGTTGCCATGTGTGGCGATTTTGCCCAATAAAATGTTTTAAATTCTCAAAGTAAAAATAAAAGAATAATAATGATTTTTTTTTGTTAGTTTATATTCGTCAGGTTATTTTTTTTTAAATTATAATATCGTGTGCATGAGAAATCAGAGCAGGAATGTAATGCTTTACACGCAAAACAATAAGAATTGAAGATTTCCGAGGCTAATGTGTAAATTCTTTTAGTTTGGCGAAAAAATAAAATGGCTGAAATATGGATTTTGAGTAAGTGAGTTCTAGCGGTTTGCACAGTTTTCGGCTTTGCGCAATTTATTGAGAGCTTAAGGAAATAGAATTTTGGAAACAAGTGCAAAGGTTTTATTAGAATACAGCGTTAAATTTTAATGATCCGTGAAGAAATAATGCAGTTATGAAGGGATTTCAAGCGATCTAACTTCAGAATTCTCGCCAACTGAGTACATTGATTTAAATTGGGGGAATTCCGCCAAATTTCAGAAATTGAAATCTTCTCATTTAGTACATCGGAGTAACGATGAATAAAACACATTATAGTTGATAATTATAAAAAAAAAAAATCGGCTGTATTAAGGGATTCCAATTTTCAAATAACTCTCTTTGGCTACTCTTTGGCGGTCGAACCATTTCCCATATTGATTGCTGCTAAGTCAATGCTTCGAATGATTCCCTGAAAAAACTCTTGCAAAATGGCGTATGTTGGCACTTTGGCGATGCTTAGATTTGAAACTGGATTTTATTTGAGACTGGTATATATAATAACACTGGTTATAGATAAAAATGAATGTTGGTATGTGTTTATGAGGTTGAAAAACTCCAACACCGTTGAGCACCGTTGCACGATGAAATTTGGTTCACCTAAGTCTTTTATGATGGAGAATGTTTTTATGCTATCCGTTTTCCTTAACTTGCAACTTGGTGCCGCAGCACAACGTTGAATTCTATTCCGTTTAGCCGTTTGCTATGCGAATATCGTCCAACCGATTTCGATGAAATTTGGTACACGCGAATATTAGAACACGGAGAATATTTTTCACTATCCATTTTGCTGTAACTTGCCGCTAAATGGCACTGCAACGCATCAACTTCCATACCGTTCGACTGATCGGCATAAAATTTTTTATACTTACACATTTGAGCACGAAGAATATATTCTAACTGCGTTCCTTTTGATGTTACTCACCACTAGATGACACTGCAATGCATTATTATTTTAACTCGCCACTAGATGACGCTGCAGCAGGCCAAATTCTTGACCATTCAAACGGTCGCTATGAAAATCAGTATACATAGCTATTTGAACAATGAGAATATTTTGGCGTTATCCATTTTGCTATAACTCGCCACTTGACGGCGCTGTAGCAAATCATTACTTTATTGAACCACTAGATGGCCCTGCAGTGTATCACTTCTTGACTGTGCAAATGATCGTTATGAAAATTGGTATGCATAGATAGTTGAACACGGGGAAGAGTTTGGCGCTATCCATTTTCCTATAACTTGCCACTAGATGTCGCGTCAACACATGAACTTCAGGACTGTCCAGCCGATAGTCATGAAAATTCGTATACATCGGTATCTGAATGCGAAAAATATTTTCGACGTATCCGTTTTGCTAAAACTCGCCACTAGATTGCGCTATGCCGCATGGCCTTCCGCACCGTACAAACGATTTCCTTGCAATTCGGCATGCATGATTATTGGACACAATATAACGCGATATCCATTTTGCTATATCTGTTTATTACAATGAATAGTAATCACCACAAATCGTAATATCAAAAAGTCCATTCATTCCCGTGCGAAGAACAGGTACTTCAGCTAGTAATATATAGAATTACATTTGAATGTAATTCATTTTTTTTTATATAGTTGGGGAATCCACTATTACGATAAATTATCTTATTAATCTTGGAAATTAAACACGTTAAATATAAAAGAATTGATTTTTGGCCGGTCGAAACCACAGGTCAAGAGCGCGAATGCCAGTACATTCGTTCAAATAAAATATAATAAAATAACCGAGAGGATCTTCGCACAAAGACAAGACGGTCGAGGTATCCGAGAAGCCATAACCCCAGGCAAACTGAAAACAAAAAGAATTTTCGGATACTCTTGATCCACAAAGAAACTCACAAATTACTTGTCACATTTAAGATTATTATGTCTTGAAAAAACATTTGAACGTAATTCGATAATGAATGTTTTATCCGAATTTTTTATTATTTATTATATAGATTATTCTATTTATAAAAGATACAATCCTCTTATAAAGATTTTTTGAACAAAATATTTTACATCATTTTAACGAGGATAAGTTGAAAAGTAATGCACATATGCTTGTAGAACACTAACGAAATGGCCTTTAGAAGTGCTCCAAGCGGTATGTGGAAGTAACAGTCCCCCTGTACAAGCATGTACAGTTTAAATGCCCTCTGTGCATGCAGTATATTTTGAATGGAGGAGGTATTATTGTGCTAGATCTATCTATCCCCAGTTCGATTTCTTATGAATTAACCCATTAAATAAATTAAAAGAAGTTAAAATTATATAACCTATTATTAGTAAAGACCGTCCAGATAATGAAATAATTTTACAAGCATGTATTTTAGAAGGTTCTTAAAATTTTACAGAAACAATTATTGTTTTATGTGTGTAAACTTGTCTAGTTATATGTTTGCATATGGGAAAGGTGGGAAATGTTAGAAATTCCAAATATATATCCATGAACATTAACATTCATTAAAAAAAACCTGAGTTGTACGAATAAATAACTTAAACATCGCCAGTCTCACTATCTATTTAGACCCCACCCCCACTTTATTTTGACGGGCATTTTTTCCCACACACCAAATTACTTGGAGAAATTGATTTGTCTAGTGTTAACTCAAATTTGTTCATTTTGAATCAAGAAAATTCGTAAAAGTTGTGTTTTATTTTATTATCGCACAAAACCTACAGATTAGCTCACCCAAGGTGGAGGAAGGGCTGGGATAAACCTCTCGCGAATATAACACGTGGGACCTTTTAGTTTTGTTTACATCTAATTAGCATTAGTAACATAAGCGTAAAGTTTTCAAAATTATTGGGGGGCCGGGCCCCACAACCACATATATTCACGTCAGTGGCGTAGCCAAGGGGGGGGGTGTTATGGGGGTCATAACTGCCCATGAGGAGTGTTTTGCCATACAAAATGCATATTCTTCACTCCCTTATCATACACCCGTATACATATATGTGAGTGTCAGAAGTCGTAACCCCCCCCCCTTCCATGAAAAATTTCAGGTTACGCCACGGATTCACGTACATATAACTTACTCATAGCTGCCAACTACTACAGAATATAATTAACCACTTTTTCTACATGATTTTTCGGCTTAAAATATATACTGTTTACAAAAAGTGGTTAATTATATTCCGTAGTAGTTGGCAGCTATGACTTAAGTGTAAATTATTGGAGGCGCTCGAGCTCTATGGATCCATAGAATTCTACACCTGTGTAAGGTAAGTATCCATGTTAGTATCTTCCTACCATGTTATAAGTTAAAAAAAAAGCAAAGTAAAAAATCCAAAGGAGGGGAAAAAAACATTTTCGATGAGATAGTGCATTTTAGACACATCTGAACTTTTCTTCATTTCATACTTTACATTGCATAATCTGATTTTAATTAACCAGAGCCTGGCGAGGGCAGCTTATTGTAACATTGTGTGTTACGTGGCATCACAATGAATACTAAATCATGATTGAAATCAAAAGAAGAAAATTTTTAAAAGTACAAGTAAAGGTTTTTTTAAACGTTTGTAAATGGCGTGAAATACTTTCTTTTTATGTTAGTATAAATTAGTTTTCTGTATTGAGTGGTAAATTATTGGGAGGGCTCAGCCCCTATTCACAATTTATTGGGGGGGGCTCGAGCCCCACGGGCCCATATAACTCTACGCTTATGATTAGTAATACCATTAATTAGCACTAAACATAAATTCTAATATAATTAGCACTATTTATTTTCTCATTTAATTTAGCTCTACTACTTTAATGTGAGGGTGAACTCCTCCCCCTAAATATATATATGGGTGCGTCACTGAGCAGGGGGCCCCTTGGTAACATTTGCTACGGGCCCCGCGCTGTCTTAATCCGGCACTGCATCTTGCACAGTTAGATTTAAACAATGAGCAGAGCAGTGGACAAATTGAGCAGCAGGTTGGCATTGTTTTACACGTTCTTGCAAGCCTGAAAATTTTCCTGCAACATTACTTGCTCTATCGTAACATTGCCCTCGGCAGTTTTCAAATGATAATTGAAATCTTTTCAACGAGTCTTCTAAAAGTAAAAATAATGCTTCGGAAGTAGTTTGGTCCGTTTCATAAAAACCCCAAAATTCTTCATTTACAATAAAATCGTCTCTATTTACGTGGCGCAAACAAATGCTTACTTGTTCTTTCCCTGAAACGTCGGCGGTTTCATCCAGTATAATTGAGAAGTATTTGCTGCTTTCTATACTCTCCACAACGGTTCTTAATATGTTATGTGCCATCAATTCTAAAATTTCATTTTGTATATCCGGAGATAACCATTTGTATTTTTCGTCGCGAGTAATCCATTTAGATATAGCTTCGGATTCATATGCCCTGGTCTTTAAAAGCTGGTAGAAGTTAGATTGCTGAGGTTCAGGCCCTCTTATGGCAATGCCTTGACGTGTGGCATATAACAGAGAGGTAAAAATTATGTGAAGTGCATCTCTTCCTTCCAACATTTCTTTTTTCTTTTTCCATCTAGACAGGCAGTTACACATATATTGGATTTCACGACGTAATTTTTTCGGTGGCTTCGCGGTGGCAACTGGATTTTTCGTGCGAGGCGAATTTTCGTAAAGCATGTTTCCAATTTTTAAATCCAACAGAAATAAAATTCTGTTCCATTTTGCTGCATGAAAGCATTTGCTTTTCGTTGCATTCTTTGCATATTGAGCAAAAGGCGCGATTATTTGAGCTGTCATAAAATAGCCAAGGAAACTTAGTTATCCAAGACTCTTGAAATCTTCTACCTTTTTTTAGGGAATCAGCCAAATTTTCATTTGTAGATTTATCATCAGAATTAAAGGCAGAATTTCTACAATAAAAAAAATAATAATAAATCTGATTGTTTATGAATACATGAAATTGTAAAAATAAATATAAATATGCTCATTTATTTTAGCTGGAGATAGAGCTGTTTTCTAAAGCGGAAAAGAGTACTAAATGATCACTATAGTAAATGTACAGTCTACGGAAAAAAAAAAAAAAAAAAAAAACCCGAACCTGTGCGATATTTGGAGTTAATTTTAATTTTCACAGAAATAAGCTGTTTAAACCAATATTTATTGCTTAGTGTTTTCTATGGGGGACTTCTGTATAGTTGTTTCCGACTTAACTTTGAAATTCCCGATACAAACCGTCATTGTTTATTCACTTAATCGTTTTCTTGCGCCTCCGCTCTCCTTACATAAAATGTTACCCCAGACACTGAATTTGACAATGCGAGCAATGATAGAATTGAACTTACGGTCTCTTAGAGATATTAATTTCTAAAGTAATTGGTTTAAAAAGGAGAAAAAAATTATTCTTGGGAGCTTTGAAGAATTACATTGTTTGTAATGAACTTTGGGTTTAACAGGGGACACAATGGGATGACGGGGCAAGCTTTTGCAGTATGCCACTAAATTTTCTCAAATGAAAATCACAGCTTTCATACTTAAAAAAATAATTCCTAAAATTTATTTTACAGAAATAGAATAATTTTATAATTTCATGTTCCTTTCACATTCTTCCTTACGCAGAGGGGAAACATTGCGAGGTGCAGGGGTTGAATTAAATCTATTTGAAAGATTTCACACACTTTGCCCGCTGCCAATGATACCCGGCAGTAAAGATCAGCAAGCGCAGAAAATTTCTAACTCATCTCGGGTCCGAGTTGTAGTCAACTAGGTCAAACCTGGCCTATAACCAAAATGATAAATCAATGGGATGGCTCAGCGCCCTGTGCAAAAAATCACGATTTATTGCACAGCTCGTTTATAAATCATGATTTAAATCCCAGTCTAAACTCATTAATCGAATCTATTGCCTTCGGAATAATCACATTTTAAGACTGATTTTATGCTTTTAATCTTCAATACGGGCAATATGTATAATTATTCTTCTTTTTCAACGGCGTGGTAATGACATATCAAGCCTTGGCTCAAGGTGGGTCACCAAAAGTGACCCAACTTGAGCCAAGTGAAGTTGTGAAAGGGTATCCAATGGACGTCCATTATTACCCCTATATCACAAGCACCCAAGGATATCACAAGCACCCAAGCCCGATCCGGGAAACGATCCCGGATTCAAGATGTGGTAAAACAACCTAGGCGGCTACGTATAATTATATAAAGCATGCTAATTTATTACTGCAACAAGAATTTATACCGTACAACTTTATAAAATTAAACTAAAATTTATTTTCAGCCAATAAATGGTGTGCGGTTCCAACACATTACTACGATCACTCATACATATATATATATATAGAGACCTTTATTCTAGTTAGGTTGTTGTTGTTGTGAGATTAAGGCCAATTATCTACACGAGGGATCTAGTGCTATATGGGTGAAGTGCCCTCCGTGGAGGTCTTTCTAAGAGATCCTAACCCGCATTCACGCAAAGTTTCGGAGGAAACCACGAAAAACTCCGAACAGTTAGGTCGGCGGACGTGACCTGGTTTCGAACCAGGCACCTTCTGTCTCCCAGTTCAGAGCGCTTTGCGCTTGGCCACTGGTCAGGCCTGATTCTAGTTAGGAAGCCCTTCATTAATTGCCTGAACGTCAATCACTAAATCAGATATATTAAGTATGAAATTTTATAGCATTAACGATAACTATGGCTACATGGTTTTAACCTTGGCAAACAACTATTGATATCCGATCGAAAACGTGCTTTTAAAAAAATTACATGCCCCGGGCATATCGGGCAATTGATTTTTCCGGCCCTGTATATCTCCAAATTCTTTAATGCAGAAGTAAAAATGTACAAATATGCTTACTGTTCTGAGCGCACATCGCTGCAACTTGCATTCCTTTGAAACGTTTCACTTGCAGTTGGTTCTGGCGTTTTTTTAAATTTAATAAGGTACCTATCCATTATAGTGCCTTCCTATCATGCTATCCTTCTTAAAATACAGTGAAACAAAGTCAAAAATGGAAGCAGAGTGAAAGATGCAAAGAGGGTGGGGGTGGAACATTTTCGATTACTGAACGCATTTTATGTTGATGAGAACTTTTGATATTCCCATTGCATAGACTGTTTTTATTAGCCGGCGCCTGGCGCAGCCAGCTTAATAACATCATGTGTTATTTGGCGTCAAAATAAATCTGAAATAATGATCGAAAATGAAGTCAGAATTAAAGTTTTTTTTTTTTTTTCTACAACTTGAGTGAAATACTTTTTCTTTGAATTGTAAAAATTGAGTTAAATGCATTTTTTTAATTCAACGTGAATTATTGGGGGGGCTCAGCCCCAACTCATAATTTATTGGGGGGGCTTGAGCCCCATGGGCCCATATAACTCTACGACTATGCTTCAAGTGAATACTTCTTGCAGCAGTGTAGATAATGAAATCATAAAATGAAAATTTTTGAATTGCACACAGATTTTCAACATTCGAGGCTGCTTCCGTATCTGACCAGATTGTTGAGATTTTCTTCAAAGCATGGAGAATGGGTTCTATCAATTAAAAAAACGTTCACAATGTCGTACCTTTTAATCCATCAAGTAGCACATAGCTGTTTTTTAAGTCTTGCAATTTTGGTAGATGATCCAATTGGCTGATTTTCTTTTGCAGTTCAATTTGGCGGTTTTTGTTGTTTTAAAAAACACAAGTTTTCTCAATCAAAGTTTCTAATTTCCTTCGTTGTAAACACAGGGAGTAGATTTTTTTGCCTCGGCGAGACATTGTCCCGCACGAGATTTCTCGCGATAATTTCTCGTCTCGCATAAATTTACGATACGAATTACTTTTGTATCAGAATTGCAGTGCAGTCCCAGACATCACTGCAAATTTGCATCAAACTTGCAGTAAGCTTGATTTATCAAGTCAATAAACTTGAATTAAGCTTGAAATTTTCAAGCGTGTAAGCTTAATGCAAGCTTGAATCAAGTGTTCAAGTTTACACTTGCCCAACTTGCATTAAGCTTGACATAGCAAGCTTGAATCAAGCTTGACATAGCAAGCTTAATTCAAGCTTAAAAAATTTTCCTAAAAGAAATTTTCCTGAATATATGGGGCGCCGGTCGACGAACCCGCCCCATATATTTTATTTTTCTACGCATTTTCCCCTCTACGCTGAATGTTGTGTGTTAAAGAAAACCTGCACGCGGGGTATCTGCCTAGGATGGGGGGGGGGTACCTTGGTAGTAGGACTTTCTAAGGGGTTCTAATGCGTATTCACGTTACATCTGGAGAAAACCTACCTGTTATAATTTTTATTATTTGTTATAATTTAATGGGGGAGGATATTGTTAAGTTTTTATTTAAAAGGGGAGCTAATGATCATTATAATGGTTAGTACAAAATTTTGCGCTGTGCATATGAGAGAAATATTAAATCTTACCTGAAATGTATCCACATAAGGATACCGCTAAATCCTGAAATTTAGTAATTTAGTTTACTCAAATAATAACTCTATTTTTTCAGACATGTCTTTATTTATTTGTATATTATATTCATTGCACATACAGTTTATCAAAACATCTTAAATATGTCATTCAATAATAGTTAATACTTCATGATCAATTATTTCAGAGAATTATACTAAAATATCGGGTACCCTTCATTTTTGAATATTAACAAATTTATTTCAAAAAGTATTTTTACTTATGAAAGTATTTATCTAGAAAATTCTTCAAACGATTAAATCCCTTTCGTACTATGATCATTTAAACATTACTTATACCAATACAATCTACTTAAAAATTATTTCAAAAACACTAAAATACTTTTTATATACATAATAGGGTAAAAATAAATTTATCATACCATGTTGGGGCAGATGTAGTAATACCTCTCGAGTTCACAATTTTTCCCGCATCACTTTTACAAATTTTCGAAGTTCATAATTCTAAAGTTCACTAATTTCGCTATACATTGTCACTCAGTCCACAATATTACGGTGTCTCACAAAGTCTGTGATATTTTATATACTATCGCCAAGTCCACGATGTTGCGATAATTTAGCGTTCCTCTCACAGTTCATAGTTCACGATATTGCGATTACCTAGCGTTCTTCCAGCGTTCTTCTGATAGTTCATTTCTCTAATTTTGATTTCGTATACAGTTGGTGCACCACAAAATTCTTCATCAGCTGGAACAGTTCGATCTTATAAGAAATGATTTTTGTAATCAACGAAATTCTTAGACGAAAGAATTTTCAAAATCTTCATCAGCAGGAATAGGCGATATTTCCCACACGCAGGAATAGATGTATCAGCGGAACAGTTGATGCCGAGTTCAGAGCATCGGTCGATCTCTAGGAATTTTCTAATAATAAACTTTTCATTTTCTTCAAACAGCGACAAAAACATCCAGCCGAAGGCATCGGTCGATTTCAGGAGAGTGACTTTCGATCTTTTTAAGTGAACGAAATTCAAGTACATGTAATAATGTCAGCGACGAAACAGACATCCAGCCGGAGGCATCGGTCGATTTCAGGAGAGAGAGACAGAGGTCTCAAACCCTTCAATCTTCCGAGAGGCCTGGCTTGCTTTTCTGAAATTTCAAATGCAACTGACAAAAACCGTTACCGAAGTTCTGTAGCTTGACTTACGCCAAATTGGCTAATTCTTATGTTTTTGGCACAAAGTCACAGTATCCACTGCATATTTTCAATTGTAGCCAATAGAGATAAAAATTCACATGGGGGTTCCCTTTTCCTTGTAAACCTGAAAATTATGAGTTTTTTGACTGTGTCTGGCGAAAAGATTATCCCTGCGAAACCGTCTGTGTCTGGCGAAAAGATTATCCTTGCATCGCAGTTACGTTGTTTACAGAAATATGATATCAGCCAGTGTGGTCTGAAGATCCCTTCTCTGAAAATTCAATGTCTGTGCGGTCCCGGTGAAAGAACTCTGGGAACTTGGGGGGGAAAAAATGTGTTTCATACTTGAAGAATCTTAAAAACTTCGCATATACTTGTACTTTTTCCAGAGCATGATTGAAAAATGTTATGCCTTCGCATAACATCACGTGTTTTTGAAATAATTTTTATATACATAATAGGGTAAAAATAAATTTATCATACCATGTTGGGGCAGATGTAGTAATACCTCTCGAGTTCACAATTTTTCCCGCATCACTTTTACAAATTTTCGAAGTTCATAATTCTAAAGTTCACTAATTTCGCTATACATTGTCACTCAGTCCACAATATTACGGTGTCTCACAAAGTCTGTGATATTTTATATACTATCGCCAAGTCCACGATGTTGCGATAATTTAGCGTTCCTCTCACAGTTCATAGTTCACGATATTGCGATTACCTAGCGTTCTTCCAGCGTTCTTCTGATAGTTCATTTCTCTAATTTTGATTTCGTATACAGTTGGTGCATCACTAATTTATTCAAATTCTTAAATTTCTCATTATCATTTCTCATTCACTTATAACATGATTTTTGTAATCACGAAATTCTTAGACGAAAGAATTTTCAAAATCTTCATCAGCAGAATAGGCGATATTTCCACACGCAGGAATAGATGTATCAGCGGAACAGTTGATGCCGAGTTCAGAGCATCGGTCGATCTCTAGGAATTTTCTAATAATAAACTTTTCATTTTCTTCAAACAGCGACAAAAACATCCAGCCGAAGGCATCGGTCGATTTCAGGAGAGTGACTTTCGATCTTTTTAAGTGAACGAAATTCAAGTACATGTAATAATGTCAGCGACGAAACAGACATCCAGCCGAGGCATCGGTCGATTTCAGGAGAGAGAGACAGAGGTCTCAAACCCTTCAATCTTCCGAGAGGCCTGGCTTGCTTTTCTGAAATTTCAAATGCAACTGACAAAAACCGTTACCGAAGTTCTGTAGCTTGACTTACGCCAAATTGGCTAGTTCTTATGTTTTTCGCACAAAGTCACAGTAGCCACTGCATATTTTCAATTGTAGCCAATAGAGATAAAAATTCACATGGGGGTTCCCTTTTCCTTGTAAACCTGAAAATTATGAGTTTTTTGACTGTGTCTGGCGAAAAGATTATCCTGCGAAACCGTCTGTGTCTGGCGAAAAGATTATCCTTGCATCGCAGTTACGTTGTTTACAGAAATATGATATCAGCCAGTGTGGTCTGAAGATCCCTTCTCTGAAAATTCGATGTCTGTGCGGTCCCGGTGAAAGAACTCTGGGAACTTGGGGGGGGGAAAATGTGTTTCATACTTGAAGAATCTTAAAAACTTCGCATATACTTGTACTTTTTCCAGAGCATGATTGAAAAATGTTATGCCTTCGCATAACACTACCAAAACTCCAGATCCCTCTACGCTGAAACCTCAAGTCATTTTAATCTGTTTCCGTCTAGCGTCCGCGATCGATCTCGGGACCTCAGGTGTGGGAAGCCAGCGTCCTAACCACCATGCCAATTTTGACTCGCGGTGACATGACTAAAGTTTGAAGTGACTGTTATGGTTGTCACGTCGTTTTTTGGCGAGATTGATCAGTATTGGCCGATGCCGATCTGCTTCTTTTATTTTTCCATGGGATGAATCAAAATTAAAATAATGTTATGTGTGATTTATAGACTCTACTAATATTGAAATAAGCATAATATAAACTTAAAAGCAGCACACGTTTTAAAACTTTCAATATCGCAACACTCATGTTGGGCAATATTGGCCAAAATCGAGACAAACGACTGATTTTGAAATCAATTTTGTAGTATATTTGTATTTTATTTTGAAGAATTTCAATATTTGGAAATATAGAATCTTTTTTTTTTTAATTCTATGGTCAAGTACACTTATGACTGATGATAAATTATTTGTTATGTGGATGTGGCTTTCCAAATCAAGCAGTCATCAAGTTGTATTCAAGCTTGACAGTTCAAATGACTTAAATTCGGCGGGAAAATATTTGCTGACTCATTTTTTTGTAATCTCCAAGCTTGCTGCAAGCTTAAAATGAATTGAACTGTCAAGCTTGTATTAATACGTGGAATTCAAAGAAATGTCAAGCTTGATTTAAGCTTATGTGCTGTCTGGGGTATTTGAGGAGGCATGCCATGCTGAGAAGGGAGGGTACACTTTGCCTGTAGCCACTACCGTTTAACTTGCGTCTCCTTACGTATCGTTCCTGGTATACTATCAACACTCTACAATACACATAAACACATAACATTTAAAAGTAGGACAGCACGAGGGATATGCAAAACACGCAAAGTAGAGAATAAAGATATGTTTGTTTGTGTAATTATGGCAACGCTACGCTAAAGGATGGGGGGTTGAGTCGGTAGGAGGACTTTCTAAGGGGCTCTAACGCGTATTGATGTTACATCTTGAGAAAAACTACCAAAACCCCAGACCGTTGGATCGACAGCCGTGCAATGGGACCCGAACCTGGGCAACACCTCCTACATATAGAAAGCCTAACAACTGAAACTTCGACGTCATCATTGGGCCTTCAAGTGATGACGTCATCACAGTTTTACTTTCACAAAGTAAAACTATTTAAAATTTCTGGTGGATGCTACAAATATTAGAAAATATCTTAAATAAAGTATTAAAATTAAAATATCTGTCTCATACAAAATTATTCATTTCGATCTATTTCCTTATCATATTACCTAATTCGTCACGGTTAAAAACTGCCATTTTTCATAAAATTGTATTCTATATCTCAAATTATTAAAATATTGTTATTCATGAGTAAATTCACCAGAAACTTTGTATATTTTTATTTTGTGAAAGTAAAACTTTTAAGTGTAGGCCAAACGATGACGTCAAAGCTTGGTGACGTAGGAGTTGTTAGGCTTTTTTTATCTAGGAGGTGTTGACCTGGGACCTTCACGCTTCGGCCATCTACCCCTTTCAGTGATATAAGAAGAGGATAAAGAAAGAAAACAGAGAAGAGTAGAAGAGAGAAAAATACTAAGTAAACAGAGGAAAGGCGGTGCGTGGTTCAAAGTCAGACCAGATTTAGATGAGGCCCAGGGGCACTAACTTTGGGACACCTTTTACTATCACAAGCATTTTAACCCATTTTTGACCGCTGTTGAGTTTCGCAATGCAAAGTTTTTTTAAGATTTCCTGAATTGAATTTTAAAATTAATTACATATATTTGAGCAAGCTACATTTAAAAATTATTTTTATTTTAATATTTTTAATCCATTTATATCATTAGTTCATATGGATGCTAAGTCAGGGATGGTTATTATATGACACTCCTGTTCGTACTTTTGAAATCTCATTTTAAGAAACATTAAAACTATAATATAATACTTCAATTATCCTTTATAAAAGAAATATGTTTATCTTTTTTATCATTTATACTTGGTGCTTTTCCGTTTTAGACGTTTTCCATTTAAGATATTTGATCAAATCTGGGAAAAGTTCCACTGTATATATGTTGTTATATGTCTATCTAGATAGTAATTTTATTGAAAAAAAATCCTCCATGTATAAATTTGTATATAATAATTTCAGAATGATTTTTTTAAAGTAACCATACATTTATTAATTTGTGCAGAGTAATCGTTGCTTGTAAATAAAAACCAATTAAATTCAATCCTCTTGTTAGAGAACTTTTTTTAGATAATTTGTTTAAGCCCCCCCCCCCACCTACTGATCACTGGTCAACATACATATTCGGTGTCATAGTTCTGATAATTGATGTTTTTTTGTAAATGTTTAGATAGATTAAAAATGATGTTTGAACTGCAAGTGAGTTTTAATGCCTAATTCATATTGACGCATAATCCAGAATTATGAATAAATTATTCAACTATGCTATCATTATTTTTTCATGAAAAAAATTTCAAGCTTATTTAGAATGTCTGGCTATAATTATTACATTCTTTTAAATAGTTGATGCAAGTATGCTTACTTTGATATTTTATGCTCTAATTGTTTACTTAATAATTGTGATTTTTTGTTTACTTATTATATTGGCTACATTTCCTCAAAATGGATGAATACACCTGTAAATAAATCTTATGGCTATTTCATATTTTTCTATTGAATAAATTAATATTTATAAATAAAATGTTTCACCAGTTATTAAAAATGTTTCTTTCACCATAAGCTAAACTATGAGAACGTAAATGAATGATCTACTGGAGCGATTTCGCTAATTACAACGCTGGGTCTCAGTTGAGCATTCATAGATACATGTTGAGAAACAAACCTGGTCACAAGTCTTCTCTGTTGTTTCTTCTTTTTGATGGTGTGAATGGACAGATTAAACCCGGGTTCCGGATTAAATATTAAACCCATACCTCATACACTAAAACGAAAGGGGGGGGGAATAAGCATGCTTCACTATAATTATCCCGTCCCCAATTGAAACTTTTATGAGTTCACTATTCCGCACATTGGGGCCGCTTAGTTTATTTGCGCCACTAAGTTTTATTTGCGCTACATGTCCTGGGTTCTGGATCATTTCTAACAAAATTCAAAGCTTTATATAATTTCAAAACCAAATGAACCTCCCATCAACCATACATATTACATTTACTCAGTTCCGGAAATAAATAAATAAAAACAAATATTTTTTCGGTGTCATGTCACATTATATATGCCGGATTATATCTGAATATTCATCACGTCAAATGCCCATACGAGTTAATATATGCACTAATATGGTAATATGTAACTAATTGTTATTATTAATATTAATTTTCAATAAAATAGTATTAATGTTATTGAAAATATGGTAACAAAATCGCAGTCCTTAATTGTGCGAGACTCGCTAGGCGTCTCGCGTCTCGCGCGTGACGAGACGGGCATTTTTCTCTGCGAGACGCGAGACGAGACGAAGTGTTTGCGAAACAAGACGAGACAGCCCTGTTTCTCGCCTCGCGTCCATCCCTACTCTCGAGTAAAAGTCGCAAGGTCGCAATGTCCTCCAAGTACAAAAACGATACCTCTGGAGATAACAAAACTAAGCCTTGGGGTCTTCCGCTGGGTATTATTTGCTTCGAAATTAAGAAGCCCGCTAACGATCGGTAGTGTTGCCATCTATCGGCTCCCGAATGAGGTAGAAATAAACTCTCCGGGAGTTTGTGGTAGAAATTAACACCCTTGGCAGGTACTGCCGCTATCGCACTAATCTGGATTTGGGGCTGGTACAAAATGCTGTAAAAGCAGAAGCGCCGAAGCCCCCATAAACCATGAAAACAAGACAGACAGAACTTCTCTTCTAACTTATGATCCTTTGTAAGACTTGTAAGTTGATAAGTTCTTTAGAAGGTAAGATTTATATGTTAGTTTTCATATCGTTGCATGATTGTCCATAATATTATAATGAAAGTAATTCACCCTATTAATGTATTTTGGGACTGACAATATATTATAATTACTTCTTTTTATGTTTTGAATTACGTTTTTAAAATTTCATTTCGTGTTTTTTGTACACACACCTTCTTATGCTTCACCTCTTCCCACTATGTATACAAGGTTTACGATGGTCTCTCACAGATTAAATATTTAAGAATATTTAACCTGGCGTTTTTCCACAAGTAAGTAAAGACATAATTTTCTCTTGCAAATTTCACAGAAATTATGATTATTCATAATTGAAAACCACTTGCAGATTACTGGGATGGAGCAGTAGTAATAGCCATCTTGCTCAAGAGAAAAGATTAAAACAAATACAGTATCCGCCGCTTAATAAAATCAGTCTTTTAATCAAATCAAATCTCCAAGCACAATTCCCAGCAGATAGTTCAAAACTTATCCCTTGTGGTGTTTCCCTAATAATTCTACCCTTTCTGTCTATAACTCAAAAGCACCAAAACAACTTCACAGTTTTCATTTACGGCAGTTGTAAAAATCGTTATAAAAAATTTTTGCTATCTTCATCTTGCTAGAACAAATATTTTGTAGATTACGCTGTCAGACCAGATAGCTTTCTGTTTCAAAACCATTCGAATTTAATTAAGTTTTGGAAAGACGTAGTTCCGTTGTCAGAATCCGTGAAGTATTTAACTTCGCCAGTTGTCAAGTTGTGAGAAAATATTTGCTTTAATCAACAAGGCTAATGCTAAAATTATCCTTTACTTCATAATACATACATTTATTTCGTACGCTAGATTTGAAAACTGTGATTCATTACTTATTATCTTCGTTCTTCTCAACACCCTGGATACAAATTTCGATATAATTCTGTTATCGTTTCCTTACTTTGGGAGTATCGATAGATATCCGAGTAGAATATTCTGATAACCTAAAATGCTCTGTCCAAAATACTCCAGAATCTAGAATAGATAAATCAATTTACACTTCAAAGATAAGATAATTCTTTTTTCTTACAAATAAGCAAATAAAAATCTCAACTCACCTCGATTCAAGAGATAATCTCCAGTGTATCAAACAGCATTAGTAATTTATCTTATTTGCTCATAATAAATGTATTGAATATAAAATCATCATTTATCGCTATTTGTCTCAAACTTAGTCTCAGCTTTTTTTTTTTTTTTTTTTTTTTTAAGAAGAGCGCTTTTATGTCTTTGAGATAGACTGTTAAAAAAGAATCTCAATATTTAAAAAATCAGCATTTTTCTGTCACGTCTGATGCAAGATGAAAGAATAAGGTACTGTGATTATAAAAAGACTACTATCTTTTATCCCGACGACGCTGACCGAGTTGTATGGTGGGTAAAAAGCACCGTGTTTCGGGTTCATCTCCCGGCGGCCGGGGTTCGATCCCCGGATGGGCGTGGTTGTCATACTCGTCCCTTCATAGGGGGCGACATTGGTCCACCTACTAGGTTCCCCCATAATAAAGAGATCAACTGTTTGGGCCAAAGCCTTCAAGGCAGAGGCCGGCATTTAAAAAAAAAATAATCTTTTTCCGTACACCTTATAAATGATTAATATTTATATAAATTTATGATCTATTTAAAGGAAACATAATGCTATTGGAAAGAGGGGGGAGATATTCTACCTCTTATATATATATATATATATATATATATATATATATATATATATATATATACATATATATATATATATATACATATATATATATATACATATATATATATACATATATATATATATACATATATCATATATATATATACACATATATATATACACATATATATATATATATATATATATATATATATTTGCGTTTAGGAATACTGAACGTTTGGTATTCTTAACACACTGTTTTATTACTTTCACCTGATGTATGTATCAATGTGAAGGAATTTTGTTATTCGATTTTCAACCACTTCCAGATATCCATTTAACTTAAAATTTTGCAGACATTATAAAGAATTGATCACACTAGGACAATACTGAAAATGGTGTACGTAGCATATATAGTCCTTTCACAAATGTACCTAAAAGAAATTTCAGTACATTAGGCTCTCAGAGTCTTTGCTTAAAGCACGCTGTAAACGACATCCATATATTTCAAACAAAATAAAATTGATACATTGTTAGGGATTAAAAAATAAGGCCCTCTATTAAAAATTGTGCCAGTAGCATTTTTAGTTCTCCCACAGAACTAAAAAGAGTTCCAATACATTACATTTCAATTTAGAGACATTCATCCATTTCAAACACAGTACAATATGGATATAACCGTTTATAACAGTTGCTCTTCATTTAAAGGATGAGAATAACAATTAAATTTCTTTTACAGGGTCAAACAAAACTACATTAACATTGATATACGGTTTTTCGGGGGTTACATCCCCAAAATCTCAGCCAGTTTAACGACGGTACATCAACAATGTTTACTTCTTCATTGAATTTTGTTTTAAACTGAAAAACTAAAAATTAATTATTCTTTTAAAAACTTTTTAAATTACGCCTTAAAATAAGAATAAAGAAAAATTCATGAAAAATTAGTTTAGTTTAAAAAGAAAAGCGCGGAATGCTTTTCAATTACATTTTCATAATTACAGTCTTTACTAATAGCTTGCACTAAACAAAATTTAAGATATCTGATATCAAGCACTCCGAACTTTTTTTTAGGGTTAAACTAATTTAAGAATTAGAAGAACTTTTTAGTGGCTGTAAAACTAAATGGGAAAAAAAAAAACATCATGGATAGGCATTCTAAGTATATTTCCAGCCAGAGCTCCTAAAATCACATAACTAATAGCATTAGGGAAAAAACTTCTAACTGTCTGTAATCTGTCTAAACATTAGTGGTTATAGATCATCTGTGCCATTTAAAAATTTGGTCTTTCCCCATAAATAAATTTTTTGGTGTTTATTTAAACATAATTTTAACTAAAATTAACTTACTGAAACTGCAAAAATTCCGTGAAACAGCACTGTATTTTCTATTAGTGTGCTGCATAAATTGAAGAAATGATCTTGAAGAAGAACAGTTACGGATAATTCATACGACTGCAAGCCAGCTAAAACCTTTTATAAAAGTATAATTTATCTCATCGCTTAGTTTCTAGTACATTGTTTCAATTATCTGAACGATTTCAGAACTGGCTGTATTCCAAGACCATTAATTTTAAATTAAGCTAAGTAACCCTGCACCTGCCTAGCAGCATTTAGCTGGGTTTCTACATTTTTGGCTGAATATCATGTGCTTTTACAAGCTTCTCAATATTTCATCACTGAAATTCACATGCTCATAATGTGTCTTCTAAACATCTCCTTGAAAAAAGAGATATTTAGCCAAGATAGTTTCAGCATTTGTGACTAAGGACCGTATTCACTAAACTCTTGACACCCTTGATTAAACCAAATACACGTGTTAAAGTCACCGGTAAAATATCCATGATTTCAGCAGGCGTCTTTGGATTGATTCACGTGTCCAGTATTTGATGAATAACACCGTAAGAATGTAAAAAGATTACTAGGGATCAGAGATAAGTAAGAAATATAGATTCTGATGACAGTAAAATAATAGTAAGAAGAGCCTCATTACCATTTTGAAGCATTTGTATGGCCATGAAAATTAAAAACTTGTATTTTTCGTCTGCCTTCACAATAAAAAATGATATAAAAAGTCTCTTCAATAACAGTTAAAAATGTACGACTTTGTTTTAGACAAGTTTAGTCACAGCACTGTCAACAGTATTTGATTTAGCGATTCTGTTTTCCAAGCAGGCCCGGACTGGCCAGGGTGTCCGACTGTCTGCAGACGGGTGAGCCCCCACCCTCTGCGGGCCCTCCCTGCTGAGGGCGGGCCACCAAACAGAAAAAAGAATTAAATTTTTAAAAAAGTGCTATATTGATAGCACTTAAATGAAGTTTGACACTTGCAAAATTTTTTGCAGCTGCAATTGCGCCCCAGAAGGCTTCAAAACACTTCATTTTAAATCTAGTTCTCAAAATTTTTTGAGAGAGGTTTCCCGAATGAACAAGGGATAAATTAATATGAATGACACATATTAATTCATAGATCAATATTTCATTAATGCATTAATTATCAATCATAATTAATTAATAATAACACTATTCCACCCCCCATACCCTGAAAGTTAACATATCCTAATATTTATCGGTTACACAATAACCCGGGACCTCCTTCTCTTGAGACGGGCAAGCCCATACCCTCCCAGTACGAGCCTGTTTCCAAGTAAACCATCACTTATCCTACAGATATATTTCGAGTTATTTGGCTCATAATCAGCAACCAGTAAACAAGATGTGAAACTATGATATTAATAGTTTAGGGGTTGTAGAAAAATTATTACAAGTTCCTACTGGAAACTAAACAGCATTTCTAGAAGTCCGTAGAAGTGCGGTTTTTAAAAGAATATTAAGATATATTTCGCTTGGTCAACAAATCAGTATCTCACTAACGGAATACACAATCCATTCTGAAACAACAATAAGAAACAAATCGCAGGCTACTAAAAAAAACATAGAACATAATACATAACACGTACAAAAAATAAATAAATCTCAGCTTCCTTGTCTGTTTGTTTGTTCGCTATAGGAGCCTATATACCGTTCGTCGGATCTGGACTAAATCTGGCACACTGACTAAATAGGACAGGAGAAAGATATTGCTGGGGGAAAAAATCAATCCGATTTTTAGTTTCTAAGTCATTTTATGGTTTTTCAAGTTTTCGGCCATTTTGCGCTCATTTGGCGCTATCGCGAACTAAATTTTCGTCCGAAAACTATATTTGTTATATCATCGGAAGCTGGACAGTTTTCTTTTTCAAATAAGCTTTGTTTCAAAATCGTTTTAAATTTGCAGATTTTGAAAATAACGATCACTTTTCAGGTAAATTCTCGCAATATGAAATTGAAACTGTCGCATCGAAAAATTTAACAGACAAAAATTTCCTATCTTTCTACTATTGATAAAACATTTATTTCGCTCTCTTTTAAATTTCGAACGGTAAATAAATATTAATCAGATTTTTGTAATGATTTTTTTTTTTTCTGAAAAGATCGCGAATTAAAAATCTCTATTCCGTATGAAGGAATTTTCTTTCCACCCTTTCTCTCATTACCTGAAGCGTTTCCAAGACCAAAAGCGAATATCAGCAGTTACTTTTTAAGTGTGCTATTCGGGATTTCTTGGGAAGTTCAAATTCTTTAAAGGCACTTTTGCGACTACAGCACTTTTTGACAATTTTCAGCAAGTCATTTTGTTATTACCAGACCGCGGATTATATGCAATCGCATATTTGCATATGCAGTTGCATATTACAGGTGTTTTTGATGATTTTGCATAAAATAGCGCATTTTCTCTGTTGGATGCATATTTCAATCTCTTTAGCTTTGAATTTGTAACATTTTTTACCTTCCTTTCAGTATTTTTTTTCTTTAACTCTTTAAGTCCCACGCTTTGAAAAATTTATACAACCTCAGGTTCCCAGCAAAATAGCATATACACTTTCAATTTTTTTTCGTGTGTATTTGCAACAATTTAAATTAAGTCAGCCTATATATTAAAATTTCAGAAATGCCTAGAATGAAAGCAAGCATACCAACCCTGATGAAGACGTGGATTTCGGATCATGGACAAGACCTAACTCCATAAAAGATGTAGTTAATGCTTTGGACAGCGTCTATTCTTCTTCTTTTTTCATTGCGGTAGAAATGCTTAGTGATATGTCCATCCGAAAAGGTCTATCGATAATCGAAACACATTTTTCCTTTTTAACATCAGACATCACAAAATTAGAATATCAAAATCTGCTTCTGAGTGATGTATTTAGTCAAGTTGTAAAAGTACAGGAATGCGCTGGTAAGATTTCAGAGTCATTAGGAGAAGAAATCAGTGAGAAATTGAATTTTATTTTAAATAAAAATTCAGGATTTTTGGCAGTGAATAAAATAAATAATTTTATTAATGGTGACGTGAGTGAATTACCGGAAGAAGTAGAGCCATCCAAAGCGAAATATTATAAGTACTGCCCAGTGACATTTGTTGATGTTGAAAGAGCATTTTCAGCATATTAAATGATTTTAGATGATAAAAGACAAAGGCTTACTGTTGAAAATTTAGAAAAACACTTAGCTGTGTATTGCAACAAAAATTACTGAAAACAGTTTTAATTCGTATTTCATATCACTAAGATTGTGAATGAAAATTTCTCATTCTGTCTTTTATGATGTTTTGAAGTTTCAAAGGGAAAAAAAAATGTGTCATAATTGCAAGGGAAATGGTAGAAAATACTTTTACAAGTAAATACGTTTTTATTTTCTGTTAATATGTTAATATTTTTTCAGTTATTTGGTGCTTATTTTTAGATTTTTAGTGCATATTTTTAGACTTTTAGTGCATATTTTTAGATTTTTTGATGCATATTTTGTCACTTTTTAAGTGCATATAATCCGCGGTCTAGTTATTACTATTATTGACGGATTAGAAATTATGCAATGACTTTTTATATGATTATTATTTATAAATTTTAAACAGTGGAACTTGAAGATTTTTATTATTATTTTCATTTTAGGATAACGAGACCTGGCGGTTTTCTGTTTTATTATTATTTTTTTTTAGTTAAATAGGTATTAAATTACTAACTTAAGCAGCAGAACTTGAGGATTTTTTATATTAATATTATTATTTTATTTTACGGTAACGAAACTTGACGATTTATTTTTGTAATTAATTTAAGATAGGGTTTTTTTTCTCCAAATTATAATCAGAGGATTACACGATTTTTTGTTATCTGAGACACATACAATGCTTGAAGAATTGCACACATATACAGACTAGAAAATTCATGTTTACTTTATACATTTATGATTGTGAAAATAATCCATTGGAATAAATTAGCGAGCATGAGCGGATAATTCTTTTTTTCAAAGTTATGATTTTATACTTAACGCTCCATGGTAACGCCAGGCTGTGCAGCTAGTAAATTAATAAATCTTAACATTCGTACGGTCAAAAGAAGATAGGTAAGTGCTACAAATTTGCCTTAAGTCGTTCGATGAAACAAAACCTGCTTCGCGGTCTTCGTGCACAAATTGAAATAAACTAATTGTGACAGGGGGACTCGAAAAAATATAGGATGATTTTTCATAAGCTGCGCGACATACTGTAATAAACGGAAAAAAATGTAACTTTTTAAAACTTCCATAAAAAAGTTTTCATGAAATTGCACAACAAAATTTTTTTAAGTGACACCCTTTGCAAAATTTTCAATTATTAAGAGAATTGTTCAAAAGATTTCATATCTGATACAGGTTTGGCGTTTATTACAATATATATATTCAATAAAGTTTGTGAAGAAACATCCTACATACTTTCAACTCTTTTACATAATTAATTTATTTGTATTTTTGTACCCAACTCACATGGCTTTTACGAAATAGAGTCTCAAAAGTATCCTCACCTGTGAGGAAGGGGAAGAGAAACTTTTAAAAAGTTAATGCGATTAAACTTCACGATACTTTTCCCTGGGATTATGCTTAGGAAAACATTTTCTTGTCTTTTCTATAATTGTACGCTGTAAATAAACAAAAACATTTATTGTAGTTATTACTGAATGTGTTTCAGACCCACACATTTTCCTTCTGCAGGCTCAGAGAATAACGTGCACTTTTCTATGCGTAACAAAATGAGCGGAATTAGCAATGTAATGAAATTTTTTAATCGTTGAAAAACTTAAATTCCTTTCCTATTTTATTTTTACGTAGTGTTTAATATCATTAAGTTATATAAATAAATTAAAAGTAAAGTATTGCATAGTGTTCATTTTTTGTATATTATTTTATCTATCTTTAGAGATTATATCAATATGAGCCTGTTTGCCACTACGCAGCTTCTGTTGCTGTTCTCCATAAACTGAAAAGCGTCACTGTTGATAATAGAAAATCCTGTCACGTCACCTGCATTTTTTTTTTTTTACTTGTATTTCTTAAACAGTCTAAAACGTGGACATGCATGAAAATTCGAAATTAAGTATCAAACTATACAAAATTTCTACACTGGTTTATTTAATAAGACACTCGTAACTCTGAGATAACTTTCCTGCTAAAAAGATTTTCGAGTGAAAGATACCAAATATTCAAGAAGTTACTTTTGGTTTTTGATACGGGACTGATAAATTGGCGTTATATTATTTCTTATGGTGACAAATTTCAACGAATATCAAAGTGGTATTCTGACTATCCGCTAAAATGTAACAAACCTTATTCAACGATATCATTGAACTAATGTAGGTGTGTTTGTAGTTTGAACTTTGTTTTCAAGGCCAAAGCTTGTATAGGTCTTAAAGATATTACTTAGGTTTCACCAGATCAAACCGATTCATCTTAAATACCACCGTACTCATACCGGATCTCACTTTCTGACAAAGCGATGCAGCATGGCCCTTAAAAACGAAATTTCCAGTTTAGGAAAATCTGTAATCGAACCGTTGTCTTTCAAATTTTTTACATAATTTTTATTGTCGTTTTGTAAATCCGCAGTTTACTTTACAAAACAGTTTCCAAAATTAAATAAATAAAAAAATGTAACTTTTTTTAAAGCTTACACCAGGGGCGGCCCTAGAGAACGTGGCGCCCCCCCCCTGCAGACGTGAAAAAGGCGTCCCCTTTTATGCTCTAGATCAGTGCGAATCATCGAATGGCGCCCTTCAAAGACGGCGCCTCGATACGATGCTTACGTTGCTTACCGCGTCGAGTCGTCCCTGGCTTACACACAACTTCAAAATTGTCAAAATACTTATTTTAGATGCGGATGTAAACTGTGCAGTTGTCACATTATTCTTACACCAACGTACGTTAAAATTTAAATAGAAACAACTTATTAATCTCATGCATCACATTTTTTTTTTTTTTTTAAATCCGATGTGGGTACCATATGACTTCGTTTAGGCCTATTAAGATTTGTCGAACCCCGTTATCAAGGCATTCAGTATCCGCGTCTACCTGCTGACTTAGAGCAGTTTTCCTAAGTTCTGAGTTTGCGTATGTGCAACTCCAGTTATAACGACACTTCTTGTGGTCTCATGGAGTGTCGGGGTAACGAGGTCCACCTGTACACATGCTTTTCAATGGGCAGTACTGTGAGTTGATTTTACAACAACAAAAAAAGAACCTCATTTATTTGTAAAATTTTCACTGGACGTTCACAATACCGTATCTATTGTTTTAACAAACAGAGGAAGGTTGAAAATTTTGAAAAACCCTAGTTCATAAATTAAAAAATAAAATAAATGGAGAATCCTCCAGCACTGGAGTGAATCCATTCGACTTTCCAAACACTTCATATTTACCAAGCGTTTAAATAGATTTCATTCAACTCAGGCGGATGTAGTGTTCAGTGCACTTGTGCACTTAAAATGATTTGAGTGTATAGGCCGCAATGTATAAAAATACTTTTTTGTAGCCCTGTAAAAAACTGTATGGCGTACATTTGCTAAAATTTATGCAGTATGTAAGACAGTGACCTATAATATGCGTATGAAAATAAACACTCAAAAAACTGGTGTTAAAAGATGAAATAAATAAAAACTTTGTGAAAAAAACACACATAAAAGGTTACTTCAAGGCGTTGAAGTAACCTTTTATGTGTTTTTTTTTTCACAAAGTTTTTATTTATTTTATAATATGCGTACTTAATTTGATGTAAATCGAATACACCATTTAAACACAGTTCACATTAAATGATTCGCTTCCTTAGGCCGTTATATATAAGAATTGCTTTTTGCGAGCCTGTGAACAAACTATCACCTCTACCCACACCAAAATCTATGCAGGTCATGAGACCGTGACCTATAATACACATATTTAATTTGAGCTCAATCAAATCCACCCTACAGACACTAGCTCACTTAAGAATTTCCGTCCATATTCTATAATGCGAAAGAACACTCTTTTGTTGCCCTGTCAAAAAACTATAAGTCCTATACGCGGCAAAATCTATACATGTTGTGTGACGGCGGCCTATAACATACATATCCAATTTGAACTTCTTTGAATGCACCATTTAGACACTAGCTCATTTTAAATGATTTGCGTCCATAGGCCGTAATGTATAAGAATTACGTTTTGTAATCCTGTGAAAAACTATCAACTCTACACAAACCAAACCTATGCATATCATGTGACTTTGACTTTTTATATACATGTCTAATTTGTGCTCAATTGAATACACCGTTTAGACTCTACCGCACTTTCAAGAATTTCCGTCCATTGGCCATAATTTAACAGAAATATTTTTCAACGCCCTGCAATAAAACCATAAATCCTATACATACCAAAATTCATACCGGTCTTGCGACGGTGATCTATAAGGTATATACCAAATTTGAACTCAATCGAATGCACCGTTTAGGAGCTACCGGTCTCATCCACATACACACAAACACACACACACATACATACATGTTAAAAATAGATTAAATGAATTCAGAAGACCTCAAAACGTGTCAATACACCAAAATTTCAAATTCGAATTTTTTCATGACTACAATACTTTCCTGACATTTTCGGAAAGTAAAAAGAAATGAGATTCAAGATTCATAATTCTTATCAAAAACATTTCTTTATACAGATTTTTAAGGTAAGGAGTATAAGGTAAACATACCTATTGGAATATTGAGCTATATCTCGTACGAAAAAATTCTGATGGTAATTCCCACAAAAAAAAAAAAAAGATCCGATCAACACACACACACCTCCCCCTCGCTGTAGTTGCACTCTTTTCACCTTCTAAAAAATTACTATCAAAATATTTTTATTCAGTTTCGGGATACCCAGACAGCATAGCAAACTTGCAGCAAGCTTGATTTATCAAGTCAATAAGCTTGAATTAAGCTTGAAAATTACAATCGTGTAAGCTTGATGCAAGCTTGAATCAAGTGTTCTAGTTTACACTTGCGCAGCTTGCATTAAGCTTGACATTTCAAGCTTAAAATTTTTTTTTTAATACACGGGGCGCCCGCTGGCTAACGCGCCCCACATAATTTATTTTTCCGCGCATTTTCCCCCTCTACGCTGAAATTTCAATTTAATTTAATCTGTTTCCATTGAGTGTTCGCCGCTGGGATAGAACCCGGGTCCTTTGGCTCCGTAGTCGAGCACGCTATCCATTCCGCCACCGTAGCCTTGTGCAGCTATGACTAAAGTTTGAAGTGACTTACCACGCTGTTTTCTCGCCAAATTGATAAGTGGGCGATGTGTTATTTGTTTCTTTTATTTTTCCATGGGATGCATCAGAATTAAAATAACGCATCAAAATAAATTAAAATAAATCAAAATTAAAATAAAAAACACGTTTTAAAACTTTCAGTACCGCAACACTCATGAAGCAATACTGCTGGCCAAAATCGAGACAAACGACTGATTTTGAAATCAATTTCGTAGTATAATTGTATTTTATTTTGAAGAATTTCCATATTTGGAAATATAGAATGGGTTTACTTAACACAAATTTTGTGTTAAGTAATCTGAAATGAAAGAAACAGATAGTTAAACGTTACTTCGAAATGCTATATCACAGTTGCTAACATGTATGGAATACAAACACTTTAGTCATTTTTGTAAATATTTCTTAAAATAACAAATAATTGAAAAATTTTGCTATTTTTTAACGCTAAAAATTCTCTTTACAAATGTGGTTATTTTCCTACATATTGGTATGCTATATTGATATAGAGCATTTCGAAGAATTAAAAATAAGTTAAAATTGTAGCGCGCCTCCTATATCATCTTTTTCATGCGACGCTCCCCCTGCCGGCGAGAGAACGTTCGTTCATCTCTCTCTTCGCTCGCGTATTCGCGCATAGCATCTACCGTACGTTCTGAGATAGTGATTATTCATTCTAAATGTAACTTGTGTGTTGTAACCGTTGTTCTCGTTAGTAAAATGTGTTGTTGTCTCAAGCGGTCTGTTTTCATGGAATGATCTACGTCTTTTTCCCTTACCCCCCTGCTCTCTGCCCCAAAGCTAGCCGACCGGCACAAATGGCGCCCAACGTGGGGCACGAAAGCCCGAATGATGACAAAGGATATATCTGCAGATAAGTGATTTTTACTTCTTTTTGATCAAGCACTCAAGGAACTTTCTTAATTTTGTCATCCTGGCAAATATAAGAAAAATTTTGGTTTAGAATTCACCCTGAATTCAGTTCATTCTGATCATCCGGATCGAAGAAAATACTTGTTTAGCTTTGTTTTGATCATCCAGATCAAATTTAATATACGTATGCCAGTTCCTTTGGTGCCTGAAGCTTGAAAATCTGAATAATTTTCATATCTGAATTCTAACTTTTGAAAAGAAAGGAAAACTATTTTTTCATCCTGAAAAAAAATGTTCTCCAGAATTTCGTTTTCACACTGAAAACTAAGAGAATAACAAGTGTATATTTCTGCTTTCTGTTCTCAGCAGACAGATGTGCTGACTTTTGACGCCGTTGCCGCTAATAAAGTTTTGTTTTGTCTTGAGCTGTAGACATTGTATAAGGTGAATCAGTGATCTCATTTTATTTTATTCTGTTGTTGTTTAAAAGAAGATAAACTTCATTTCATAGCTTAAAGCTTATTGCTTTAAAGAGAATCAAGGTTCTTATTTGAGTAGATTTATCTAGTAATTGAACTATACTTTAAATGGAATTGTTATTCATGTGCCGAAGTGTTTTCAAAAATTTTATTTTTGGTTAAATGAATAAATTGGTATAAATACATTTAGAGAATATTTAGATATTAGCGTACCTTGCTAAAGGAAAGAAGCAAGATCTAGTTAATTTAGCCAGTGAGCTTAACATCGCAATTCAAGAGGATTATAAAATAATAGATTTAAAGAATACAATTCTTAAAAGTGCAGGGTATGATGAAGAATTCACTAAAAAATTGCTCGATAATTTGATAACTGAAAGGAAAGAAAATGAAGCGCGATTAATTCAAAAGGAAAATGATGACCGTATGTTTGAATTAGAGAAACTTAAGTTACAAAATATAACCCATGCTACAGAAACAGAAACCGTTCTTACACCTAGTAATTCAGATGTATCTAAATTTGAAATTAAGGGGTTAATTCCTCAATTTGACCCAAAGGTAGATGACATTAGTACATTTTTAAACCTTTTTGAGAAACAATTGACTTTTTTAAAAATACCAGAATCAAAATGGGTAGTATACCTGATCGGGCTTTTACCTATTGAAATTTCAAAGTTAATTGCAATAGAATCGGATTCTCAGAATAACCCACAGGAGTATGCGGAAATAAAAAAGATTTTATTACGCCGATTCAAGATGAGTGCGGGAAAATTTAGACAATCCTTCGTCCAACACAGGAAAAGTCCAGACTCTACGTGGAGAGATTACTTCTATGACTTAAGAAATTTTTTTGAAGGTTGGCTCAATGAGCTGAATGTCACTACGTTTGATCAATTGAAAGATCTAATAATTTCAGATCAAATAAAAAAGAAGTGTCCCCCTGATTACAAAGAACATTTTTTAGACCACTGGAGCGAGTGGAACGATCCAGTTTCTTTAGTTGATAAACTAGATTCTTACGAAGAAATTAGAAACCTAAAAGGTAGAAACACAAAACAAGAACAACATAAGGAAAATTCTAAGTACAAGATCAGTAATGAATTTAAAAATTGTAAGAATGGTGTTAATCATAAATACTCAACAAATAGAACTGTTAGTAAAAATTATGAAAGACCCATTAGCTGCTATGGCTGTGGGAAACCGGGTTTCGTAAAGGCAAAATGTCCTACGTGTACGCCAAACGCTAAAGTTGATTCCGCCCAGGTTAGCTGCTTGAAATTTCAAACGTGTGCGATACAAGAATCCCAGGCAATGTTAATGAAGATTAAAGTAAATGGTATGTGGGGTCTAGCATGTGCTGACACTGGGGCTGGTGAAACCCTGTATAATCTCCTCCGAGAACAAGGGATAAATTTTCATAAAGTAAATTTAAATGTAACACTCGCGGACGGAATGCCGAAGTTCTCTGAAGTTTATAACACCGTTGTAGACATTGAACTGATGGGGAAAAGAATTCCTGCTACAATATACGCGTTACCGACAGCTAAAGATAATCGTACCCTCCTTGGTACTGATTTTTTATCCAAAGCTGGTATTAGCTTAGATACCCAAAACAAACAATGGTATTTCAACTGTAATCCTAGGAAAAGATTCAATTTTGAAAAAGATGTATTTGTACCACCTTGTAAGCCACATAAAGACACTTTTGACTCACCTTTACAAAACTGTAGCACTATGTCATCTGATAAAGTTATCGAACCTCCTAAACTGAACACTTGTGTTTTAAAGGAGACTGAAGGCAGTCACTTATCTACTGAGGAAATGTTACAATTATGTAAATTGTTAGAAAAGTTTTCAGGTATCTTTAGTCCAGGGGGAGAACCAACCCCTTTCATCCAGCACAAAATAGTTACCGGCAACCACTCACCCGTAGCGGTACCACCATATAGAATGAATCCAGTCAAGAAAGAACTCCTTAAGCAAGAACTTGATAGGCTTTTGAAAGATGGAATCATCGAGGAGTGTGAATCTCCTTATGCTTCATCAGTGGTTCTCGTACCGAAACCAAATGGTAAAGTGCGTCTTTGCATAGACTATAGAAAGTTAAACGAAATTACAGTGGCTGACTCTTACCCATTACCCAGAATGGATGAGCTTCTCCATGAAGCCAAACAAACGTCATTTATGTCAACAATAGATTTACAATCAGGTTACCACCAAGTTCAAGTCCATCCGGATGACCAGGACAAAACAGCCTTCGTGTGTCCTTTTGGAACCTTTAAATTTCTGAGAATGCCAATGGGTCTCAAAACGGCACCAGCTACATTTCAACGCCTTATGGATCGTTTCAGGAATGGCCTCGGCGACATCCTAACTCTTACGTATTTAGACGACATAATCGTCTTATCAGAAACTTTTGAAAAACATATATCAGATCTAAAAAGTGTTTTCCAAAGATTACTGTTATTTAAACTTCGTGCAAATAGAGAAAAATGTCATTTTGCTGTGTCTAGAGTAAAATACCTAGGATTTTGGATTACGGAGAACGGAATCGAGGTAGATCCTGAGAAGATATCAGCCATCCAGAATATACCACCACCCAAAAACGTAAAAGAAGTTAAATCTTTCCTACAAACATGCTCATGGTACAGACGTTATATAAAAGATTTTGCAGAAATCTCAAGGCCTTTAAGCAATTTAACAAAAAAGAACACATCATGGCAATGGAGTTTTTCGCAGCAGAAAGCTTTCGAAACTCTAAAACAATGCCTCATTTCCCCACCGATTCTGAAGCAAGCGGATGGTACCAAACCATATATAATACATACCGATGCAAGTAATTACGCGCTCGGAGCCGTATTACTTCAAGGCGAAGGATCTGAAGAACATCCAATTGAGTATGCCAGCAGACTGCTTACCCAAGCAGAGAAAAACTACTCTACAACGGAACGGGAAGCATTGGCCGTTGTGTGGGCGTTAAAGAAGTTTCGCGGATACATCGAGGCTACACTTGTTACTGTGGCATCCGACCACCAACCATTGAAATGGCTTCTTACCCTCAAATCACCAACCGGTCGCCTCGCCAGATGGGCACTGGAAGTGCAATCTTTTAACGTAGAAGTCTGTTATATCCCAGGAAAATCTAACGTAATAGCTGACATGCTTTCTCGACCAGTGTGTCCAGAACAAGAGACTGTGAAATTGATAGTATCGTCATAGCTGATATGCCAGCAAGAAATGTTAAAGATATGCGAGAAGCTCAACTTGCAGATGAATCACTAAGGAAGATAATTGAAGCGTTTGAAGATGTCCAAAAAACAGAAGCATATGCAAATTGGACTGAGAGAGGTTTTCTTATGAACCAGGGAGTTCTGTATCGCTATATCCCGGATGCTGACTCAGAAGAAGCGCAGTTAGTCATACCGTCATCAGAACGGGAAGCAATCCTTAAGAAACATCACGATGACCCCATGGCCGGTCATTATGGCAAAGAGGGTACGTATCAACGTATCGCCAAAAGATACTATTGGAATGGAATGAAGAAGTTTATATCGGATTACGTGAAAAAGTGTGCTGAATGCAGTCGCTACAAGGCAAGTAACCAGAAACCATCAGGTCTACTTAGAACACCCGTCTACTCACAACGTTTTGAGATACTTTCAATTGATTTGTTTAGCCCTTTGCCCAAGACAGCTAGCGGCAAACAGTGGATTTTTGTAATAGAAGATTGTGCAACCAAGTGGATAGAGCTTTTTCCTCTTGAACAAGCTACAGCTCGAGAATGTGCTACAACTCTCATAGAAGAAGTTTTTATGCGGCATGGAATTCCACGTCGAATTCTCAGTGATAATGGCCCACAGTTTGTTAGTGCAGTGTTACAGCAGATATGTTTTACCTTGAAGATTGATCAAAATCTTACACCGGTATATTTTCCCCAAGCCAACCCTGTTGAACGCAAAAACAGAGATTTAAAACCAAGACTTGCCATATTGGTTGGAGACGAACATGATAACTGGGAATCGAAAATACCAGTCATCAGATTTGCAATGAATACGGCGGTATGCGACACTACTGGCCATACCCCTGCTTTTCTCACGTTCGGCCGTGAACTGAGAACAGTCGATGATGTAGTGCAAGATTTCACGGCTGTGGTACAGAACGACAACTTTGTGCCAGAGATTACCCAGTATCTCAAAAGATTTGCCAAAATTACACAGGACATTAGACAGAGAGTGGAAATAAAACAGGATCAACGTAAATCCTACTATGACAAAAATAGGCGGCACTATTACTTTGCACCTGGTGACAAAGTGTGGGTTACAAAGCACCCACTTAGTAAAACAAGTCAGGTGGTAAAACAAGAGAAGGGAAGAGAACAGAAGAGGAGAGGAGATGCCGATAATCTTAAGAGAAGAGAAGGGAAGAGAAGAGAAGAGAAGAGAAGAGAAGAGAAGAGAAGAGGAGAGAAGAGAAGAGAAGAGGAGAGAAGAGGAGAGGAGAGGAGAGGCCGATGATCTTAAGATGATGAAATGAGAAGATGCCGATAATCTTAAGAGAAGACAAGAGGAGAGGAGAGGAGATGCCGATAATCTTAAGAGAAGAGAAGGGAAGAGAAGAGAAGAGAAGAGGAGATGCCGATGATCTTAAGATGATGAAATGAGAAGATGCCGATAATCTTAAGAGGAGAGAAGAGGAGAGGAGAGGAGAAGAGAATAGAGGCGAGAAGAGAAGAGAAGAGAAGAGGAGAAGAGAGGCCGATGAGAGAAGAGCAGAGAAGAGAATCGAAGAGAAGAGAAGAGAAGAGGAGAAGAGAGGTCGATGAGAGGAGAGGAGAGGAGAGGAGAGGCCGATGATCTTAAGATGATGAAATGAGAAGATGCCGATAATCTTAAGAGAAGGGAAGAGAAGAGGAGAGGAGAGGAGAGGAGAGGAGATGCCGATAATCTTAAGAGAAGAGAAGAGAAGAGAAGAGAAGAGAAGAGGAGAGAAGAGAGGAGAGGAGAGGAGATGCCGATGATCTTAAGATGATGAAATGAGAAGATGCCGATAATCTTAAGAGAAGAGGAGAGGAGAGGAGATGCCGATGAGAGAAGAGGAGAGAGGAGAAGAGAGGAGAGGAGAGGAGATGCCGATGATCTTAAAATGAAATGAGAAGATGCCGATAATCTTAAGAGGAGAGGAGAGGAGATGCCGATGATCTTAAGATGATGAAATGAGAAGATGCCGATAATCTTAAGAGAAGAGGAGAGGAGAGGAGATGCCGATGATCTTAAGATGATGAAATGAGAAGATGCCGATAATCTTAAGAGAAGAGAAGAGAAGAGAAGAGAAGAGGAGAGGAGAGGAGAGGCCGATGATCTTAAGATGATGAAATGAGAAGATGCCGATAATCTTAAGAGAAGAGAAGAGAAGAGAAGAGAAGGGAGAGAAGAGAAGGGAAGAGAAGAGAAGAGAAGAGAGGAGAGGAGAGGAGATGCCGATGATCTTAAGATGATGAAATGGGAAGATGCCGAAAATCTTAAGAGGAGAGAAGAGAAGAGAAGAGAGAGGAGAGGAGAGGAGAGGAGATGCGATGAGAGAAGAGGAGAGAAGAGAAGAGAAGAGAATAGAAGGGAAGAGGAGAGAAGAGAAGAGAAGAGGAGAGAAGAGGCCGATGAAAGAAGAGGAGAGAAGAGAGGAGAGGAGAAGAGAGGCCGATGGTCTTAAGATGATGAAATGAGAAGATGCCGATAATCTTAAGAGAAGAGAAGAGAAGAGAGGAGAGGAGATGCCGATGATCTTAAGATGATGAAATGAGAAGATGCCGATAATCTTAAGAGACGAGAAGAGAAGGGAAGAGAACAGAAGGGAAGAGAAGAGAAGAGGAGAGAAGAGAGGAGAGGAGATGCCGATAATCTTAAGAGAAGAGAAGAAAAGAGAAGAGGAGAGGAGATGCCGATGATCTTAAGATGATGAAATGAGAAGATGCCGATAATCTTAAGAGGAGAGGAGAGAAGAGAAGGGAGAGAAGAGAAGAGAAGAGGAGAGAAGAGAAGAGAAGAGGAGAAGAGGAGAGGAGAGGAGAGGAGAGGAGAGAAGAGAGAAGAGGAGAGGAGAGGAGAGGAGAGGAGAGGAGAGAGAAGAGAAGAGAAGAGGAGAGGAGAGGAGAGGAGGAGAAGACCATTCTAAAAGTCAACTTGGAAAACTTGAGTAATGTTTTGACCTTGATAAAATACTGTAAACAAGAATTCTGGAACATCTCAGGAATTTAGTCAGAGACAAAAATGGCAAATATAAAAAAACGTAGGTACACGACAAAAATTTTGAATCCCACAAACACACAGAAACCCGCAAGAGAGAAGGAAAAAGGAATGGGGAAGATCAACTTGATTTCCAAAGAAAATCTTCTGAAATTATCTAGAAACATTTCCTGTACAACTCATTGTGAAAAGTTTGATTACAACTTTGTTAAAAAATTCATTTGTGATTGTTCTGTTTTTTTTTTTTTTTCTTTTTCTGTCAACAAATAAAATTACGAATACAATTCATTTTTTTTTTCTTCTAAAATATCGGAACATCGATTTGGCGCCCCTTTGGTGCTGCGCCCGGGGACAGATGTCCCCCCTTGCCCTCCCCTAGCTACGCCACTGTCTTATCGCCGAAGTTAGTTTCAGTTTACTAATGTATTGGTGTTGGCAAATAACTCAAGTTAACATCAGATTGGGGAGAACATAGGGGCGGCCCGATGCTTTAAGCATCCCGTCGGGGCGCCATTTCGAACTCAAAAACTGAGAAAAACTTGCTGTGGAGCATAAAAGGGGGCCCCTTTTTTACGTTTGCAGGGGGCGTCCCCAGGACTGCCCCTGCCTATTCCACTAACTGTGCCCCTGATCTTCGGAATACCGTGTGTCTAAAATTGAACAGAAAAATAGATTTCTGTTATAAATAAAAGCTAAAAGAGCTGTTTACCCCCTTATATCATAAAGAAGCATCAAAATAGAATCGATATACAATAGCATCGACGCAAGCCATCTTTTCAACAACACATATATATAATGATAAAAAAAATCGTTTATTGAATTTAATCCTTGATAAGTAAAACGATAACATGCATATTATCAAAAAAAAAAAAAAAAAAAAACTAGCAGTTGAAATGAAGGGTATAAATGCAGTATAAATGCTCAATCAGATTATCCAACGCCTACATGGAGGAGATGCGCATTTGAAACACTACATATCAGATAGATTATCAATTTGTTTAGATTACCACTCTTCTGTTTCAAGTGCTATCTTGTCTAAAAACTATACACTTGGAAAGCCAAGAAAAGGAGAGAACGTTAAAAATAAAAAATCAATAAAGAAAAAAAAATAAAAAGATTAATCATTAATCTCTTTTAGCTTTTAATAAAATTGATCAATTTTTGGCAGTAAATTTGTTTATGCAATAAACTCGTAATGAGATTTTCCAAAGAACTACTATGCATCGAGTTAATCTGAAAACATGGTTCTTAATTTGTAAACAAAGAAACAATACATCTATTAACTAATTACTTCATTAGTTAATGAAAACATTCATTTGATCACATAGAAGAATTTTCCCCCACAGATGAAATAATTTTCCATCTTATATCAGTTTAATTTAATCATTCTCCTGTCATATTAACCATTTTTTTAAAGTGTAGTCTTTTTTCTCTTAATGAAAGCAACAGAATAATGAAATACATAATTGTTTTCGAGGTAAAGCCTTGAACGGATTCGAATATTAAGTTCTGCCTTGTAGAAGTGAAACACGAGATTCGTACAAATCCTTAATTTGCTAAAATTCCGGCGTTTGCACTCTCAACTAGGAGACGGAAGGTGCTTGGTTCAAAACCAGGTCGCGTCCGTTCGGAGTTTTCCGTGGTTTTCTCCGAAACTTCGCGTAAATACGGGTTAGAATCCCTTAGAAAATCCCCCCACGGAGGGCAGCATCCCAAGGTCTAGATCCCTCGACTAGATAATTGGCCGTAACACTATATTTCATTTCATTGCTAAAACTCCGAACTTTTGAAACATTGTCCTAAAATGTCTTGCTATTTCAACACGAGAGAACTTCTTTCCATATTTTATAAAACACATGGAAATTTTTAAAACATCAATCCATTTTAACCTAATGTTTCAAAAGTTCAGAATTCCAGGCAAACTTTAGGAAATTCAGGACTCTAGCGAACCTTATCCGAAAATACAACGGGCCCCCAACTTGGCAGAGTGGATAAGTCACTCAAAATGGTAGAAGGCTGAAGTGTGGAGGTCCCGGGTCCGGGTCCATCGCGCGGATCGACCTAGCGGTCTGCAGTTTTGATCGGTTTTCTGCAGATGTAACGTCAATACGTCAATTTATTTATTTATTTTTTTTTTCTCGCTAATATTAGAAAAAGTACAAATGGATGAAAATCATTTTCTTTTCAGCGACTCCGTTAAATGAACGTCCATGTGGTTGGCATCGTAAGTAGCATATATATAGGGTGGTCCTAATCTAGATGTGAAAAATGTAAAAGTTGATAGAGGGAACCAAGACGGTTCAGAATGACATCGTAGTGTGGGGTCGGAAACAGTTCATTTACCTGTTAATAATTCCTTTGAAAGAAGTGCTGATGTAACAGTGAACATTTCGACCATGCACTTAACCAAAATTGGTAGTTTACAAATTGTATTTCATTTCGTTCTTGGAAGTGTCGGGGAACAGCTCATGGCTTGTGAAACTTGGTTGAGAATTTAGACAAACATTCCAACAGTTCTTCGAAAGTGATTATTAATAGGGGCCGTTTCGGACACTATATTGCTGAGTGATTCTGAACCCCGTCTTGAAGATCTGCATCATGTTACGGAGAAAGAATAAATTAGCTTGAATAATCACATCTAATTGGCATACAGTAAGTGTAGTACATTGTACACAACGATAAGTAACATATTTACATCATATATTTTCCAGACCACACTTTCCAAACTGGCCTTGTTACAGTTTGAAGTTAACATTCTGCTCACAATTGTGGATAAATGTGACCCATTTTGTTACTACAAAAAGGTTATGAATTACGAATTAAAATATTCCACGAAATCTTGACTAAAAGTCATTCAAAACGTTTCTCTTTTCACAATAAAACACCTAAAATTGCCTCTAGGTAAACATTAAAAATAAATAAAGAAAGAATCTCTTGAGTCTGTGAAAGGAAACAAAACGAGGGTGTTTGGCAGCCTTGAAGAACGCGATATCGTTAGCCTGCTAGTTGATTTCAAGAATTCTTTCAATGAGCGAAACTCGTTTTTAAAACACGTGCAAGGAGTTCCTGAACTTTTTCTTGTTCGATGGATGCCATACTTGCAGAAGAAAGAAAGAAAAAAAAAATGGAGAATTCTCCCTTACGTGTTAAGAAATTGAAACCAGCTTCTCTGACAGAATTTTTAAATAAAAATATGCAGCAATAAAACAATTTTAGTTCCTCGCACAAAGTAAATATTGTGTTAGCGAAAAATTTTGGTATCAAGATTTTGAGCAATCATAAATTTACTTTGACAAGTTTCCTTGTGACGTCACAACGTACGCGTGCATTCCTGTTTGTACTTACTCATGTACAAATCTATTTTGACCAACCGCGAATCCACTTTGACTAGTTTTGTGATGACGCAGGGCCAGCCCAAGGGGGCTGCGAATGTAGGCGATCGCCTAAGGCCCCGCTCCTGGGCTTTTTTATTGCGATCTCATAAGACATGATAGAGAAGAGGCCCCGCTCTTGCGCTTCACCTGGGGCCCCGCACACCCCTCGGGCCGTCTCTGGAGGACGTCTGACTGTGCGTCCATATGTACGTACGTATGACGTAACAAGCATAACTCAACAACGATTAGGCGTCGAATGTTGAAATTGTATATTTAGGACTGTTGTCACATCTAGCTACGCACCTCTCTTTTTGATTTACGTGGTATAAATAACAATAACAACAAAAACAAAAAATATGAACAAAGCTTACAAAAAATTCTGTTATTAATTTGCATAAGCTTCCAGTTACGTTATTCAAGCTGCCCCACCATGGCCGAGTGGATAAGGCACTGAACATGGTGGATGACTGAAATGTGAAGGTCCCTGGTTCGGACCTATCGCGCGGCTGTCGATCTAACGCTTTGGAGGTTTGGGCGGTTTTCTGCGGATGTAACGTGAATACGCGTTAGAACCCCTTAAAAGGTCCTCCACCCAAGGCACACCCACTTAAGCAGATGCCCATCGTGTAGGCTTGACACATAAAAAAATACATTCAAGTTATTCGAGCAGTAAAGTATATGTGATTGGTTACTTAGCTTAAATTTCAGATTGGACGGGTTTGGTTTCTGAATTAGACAAATCTCAGGGGCCTTCAAAAATGAGCTGGAGCTCATCTTCATTACGCTAAAGGACAAAGACTTAAGCTTTTCTCACAGAGTAACTAACAGAGTCACAGATAACACTGCAATGTTTACATCGCTCGCCCCACCCAATAAAAATAAAAAAGCAAATAAGATGAGAAAGAAAAGAGAAAAAAGTTGAAAACAAACAACGAAGCGTCTTTTCCGCATTACTTGTCGTCAAAACGTCAGACCGAATCTGCCAAAGGGCGTTAGGTAGTACCTGCGACGTGCATGGTTAGCGTGAAGTTATTCCAAAATTTTCACTCTTCGTTGATTTTCTGCGATAAAACAGAGCCATCATCGTTTCTTACGCAACCGAAAGAGCTTAGAAAAGGGGGATAGTTCATTGTTTTGTTGGATGCCATCCCCATATATCATTTGACTATATGTGTGGAAGCGAGATCTTTTTTTTTTTCTTTTCTCCGTAACACACAATACAGGTAGGTGAAGGAAAGAAAGCAGCATATGTATGATGCATTATATTGCATTAATATAACGCATTCTAATTCATTTACATTGAATATGAGGGAAACATCAAAAAAGTAATCAGTGTTTTTTAAAGCAAACCTGTGTTTAGGAATCTTATCTGGAAGATTTAAAGTCGTATAAACTTATTGTCTGATTGCTTTCCGAGAGAAGGCAGCTCACGTCCTCAAATGTGCCGTTGAGAGTTACATCCGTCCTTCCTGGAGTTCCCCGCAGCAATTTGGATCCTCATCGGAAGGAGATTCCTTAATATTGGCACCTCTCTATCGATCCAAACTGCTATCGATTGCCGAGGAAGCTTTCGGAACCCCGGATTCAACGTGCACGCACACCGCATGCACACGGTGGTCCTGGGTAGTATGTCGGAATCGAGAACGTAGTCTGCTGGTTAGTTGCCAGTCTAATGCCTTAACCACTAGTCTGTCTACCACGACCTAAACTTACCACTTGTAAGAGATCGTAATATCTAATAAGGAAACGCTCTGTCTCCTTACCTACCAAAGTAGGGCAGGTTGTTTAGAGAGCAACTTATGATTTTATTTTTATTTTTTTATTATTTTATTTTATTTTATTTATCTGTTTATTTATTTATTATTTTGAAGAAACCCTTCTTAGCTCTACCCAACTTAGGTTCTACTTAGAATGGTGGGGAACTTCTGAATATTGGCATTATTTCTAAAATTGCCAACAACCGCGAGAGGTCTTTAGAACTACAGATTTAATGTGCACTTACACCTAAACTATCTTCACTATTTGCACTATCTACATTCTACTTGGTGATATTCAGTGGTAGGCTGAGGTCGAAATTGTGATTCTCCGTTACTAGTCTGATGCTATAACCAACCACTAAGCTACCACATCGGCGTTAAAGAAATTTTGAGTCTCAGATGCAGTCGAATCTGCTTAGTGGAGCAGCTAATTTGCCACGAAAATTTATTCTCATAAGCGGGATATTCCATTAACCGGTATTCCATTACTAAACGGGTTCGACTGTATTTTATCGTTAAGACTGCTGAAAATGTAAATAATGGTTGTCCAAATCATTTGTGAAAGAGACCACATAAAAGTAGGTTTTTTTTCTTTTTCAGGGTGGAGGTGGAGGGGACTTTTAGAATGATGTGGATACATTTTAATATTAATATATTAGCAAAAGAGATTTTTTCTTGTTTCTGACAAATGTATTACTTTTTACATTTCTTCGCTATTTTAAAACTGTGCCATCAAGCAGATTTAAACCTTTGACGGACTGGATTGTGGGCCATGGGCCGTATGTTGGACTATTCTGATATAAATTAAATGTATTTTTTTAAATAAATAAATAAATAAAAGAGCCTTACATACATAAATCCAAGAAATATCATGAAACAGAAATTTTAGCTTCCAAAATTCAGTGAATTCAACCTACAGAAATTTTTAGCCTTGAGAAAACTGTTACTATTAACACAAAACAGAACTACCAGAAGACCAAGGGCGGATTAAAGGGGGGGGCGGGGCCCCCCGAGAAAAAAGAAATTAATGTAAAAGATTCTATTTTACTTCCATAAAATGAATGTATATGTCAATCTTCTAACTAACCGCCCCCCCCCCCCGACAAACTTTCAATAATCCGCCACTGCAGAAGACATGCTTTTTTTTTTCGCTAGAGCTTTTTTAAAGAAAACGCATCATTCAACAAAATACGTATAATGTCCACTGTTACAATGACTAAAAACAGCTTAGAAGAAACACTCAGTCCATTAAACGACACACTGTTTCCCTACATTTCAATCTCAGCTGGAAGAATGTTATTTTTGCCGGATCAATTATTTTTCCATTCTGTCTCTCTCTCTCATTCGCTTGCTTCCTTCCATTAACCTGGAAACATTTTTCCACTAGTGATTAGCAAAGGCTGGACGGATCATCTTTGGATCCTAAATATCGACACGGCGTCCGCATAACTTACCGTTGACAATATACCGTCATTGGCTTGTTTATCGCCAGAGATGCTTCATCATCGTTCGTTGCTATTCCTTTACAAAGTATACACAAGTACACACTGTGTGTACTTGTGTACACGTCGTAGAGGACAAAGTGTAAGTTTTGTGTACAGGTTTTGTACAAAGAAGAATATTGCGTGAAAAAAAAATCCATACTTTATTTCAAAGGAAATAGTAGATAATGAAAAAATCCTGAATAGCAATTAATTTTTCAAAAAATCATAGGCAGACATTCCACGATTTCCTTGTATGTCTATTTAAATTAAAAATTTCCTCTAAACATAGCTTCATCCGACAATGCGATACGACTTAAGCTTATATATACGACTTAGAGCTTAATCTATGTAGGTATTTTATATCGCCCCTGTGAAAGATTTATAAATGACATTCAGTAGCGGATCCAGGGGAGGTGCTGAGGGGCTTCTGCCTCCATCGCCCCCAACCCCCCCCAAAAAAAAGGACCGCTTAGGAGTGACATTCTGCTTCATTATACACTTTGAATATATAAAATGGTCTAACATTTTTACATTGGTTTAAACAAAAATTTTGCTTTATTGTACATTTTATTTGAATGATTAAGTCCCCCCCCCAAAAAAAAAAAATTAGCCCCTCTCTCAAAAAAATTCTGGATCAGCTGCTGATGATATTACGCACACAATTTTCAACAAATGGTTTATTTTATATACTTCATTAATATATATATATATATATATATATATATATATATATATATTTATTATATATATATATATATATATATATATATATATATTAATGAAGTATAATGTCTGTAATATAGTGAAGTAATATGGTGTAGTATAGTGAAGTATAGAATAATGAAGTATAATGTTTAATGTCTTATATAATGTTTAATGTAATTGCCTTTTCTAAATTAAAAAAGTAGTTTAGTTTGAAAATAATTGGTTTCTTGACATGTAGCGATGTATTGCCTTACTGAACACAACTCTGCAACAGTTCGAGCCTATCGCAGGGAAATCGATCTAACGGTCTGGAGTTTTGAGCGTTTTTCTCCAGATGTAGCGTGAATACACGTAAGAACCCCTAAAAAGCTCTTCACCCAAAGCACCCTTGGGCAGATAACCCTCGAATATCTTTACCTTAATGAACGATACATATATTCTGCTTAATGTGCGCATTTTCTGGTAAATGATTCTGAAGCTCTTTGTACAGATAATACAAGTTTTGCGCGTTATTTCGAATTTTAGTTGCATGAATTTTTTTTGTTAATCATCAGATCCAGATCCCCAAGCCTTTTCTCAATCTGCAATCCAATTGTATCAAAAAATCAATTACAAAATTCGATCAGGCCGGAGAGCATGCATACAGTGCGAGTTAAATGAAAGAGTGTAATAATACTAACTGGGTTCAACAGAAATTAACCCATGTATTTAATGTTAAGCTTTGTAATATTTAAAATTTTGTCAGATGGGAGGAGAAATTCTTTGCTGTCACTAAGGGATCATTTAAAGTAAATTGATATAATTCACACACACACAAGGTTATCTTTCTCCCCCTTTAATGTCACATAGTTGTATAGTCTTCTACTTTTGTATTAAATATTTTTCATTGTGTCGCACTTTGCCTGAAGAAATAAAAAAAAAAATAGATCGGTTTGCAAGCAAATTATTTATAGTATTTTGAGAAAACTGTTGCTGATTTTATCTGCTTTAATTAATAAGTTGATAAAAGTACATAGATAACATTTACATTCAATGTTTTATTTTATCATAATAATAATTTTTTAGAACCATCTATTTATTAATATTTTAAATTGTAATTACATTTTTTATTTAACATTCTATGTTGCAAAATCATACTTTTCTTCTCGGTAAACTATCATATTCATTTTTTGTTTTTCTTCAGAATAATCTTTATAGTACTATAAGAATAGTATGTTTATTGTTTAATCTATCACCAACACGACCTATTTGAAAATAATATTTCACAGTTATTAATTTTATTGTTAAGCTGAGTGAAAAAAATTTAAACGCAGAGTTTTCTATAACATGTACTATGCTTCATATTCTATTCCCTTCTTTTTCTAAACTATTTAGAGTTCTGCAAGGTCCGACAAATATCAATTTCCATGTATCCAGTGATTCCAACTTCTTTAAATTCGCGAACCCCTTCGAAAGTTAAATGAAAACTGGTGAAAGTGATATTGATATTAATAAGCTATTTGGAAAATACATTTTCTTGACTTCAATATGAAAATAAGCTTGAAATCGCGAATAAAGGTAAACCTCATCTTTTCAGGATATTAGAAGTGAAATTAAGAAAAGAATAGATTGCATACAAATTTTTTGTGACAGTAACTGCTAAAAATATGCCTAGTTAACTGACTCTATTAAGTCTTATACTTCTTGGGTACGTTTGCTTTTTTTCCCCAGTTTCACACAAACAACCGTATACTTCTAGTTTTGATATACTTCGTCTTAAAAAGAAACTAAATGTTCTAAATTCATTGTTCATGTGAATATAACAGTGGCGTAGCCAGAAATTTCTCATTTACTACTGCAACTCACATATTGCAGTTGTAAATGAAAAATTTCTTTTGACTACTGCAACTCACATATATGTATACGTGTGTGTGATAAGGGAAGGATGAATATACATTTTGTCTGGAAAAAAAATTCCTCATGAGGAGGTTGTGATCCCCTTATCCCCACCCCCTCTTGGTCACTCCCCTGGAATATAATAACTAAAAAAAAACTGTATTACACGATATCGAACAAATTGGATGCAGTATTCACTTAAATCTATACAAAACAGCAGAGTTTGTTTTGACATTTCTATCCACAACAGTATATCTGTGGAAAGAAACTTCTCTTCTCTCGGGAGAATTAACATGCACATATAAGAGCTACACAATAATAAATTCGATTGAGCCATTTGTCTGTAATATCAAGTGAAAAGGGAACATTTCTAAGACGGTACTTTTTTAGAATTTCCAAGTACTGTCGACAGAGCCCGACTAAGCGAGCATGGGACCCTGGGCAGACATTCCCCTAATAGTTCCTTTTACTTCTTATGTGTGTTTTTTTACAAAGTTTTTTATTTACTTTATTCCCCTAATAGCACGGAGCATCACAATGAGGTCGCCGTGACGTCCCTGTGTACTGTGTATCTGTATCACATAGATGAGATCGCAGTCCCACTGGTGACCATAAGTGACGTCAACTGGAAGTCACAGTGCGACTTGCCAGTGACAATAGCTTATGACTTCTTTATGACGTCAACGTGACGGATCGTTTGTGACGTCTTGCCAGATCTTGCGACTTTTCGCAATTTTTGATGCTTTTGAAAGCACAATGTGACTAAATTTTTTGACTTTGCGATATCGCTACTTTCTTGCTACTTCTTTTTATGATTTTGTGAATTTTAAGTAATTTTGCGAATTTCTCAAAAAAAAAAGTTTTTTCAGTTTTAAATCCGTGGAACATTTAAGTCACAGTGCTGCGAATGTGACGGCGCTGTAACGTCGCAATGTCATGTGACTGTCATTGTTGAAGTCTCAATGTCATGCATAAGTCACAGTGCGACTTCATGGTGACGTCACGTTGTGACGTTGCCGCAGAAGGACATTAGACAGTCAAGGCGACTTATTTGTGACTCATTCGCGTCGTCCCGTGACGGTCTTGCACGTCACAGTCAGAGCCTGATTATGACCAACGGGGCCCCCGGGCATTGATGAATTTGGGGGCAGGGCCGGACTGGACCGCTGAAACGGCCCGGGTGATTCGACCAGACCGGCCCCCTAACATCATGCGGACGCATGTAGGATATTAGTTTAGCCAAAGACATTAATGGGGGGGAGGGGGAGAGGATGCACGAATATAGCTGAATTCTGATATAATGAACTCTCTTATAACGTTAAGATATTATCTATAGGTTCAATCACACACCTAAAGTGCGAACCTCGCTTACAACGCACTCGCTTATAGCGTCCTAAGTTATCTGTTCCCTTCAAAGACTTTAAAATCGAGTTCATTTGCATATGGCATTATTAGAGAAAAATGTATTTAATACCCAATATTTTTTATTAAAATTTCTTTCAATGACAACTTTAAAAATATTTTAATTCAATAATTCAAAGTCCCTGACGACTTTGAAGAAAATTTCATTTTGATTTTTAACTTTGGAAGGAGGAGTGATCAGACCCTTTAGTGTTTAGCCTCCTCCATGGATGCGCCTATGCCTAACATAACTTGATAATGAGAATGAAATAAAATAATACCGAGTTTTCAATATAATATTTTTTAATTATTTAAATGACCATCAAACAATAAAACCATACTAAAACTAAACGAACAATACATACATACATACATAACATTTTAAATTCGTTCTATAAAGTTAATTCAGTTAATAAAAGAATGTGGAACATAATATACATATTTACAAAAATATATAGCAAATGAGCCGAAGGTGGCCGTAGTTAAACTTAAATATTAGGTGATCATAGTATTCTGGTTAGGTGAATGTGGCTTTTATTTTATTTATTTGTTTGTAAACATAGTTGGGCAACTTTCCTGCATAAAGATACTTTTGCTACGACAGTGGCAAAAATAAAATTACTCAAATTTAGCACGCAATTATTAAATATAACATATTGTAAAGGTGCATGTTTCGGTACATTACTTGGTGAACTAAGAGTTATTACGTTTGTTTATCTGAGTTTAATTAAAATGTTTTATCTAATTAAATACAATTAAATTATTTTAGTATGCTTTAAATTCTCAATTTACATTTTTATCATTAGATACTTAGAAGTAGTTATATTCAGAAACTAAACTTTGATTACTGTTCAGAGTTATTGTCATTATTTTAATAGTCTGTCAAATATTTTTAATTAATAAACTGATAGGCACACAGATTAATTTCATTTAATGAGAAAAATACATAAACATACAGATCTTAAATACTTTCTCTGTTGGGAAAATTTGAAGTTAAATATTGATTAGAAGATTATGAAGGTAAAGTAAAACTTTAGTTGGGTAAAGAAATCGTGTAATAACTTCATTTAATTTAATTGTCTACTATTTAACCTACTTAGAATCAAAGTCACGAACTCAGAATTAAAAGTAAACCATAATTGCTAATGGAAAAAGTAAACAATAATGAAATAGCATTTAGAAATGGCTAATGAACACTATGAAGAAATGGATCCAAACATTTTGAATCGTATTCAGGATTTCAATTTTCAAAGACTAGTAAAAGACCTTATAAAACAGTATCAATTGCCTTGGACACTATACAAAACCATTCAGCTATCATAGCAGGTGTGTGCCATGTAATGGCGTGAATTTCTATCTAAAATTTTGAAACTTCATTATTCTCTAAAGTAGAGATTTGAAAAAGCCATTCTGCCGTGTCATCTTGTAGTTTACTACACTCAAAGTACAGAGGTGAATATTTAAATTATAAGAATGAAGGGAAACGTAATTAACAGAAACTAAGTCTGACTTTAGAAGATGAGGTATTAATACTGAATTAAAAGAAGACCCAATTCCCATATCTATTTTACAGAAAAAATAGTCATAACTATCAAGGCTGATAAATGATGAAACGTGCGTAAAAAGTTTGTGAAATTTCTAATGATTTTTGCTCACTACCTGTACACATCCAGATTACTTGTACACCTCCTCTTCGTCCAGCAATCAATGCTGCTATAGAAATATTTTTTTCAACCTTATCTTTTGTACAATTGTACAATGAAAAATTCGAAATAGACTTTCAACAAATACACTTTTAAAACTGGTTTATTGCTATGATAAGGTACCAGAAATTAGATTATGCAGAAATTGCAGAATTGAGTGGAATTTTATATTTTAGCCAAATAAAAAATTTTAGCATTTCAGTTTATTTCAAATTTGATGAGCTTATTTTAACTTTATCAGGTCTTACGATATGTATCTACGTGTAATCCATTTTTAAATGAATTGGGTAAGATTCTTTAAGATTTAGAATAATCATTAATAGTTAAAGAAAATTAGTTAAAAATTAAAAGAACGATTGATCAGTTAGTCCTCGCGCCCACTCACTTAATGGAGGCTGTTGGCGTTCTAGTTAAGGAACTTCTCTTAGATACTCAGATTACAGGCCTAGAGTTATACGGGAACATGGATGCACGAGCCCCTCCAATAATTTACTTAATTATAGGCAAAATTGAAATCACTTAACTAATTTTCTGTTTTAGCATATAAGACAGCCAATGCAAAATTCGTGTTTTGTATTTATTTGGCTTTTCTTTCCACAGACTCTGTGGGGAAAAGAAGAAATATTGGACTCAACTAATTTTAAAATAACGTTTTGAAGTATTTTTAACACCTGCAGCAAATTATGTTTCTTCTTTTTTCAACCGGCCATAAGTAATCTAGATTCATTTTTGTGGTATTACGGCAATTTATCTACACTAGGGGTATAGACCAGTGGTTCCCAAACTGTGTGCCGCGGCACCCTGGGGTGCCGCGAGCGTTTACCAGGGATGCCGTGGAGATAATCAAGAAAAGTCTACGTTTTGGGGGAGCATAATAAAAAAAAATCCTTTGAACCGATATTTCCCAAAAAAGTTTGCCAATCCGATGATCAAGTAGGCGAAACAAAAATATTTTAGTCAAGTTCGATAGAGTTCGGTGTCCAGTCGCCTCTATTTTACAGGAACTCCCTGAAATATGGGGGGGGGGGGACAAAATTCTATATCCCTTTTCCAAGATAGTGTAATAAGCCCAATAAACACAAAAGAAACAATGAAAAATGTATCCAAACTGCTTCATTCTAACCTTCATATTCATATTGCTTTAAATGTAACCTGCCCCGAAACGTTTTCAGCCTGAGAAGGGTGCCTCGAAATGATTTTTAGCCTGACAAGCGTGCCACGGGGAAAAAAAGTTTGGGAGCCCCTGGTATAGACCGATGGGGGGTGCCTTCCTTGGCAGTCTTTCTAAGTGCAGGCCGGCCCAAGGGGGGTGCGAATGTAGGCGATCGCCTAAAGCCCCGCTCTTGGGCCTTTTCATTGCTATCTCATAAGACATGATAGAGAAGAGGCTCTTGCGCTTCGCCTGGGGCCCCGCACGCCCCTCGGGCTGGCTCTGCTAAGTGGTCTTAACCCAAATTTACTCTAAGTTTCGAATAAAACCACGGAAAACTCCGAACGGTTATGTTGGCGGAGGTGTCTTGGGCTTGAATCAGGCACCTTACATCTCCTAATTGAAGGCGCTATGTGCTCGGCCACGGCTGGGGCTGTCTAGAAATGGTAATTAAAAATTTCTCTATACGTAAAAGAAAGCTTTGAACATTCTTTTGTTTTGTTTTACTAACATCACTAATAATACATTACGTTTCAACTAAATTAAAATACAGTATATAACGTCAAACACACACACGGAAAAAAATTGTAAATTTAGAGTTATCGTCTATTTATTTCATTTTTTCACACGAATATGGGTGTGCTAATGTTCTTTTTTTTTTTTTTTTTTTTTTTTTAACACATTTTCTTACCCTGACAGGTGCTTTTAAGATAGTTTTGAGTCATTATGGGTCTGGTATGACCTAAGTGTATATAAAGCTGCATAGACAGTAATGTTTACAATTTTTAGATACGTCAGTCTTTTTCAATTCTCTATTCTAAGGAAGTGGGGATTGTCGCGTCGGCCCCGCGCTTCCGTTTCGCGCCGGTGCTAGGTTTTTTTGCTTTTGTATTGTACCCTGCTTGTCCCAATGTGTGTTTTAAAAATGTTTTATAAAGCTCATTGAAATTTTAATCTTTATCTAGTTTAAATACCGGAGCCATTATTCAGCATACAACATACATAGTCCCCCACCTTTCAAATGTTGCGTTGCGAAATTGAGGGTTTAGGCCCTCTGGTTCTATAAATAGAGCACCGGCCCATTCGACCACCGGCCCATCGGGCGATCGCCCAACCGCCCGATGGCCCAGTCCGGCCCTGTTTGGGGGCCCCATCTATGAAATTTGTTTTATTTTTCATAACATTTTGGATATAAAAAATATATTTCAAAACAATATTTGAAATTGGGGGGCCCTTTCGAGCCGGGGGCCCTGGACAAAGACCCGATTTGCCCTTGCGATAATAAGGCCCTGGTCACAGTGACTTCACATTTAGGTCACGGTGCTATTAGGGTTGTCATGGGGCTCCCTTTCAAATGCATCCATTCAGTTTACAAAAATTAGAAAGCCTGGAATTGCAGGTTTACTTAAGTTCCAGGCTTTCTACTCCTGTGGATGCTTGGAACTCTTTTGCAACTGAAAAGGGTCGACCTCTGGTACTGTCCAACATTATTATACTGACCTGACATTCATTATTTTTCTCAAAATGTTTTATTAAAACCTTTATTTTTAGTATAGTTTAATAACATTTTTAGAGAAGTATTTGAGCAGAGAGAGGAAAATTTTTCAAGGAACTATCTACAAAACATTTTATCTATCAACAGAACATTTCTACAAAATATAGTAGGAACATTTTTTTATCTTACGGGAGGGACAGTTGACTCGGGCCTCCCTGCCCCGCGCGTTTCTGCCTTAGTCAGGCAATAATTGTGGATAGGTTAAAGGTTAAAAGCACATGCTACGGTAAAACACACACACGAGAGAACAGTTTCCATAACTCATACAACTTTTCTAAAATGACCTTATAATTTTTACAAACTTATTAGCACCAGAGTGCTATTAATTTCTCCCAGGTTTTTTGTGTAGACACTTTTTCCTACAATTAGCGCGTCGAGTCACTTTTCAAATGTGTTTTTTTTTTTTTTAATGAAATGTGTGTGTGTGTGGGGGGGTGTTATAAATATATCTCGAGTATAGCTAGAAAACATCTGGCGAATATTGTAAAATAGTTTTAGTAGGCGGTATTACTACATCTCTTTTAAAATAGATTTTAATAAAAAAATAGATTTTAGATTTTAATTCCGAATATAATTTTTATTTATATTCGGAAATTTTAAAATTATTAGATTTTAAATAAAATAGATTTTAATTCCGAAGAATTTAAAATAGATTTTAATTCCGAAGAAGTGTTTCATAGAACAGCGAAGACAAATACGGTACATTCATAGATTATGATACACTTTCCAAATGGTATTTATAAAGGTGAAGTATAGTTTGACTATGCCAGGCGAAAACTGTTAAACAGTTTTGGTAGGCGATTTCAATATAGATTTCTATTCCGAAGAAGTGTTTTATGGAACAAGGAAGGAAAACACGGTACACTCATGGATTATGATGCCCATTCCAAACAGCATTTAAAATGTCTACGGGATATAGTTGAAATATGCCTGGAGAAGATTGTAAAACAGTTTCAGTAGGCGATTTTAAGATAGATTTCGATTCCAAAGATGTGTTTTACGGTACAAACAAGAGTTGATTCCTATTTTAACGCCCCCGCTCTCGCCAACTTAAAAAATGATGGACATTCGAAACAATATTTAAAACGGTGAAGTATAGTTGTAATATACTTGGCAACGATTGTAAAATAGTTTTAGTAGGCGATTTTAAGATAGATTTCGATTCCAAAGATGGGTTTTATTAAACAAAGAAGCAAAATACGGCACAGTCATGAATAATGATACACTTTCCAACTTAATGGAATAAGGAAGAAAAATAGGGACGACGCATATGTATTTAAAATCTGAAAGTGTTTCAGATTTTCTTCCTTTTTAATATTATATATATAGATTATTGCAAAAAAAGTGTGTAAGATGAGCTAGAAAATTAGCAGCCCGTTCTTTTGTATTTTTTTTTAATATTTCTTTCGTCGTTTTGAATTTTTTTTTTTAATAATTAGTCAAATCAGAACATGCAAGCAAAAGCAAATTGAATGCAGGACCGTACTTAGCGGCAGCGAAGATGCAACCGCACCGGGCCGCAAGAAAAAATCGAACATTTTTGTATGGATCACCTTTAAAACCTTTTCTATCAATCGAAATAGTGCTCAAAGTTCCAATAGATCCTCCTAGCCAATAATCTTTCTTTTAAAAATCTAAACTGTAGGTATAGCGTGAAAATCTGAATTTTCTACTATTTCTTGAATACCCATTTTTAAATTTATGAACCACAGTTCTACAAAAATCGGGGTTTCAACTTCTCTACTTATTTATATAATACTTTAAGTATACTGATCTAAAAGCTTCAATGACAGAAAAGGGGGGGGGGGGAATCTTTCGATGCAACTCGAATAGTAGAGTTTGTTGTTAAAATTGTTGAGGAATAGATAAATTTCCATGTGTTATTTCTGGCAAAGAGACTTTCATGGCTTGGGATCATTGAGAGATCAGCTGACAACCGAGTAGTAAAGATCTTGCATTGGAACCCCATGTGCAATAGGCCAAGAGGTAGACTGCCCCCCCCCCCCCGAAAAAAAAGGTGGATGGATGATGTCTTGATGGACCTAAAAACTTTAAAGATCTCCAACTGTAAAATTAAAGTCAAGGACAGAGCTATCTAGCGAAATGTTGTCCGGCAGGTTAAGGCCCACCCTGGGTTGAAATGCCAATAAAGAAGAGATATAGTAATTAAAAAACTTTGTAAAAAACACACATAAGAAGTAAAAGGAAAAAGGATACGCGTTTCGTTCAAAAATTGAGCTTTTCAGTTCCCTGTGTTCTTTACGTCGAAGGGCTTGGACTGAAGAAGTTCAAATCAATTTTTGAACGAAACGCGTATCCTTTTTCCTTTTACTTCTTATGTGTGTTTTTTACAAAGTTTTTTAATTACTTTATCGTTTAACACCAGTATTTTGAGTGTTTTTTCAGTTGTTTTGTTTACAAAGAAGAGATATATTATTTCTATTTTTGAAAGCTTGTATTTAAAGTGAAAAAATGAGAGAAATTTAAGTTCTTATTCTGCTTTTTTATACTGAAAGAAAATTTCCCAAAATGTAGGGGCCGCAAGGCACAGCCCCTTTAATTGATGGAATTGAAATGCGAGTGTCAGAGGTATTTAAGGAGGTGAGGGCGGCGAGGTGGCCTGGGCCCCCTCCGAAAATGTAAAGCAATTATAAAAAAACAGCTATTATAAAGCATTTATTTTAGCATTTAAGTAATGATAAAGTTTAAGGTATCGGATAGTTCCTATCGATCGATATTAAATGTATTATTTTATATACTTAATTAATATATATACACATCAATTTTGTAAAAGATGAATGACTCCGAAATGCACTTAAAACAATGACAATCCACAGACTTTAATGTCTTTAAAGCCTTTTCTAAATTAAAAAAGTTTTTTGAAAATAATTGTTTTCTTGATATGTGGCAATGTATTCCCTTAACTGAAAACAAACTTTAACACAATTCTGCAACTGCTCGGACCTATCGCAGGGCCATCGATCTAACGGTCTGGCATTTTGACTGGTTTTCTCCAGACGTGGCGTGAATACACGTAAGAACAAGAACCCCTTAAAAAGCTCTTTACCCAAAGCACCCCTCCTTGGGCAGATAGCCCTCGAGTGTATTTGCCTTAATGCACGATACATACATTCTACTTCTGGTACTTGTGGTACGCACATTTTCTGGCAGATGATTCTGAAGCTCTTTGTACAGATAAATCAAGTTTTGCGCTTTATGTCGTATTTTAATTGTATGGATTTTTTTTTTTTTTTTTTTTTTTGTTAATCATCAGTTCCCCACGCCTTTTCTCAATCTGCAACCCAGTTGTATAAAAAAAATCTATTACAAAATTCGACCAGGGCAGAGAGCATGCATATAGTGTGAGTTAAGTGAGGGGACTTAGTACCTTTAAATGTCCAAAAAAATCGATTTTTCAAAAATAATTTTAAAAAATGATTCAGATTGTTAGGAATATTTTAAAACAAACCGCATCAAAATCGAACGAAAATTATGCCCGCAGCAATTAAAAGCAAAAAAGCTAACATAGACTTTCCCTTTAAACGCTGTTATAATTATTATTATTTGTTATAATTTAATGGGGGAGGATATTGTTAAGTTTTTATTCAAAAGGGGAGCCAATGATCATTATAATGGTTAGTACAAATTTTGCGCTGAGCATATGAGAGAAATATTAAATCTTACCTGAAATGTATCCACATAAGGATACCGCTAAATCCTGAAATTTAGTTTACTCAAATAATAACTCTATTTTTTCAGACATGTCTTTATTTATTTGTATATTATATTCATTGCACATACAGTTTGTCAACACATCCTAAATATGTCATTCAATAATAATTAATACTTTATGATCAATTATTTCAGAGAATTATACTAAAATATCGGGTACCCTTCAATTTTGAATATTAACAAATTTATTTCAAAAAGTATTTTTACTTATGAAAGTATTTATCTAGAAAATTCTTCAAACGATTAAATCCCTTTCGTACTATAATCATTTAAACATTACTTATACCAACACAATCCACTAAACAAATCATTTCAAAAACACTAAAATACTTTTTATATACATAATAGGGTAAAAATAAATTTTTCATACCATGTTGGGGCAGATGTAGTAATACCTCTCGAGTTCACAATTTTTCCCGCATCACTTTTACAAATTTTCGAAGTTCATAATTCTAAAGTTTCACTAATTTCGCTATACATTGTCACTCAGTCCACAATATTACGGCGTCTCACAAAGTCTGTGATATTTTATATACTATCGCCAAGTCCACGAAATTGCGATAATTTAGCGTTCCTCTCATAGTTCATAGTTCACGATATTGCGATGGCCTAGCCTTCTTCCAGCGTTCTTCTGATAGTTCATTTCTCTAATTTTGATTTCGTATATAGTTGGTGCACCACAAAATTCTTCATCAGCTGGAACAGTTCGATCTTATAAGAAATGATTTTTGTAATCAACGAAATTCTTAGACGAAAGAATTTTCAAAATCTTCATCAGCAGGAATAGGCGATATTTCCTAAACGAGGGAATAGATGTATCTGCGGAACAGTTGATCTCAGACGAAATGATGACTATCAACGGAATTCTTATAACTTAGATGAAAGAATTTTCAAAATGTTCATCAGGAGGGATTTCCGAGTGGCAGGCATTAATTTCTTCAAACAGCGACGAAAACATCCAGCCGGAGGCATCGGTCGATTTCAGGAGAGTGACTTTCGATCTTTTTAAGTGAACGAAATTCAAGTACATGTAATAATGTAGATTACATAATTAGCTGGGAAGAATGAATAGTCGAGTAGTAGCAGTCTGTAAGTTTTCTTTGAAAAATTTAGTAATTTTCAATATTGGGCAGAGATAGAAGTGGCAGGCATTAATTTCTTCAAACAGCGACGAAACAGACATCCAGCCGGAGGCATCGGTCGATTTCAGGAGAGTGAGACAGAGGTCTCAAACCCTTCAATCTTCCGAGAGGCCTGGCTTGCTTTTTTGAAATTTCAAATGCAACTCAAAAACCGTTACCGAAGTTCTGTAGCTTGACTTACGCCAATTTGGCCAATTCTTATGTTTTTGGCACAAAGTCACAGTATCCACTGCATATTTTCAATTGTAGCCAATAGAGATAAAAATTCACATGGGGGTTCCCTTTTCCTTGTAAACCTAAAAATTATGAGTTTTTTGACTGTGTCTGGCGAAAAGATTATCCTTGCATCGCAGTTACGTTGTTTACAGAAATATGATATCACCCAGTGTGGTCTGAAGATCCCTTCTCTGAAAATTCGATGTCTGTGCGGTCCCGGTGAAAGAACAATGGGAACTTGGGGGGGGGGGGGAAATGTGTTTCATACTTGAAGAATCTTAAAAACTTCGCATATACTTGTACATTTCCAGAGCATGATTGAAAAATGTTATGCCTTCGCATAACATCACCTCCCCCCGACGAGAAAAAAAATTACCATGATCAAGCCATTCGTAGAATATCACAAGCACATGATGTTTCTATAAAAAAGGATTTACTGTTTGTTGCCAACAACACGTATGATTTTTGACTAAGATATCAAATTATGCACAAAAATAAAAAATAAATCACCTAATAATACTATACAGATTACCAGTAATCATATGCAAATATAGAATAACGCAGATAATATAACAAACAATGTAGCACACAATGTAATACTATTCAATATATAATATTCAATACATATACCATAACATTTAATATAAGACCATATATATTACAGATTACGACACAATCTTTCTTTAAAACACATAACAAATTCATATTTTTACTTTAGAACACACGATCAAATGTTTCTTGTCTGCTCTCAGTTTCTCTTATCATTTATTAACTTTCAAAAATCCACTTAAATTTATTTATTCTTAATTTATTCAAATTCTTAAATTTTCTCATTATCATTTCTCATTCACTTATTAACATCATTTTATTTTCAAATTTCTTTTTGCAATATGTCATTGGGAATTATCAAATTTTACAAAAGCACCACAAATCAAATTAACAGTCTATGAAATTAGATTTTTTTTTTTTTTTTAACAATTCTGAAGTTCTCCAACTGTAGGACCCGCCGTACACAGTTAGACGTGTAATTGAAACTTAAGGAGCCATGAGTTTACAACACTTAAACTACGAAATTGTTAAACATAACCTCCATTTTTTTTTTTTTTTTTTTTTTGAGATGTCTTAAAAATTTTAAAGATTTTGAGTACGACTGTTAAATTATTATCTAATTTCAGAAAGAACTGTTTTTGAATCTGCCTACGAAGAAAGTTCATCATTTCTGATATTTGGTCTGAGAGACCTTTGTACAAAAATCTTACTGACGTGTACCTTTCTTTCCCTAGGTGCATCATCTTCCATTTTCTCTAGAATGAAATTATCGTTTCTTAGTATTTTCTTTATTTCCCAGGGCCCATTATATTTCTTTTGTAATGCTCCTGGTTCATTAAACTCTTCTAAATATACCTTATCACCTAATTTGATACTCGGTTTATTTCTACCCTTTGTGTATTTGTTATATATCTTGAAATACTCCTTCTCATTTTCCTCTATATCATTTTTCATCTCTTCAGCTATTAATTTAACCTTTTCAACATAATCTTTAAATTCAAGTGTATATTGAGGATCATCGAAAGCATTTAATGGTAGATTTAATTTTCTACCAAAGAATATTTCTGCAGGTGTGTATTGTGTGACAATGTGTTTTGTATTGTTGTAGTGAAGTTTGAAAATTAGTTGTATGACCAATCAAAAATTCTGTCTGAAATTGCAGCTATACATTCTTTCAGGCAGCGATGGGCTCTTTCAATGGTCCCGTTAGATTGTGGGTAGTAAATAGATGATTTTCTGTGTTCAATATTTAGTTTTTTGAGGAAGTCTTCAAACTCATGAGAGCAAAAATTAGTCCCGTTGTCAGACAGTAAGATTTTAGGAATACCAAATCTAGAGAAGTATTCATTAAGATGTTTAATAATATTTGCCGATGTAATGTTACTCAATGGGATAGCTTCTAAATATCTAGAATAGTGATCAATTATTGTTAGGACGTAAAATTTGCCATCAATTGATCTAGGTAATTTCCCGACAATATCAATGGCTATAAATTCACCTGGAGCGAGATGACTTTTAGGAATAAGGTCATACTTAGTCTTTTTATACTTAGATTTATTTTCTAGGCATTTACTACAATTATCGCAAAAGTTTTTTGTGTCTAAATACATTCCTTTCCAAAAAAATTTTTGTTTCAAACTTTCATACGTTTTTGAGGTTCCAAAATGAGGAGTGTGAGCCAGTTGTAAGCAATTTTTTATTAATGATTTGGGAATAAGAATTCTGTTAACTAGGGACTTGTTTTTTCTAGCTTTAAGAGAGGGTTTAATTTTAACCATAACCAACTGTGAATAAGAGTCAATAAAATATTGTTCTTTCGTTTTAGGATCATTATTATTAATTTTCTGTATAATTGATTTTATTTCTTCATCCTCTTTCTGTTTATCCAAGATATTAGTTTGGCTTATGTTGTTATCAGTTACAAAAATATTTAAATTGTTAACTTGAAAATCGTCTTGGGTCATTCTTGATAGAAAATCAGCTGGGTTATTAAAACCAGGTATATGTTTCATTTCATAGTCAAATTGTTGCATGTAAAGTAATCATCTAGCTACTATATCAGGTTGTTTATCCAACTGAAGATGATAAGTCAATGGTTTGGCATCTGTTAAAATAGTAAATTTTTTGCCATATAGTTGCTCATAGAAATGTTTGCATGAAGAAAAGATAGCAAAAAGTTCTCTTCTTATTGAAGGATACCTAGCCTCAGCAGGTGAAAGTTGCCTCGAAAAAAATTCAATAGGGAAGAATTGATCATTTATCTTTTGCATCAATATTCCGCAAATTGAAATTTTGGACGCATCACAAACTAAATATAATTCTTTTGAATCATCTATATTTTTTAAGGTGGGTTTGTGAATGATAATGTCCTGCAGTTTTTCGAAAGCATCCTGACATTCCTTACTCCATACAAATGGTGTATCTTTTCGAGTGAGTCTTACTATAGGCTCCACTATTTCTGCATAATTATAAATTAAGTGTCTAAAATAGTTGAGCATACCGAGGAAAGTTTGTGTTTGTTTTAAGTTTTTTGGGACAGGAAATTTATTAACTTTATTTATGTTCGCTTCAGAGGGTGAAAAACCGTGTTTGTTTATGTTGAAACCTAGGTATGTAATTTCTGATTTACAGAGTTGTAATTTTTGAGGATCCAGTGTTAAATTAAATTTAGCCAATCTATCAAAAACTTGTTGTAGGTGAACTTTAAGATCATTTAAAGTATCAGCAGCAATTATTATATCATCTAGAAAATACTGAACATTAGGCCCTTTCAAATCACTAATGCATTTCGAAATAAGGGTATGGAAATAAGAAGAACTATTTTTACTGCCAAAGAATAACCTAGTGGGCTGAAAATTTCCAAGTTCACAGCAAAATGCAAGTTTCTCTTTGTCACATTCTTTAAGCTTAATTTGAAAAAATGCGGATTTTAAATCCAGCACGCAGTAATAGTTTTTGCCTGAGATGTTATGCAGAATATCCGAAATTTTTGGAAGACAGATTTTGAAAGATTCCGTAATGCAGTTCAATAATCTATAGTCAACAACCATTCGGAACTTTAATTCTTTCTGATTACTATTGAGCAATGGCTTTTTTCTTATAAAAATAATAGGAAAATTATAATTCGATGTGGAGTTTTCTATGATTCCTGCCTCCAAAAGTTGACTGATCTCTTTCTGAGCAAAGTCCTTCGCTATTTTGGGTATTGGATACGGCTTAGTTTGTATTGGAAAGTTATGTAGAAGTTTAAATTCTGGAATTACAGCATCAGTTGAACCAAGGGTTTTATAAGATTTTGAAAAAACTCTGGAGTTTTGCATAAGCATCCTTATTAAATCGTTTCTATCTGTTTCGGCTAAATGCTTCAAATCAAAATCATCTTCTTTTAATTCCTCTTTTCTTAATTGGAGTATGTCGGTTAAATTTAAATTGTTTACCTGTAAATGTTCTTGATTAGAAGGATTTACCTTAGAAGTATCATCAAAAGCTTGTAAAAAACCTAGTTTAGAATTTTTCCGTACAATAATTGGATAGTTGGAGGGATTCTCTATTATAGTGTAAATATACTTATTCTGACTGACAGCATGTAATGATTCGGAAACAATGTAATTTAATTTGGTTTGTTTCGGTGTAAAAATAAGTTGCAGCTCACTTTTTAAAATATCAGGAATAATTAATTTAATTATTTGAGAAGAGTTAGCTTTAAGTGTAACATTTTGTGCAGTTCTGGCTGAGAAATCGTTCTTTCGAAACTTTCCTTTCTTTTGCGAGTTGAATTTGTTTTGTGATGTAGATTCTATATTATTGGCATGCATAAGTGTGGGAGAAGAGTCTTCAAATTCAAAATGCTCATTTTCCATAATTAGTTTTTTATTTGCTGTATCAATCAATATTTTATTTCTTTGCAGAAAATCATAACCTAAGATTATATTGTACTTAGAATTCCAATTGCGTTGAGTAACAAAAAATTGATTCTGGAACCATTTATTTTTTATTCTGAATTTAATATTGACAGCGGATAAATATGGGATTGTTGAATCTCCTAGAGTGTGAATTTTTACTGAGCGAGATATATATTCAACTTTAGATGTTTCTTTGATCATTTCCAAAGCACTTGGCTGAATTAAGCTTAAATTAGCACCTGTATCAAGAAGATTCTCAAAAGAGTTTTGACCGAATTTTAATTTGATAATTGGTAAATTATTATTGTTGGAAGAGCATGACATGACAAATAAGTTGTTGTTATTATTTTGATTAATTTCTTGCGTTCTCGTTTCTCTAGTGTGAGTAAAGTCTGCTAGTGTTTGTGTATTCTTGTTTCTATTGTCTTTTACTGCATACTCATGTGAATTCTGGGTTCTTGCATGATTACTCTTGTAGTTTTCGAACTCGCAAGAACCCGCTAATAGTTTAAATTTCGTCTGTAGGGATGATTTCTGTACCTATTCCCAGAATTACTTCTAGCATTATTTCTGGGTATAACTCTTGAATGCATATATCGATTCGAATTAGAATTGTAATTGCCGTTGAAATTAGATGTGTTATTGTAGCGAGTGCTTCTATCACCCTGTAAAGTTCTGACCCCATAATGAGAATTGAAACGTCTGTGAGGATATCTGAAATGTTTTGGATGATTCCAGCAATTGACAGTGAAGTGTCTTCTTCCACAAATTAAACAATATACGTTTCTTCGAATTTGCTCATCCGAATTATTTATGTTTTCCTGTACTTGCATGCTATTTACCGTTTTGTTCCCTGATATGTTTTCAATAGTTTTTGCTAGTTCCAAGATTTGTTGATTAGTTTGAATTTGATTTGTTATCACCGTGTTCAATTCTGTTGAATTTGCATGATATGCATGGTAGTGGGGATCATTCAATGCGTTTTCAATATTTTTTGCCCATTCTATCGCTTTATCAAAAGTTTTAGGATTACGCTTCATGAGTTCTATTTTTATGTCGGGACGAAGTGCATCATAAAATTTGTTAAGTTTGATTTTTTTAGCAAGCAATTTTATATCTTTTGTGGAATTTTCATCAATTCCTAAATATTTATCAGCTTCAATGTTTATTTTTTCAGCAAGCTGAGTGACAGTTTGATTTGGTGACTGAGAAATGGAAGAGAAATTATGCTGCAAGGTTGCAAAAGACTCTTTTTTAGAGAATTTATTTTTTAGCAACTCTTTAAGATCAGTTGCTGTGCTAGCCTTGCTCGCAATAGGATCATTGGAAATATAATGCAAAGCCTTGTCTTTGCAGTTAAGTTTAATGATTAATAATTTTTTTGTTTCATTCCACTTTTCTAAAGCAGCCACCTCCTCGATCTGTGTCAAAAAATAGTTCACATTTTCATCGGCATTACCATGAAAAAATGGCAAATTGCTTGCTAAACTAACCTCCAAAATTTTGTTATCAGCCATCATTAAATGATTTAATCTTAAATTGGCACAAATATGTCTAAATTCTCATCTAGTTTCAAATTTAGGATCTCAACACTTCATCAGATATCTCAAAAATATGTTAACCTATTTAACATACACTTACACATATATAAATATATAAAATGATGAATATACAACACTGTGCAATGAATATAACATGTCTTTTCGAACAATGTATGTTTTTTACATAAAAATATTTTCCATAATAAAGACAAATGCGACATGTGTATATATACATATATTGTATTATATTGTATTATATTATATTTGAATTAAATTCGTAACATTTTATAAATAACCCGAGGCGTCGCAACCATACGGCACCATTGTTATAATTATTATTATTTGTTATAATTTAATGGGGGAGGATATTGTTAAGTTTTTATTCAAAAGGGGAGCCAATGATCATTATAATGGTTAGTACAAATTTTGCGCTGAGCATATGAGAGAAATATTAAATCTTACCTGAAATGTATCCACATAAGGATACCGCTAAATCCTGAAATTTAGTTTACTCAAATAATAACTCTATTTTTTCAGACATGTCTTTATTTATTTGTATATTATATTCATTGCACATACAGTTTGTCAACACATCCTAAATATGTCATTCAATAATAATTAATACTTTATGATCAATTATTTCAGAGAATTATACTAAAATATCGGGTACCCTTCAATTTTGAATATTAACAAATTTATTTCAAAAAGTATTTTTACTTATGAAGTATTTATCTAGAAAATTCTTCAAACGATTAAATCCCTTTCGTACTATAATCATTTAAACATTACTTATACCAACACAATCCACTAAACAAATCATTTCAAAAACACTAAAATACTTTTTATATACATAATAGGGTAAAAATAAATTTTTCATACCATGTTGGGGCAGATGTAGTAATACCTCTCGAGTTCACAATTTTTCCCGCATCACTTTTACAAATTTTCGAAGTTCATAATTCTAAAGTTTCACTTTCGCTATACATTGTCACTCAGTCCACAATATTACGGTGTCTCACAAAGTCTGTGATATTTTATGTACTATCGCCAAGTCCACGAAATTGCGATAATTTAGCGTTCCTCTCATAGTTCATAGTTCACGATATTGGGATGGCCTAGCGTTCTTCCAGCGTTCTTCTGATAGTTCATTTCTCTAATTTTGATTTCGTATATAGTTGGTGCACCACAAAATTCTTCATCAGCTGGAACAGTTCGATCTTATAAGAAATGACTTTTGTAATCAACGAAATTCTTAGACGAAAGAATTTTCAAAATCTTCATCAGCAGGAATAGGCGATATTTCCTAAACGAGGGAATAGATGTATCTGCGGAACAGTTGATCTCAGACGAAATGATGACTATCAACGGAATTCTTATAACTTAGATGAAAGAATTTTCAAATTGTTCATCAGGAGGGATTTCCGAGTGGCAGGCATTAATTTCTTCAAACAGCGACGAAAACATCCAGCCGGAGGCATCGGTCGATTTCAGGAGAGTGACTTTCGATCTTTTTAAGTGAACGAAATTCAAGTACATGTAATAATGTAGATTACATAATTAGCTGGGAAGAATGAATAGTCGAGTAGTAGCAGTCTGTAAGTTTTCTTTGAAAAATTTAGTAATTTTCAATATTGGGCAGAGATAGAAGTGGCAGGCATTAATTTCTTCAAACAGCGACGAAACAGACATCCAGCCGGAGGCATCGGTCGATTTCAGGAGAGTGAGACAGAGGTCTCAAACCCTTCAATCTTCCGAGAGGCCTGGCTTGCTTTTTTGAAATTTCAAATGCAACTCAAAAACCGTTACCGAAGTTCTGTAGTTTGACTTACGCCAATTTGGCCAATTCTTATGTTTTTGGCACAAAGTCACAGTATCCACTGCATATTTTCAATTGTAGCCAATAGAGATAAAAATTCACATGGGGGTTCCCTTTTCCTTGTAAACCTGAAAATTATGAGTTTTTTGACTGTGTCTGGCGAAAAGATTATCCTTGCATCGCAGTTACGTTGTTTACAGAAATATGATATCACCCAGTGTGGTCTGAAGATCCCTTCTCTGAAAATTCGATGTCTGTGCGGTCCCGGTGAAAGAACTCTGGGAACTTGGGGGGAAAAAATGTGTTTCATACTTGAAGAATCTTAAAAACTTCGCATATACTTGTACTTTTTCCAGAGCATGATTGAAAAATGTTATGCCTTCGCATAACAAACGCACTGTAAAGAAACTTGATTTTCTCAGTTTCTGATTTTTACACTTTCCCACAAGATTTTATAAAAAATTATGAATGGAAAGTTATAAAATTTTACGTATGGGTTGTACATATGGATCTTTATTCTCTGAACCTCAGATTTGATTAGGGGACCAAAATATTTTATTTTATAACATATAAAATATTTTGGTCCCATTATCAAACATGACGTTCAGAGAATAAATATATGCACATACAACCTATATGTAAAATTGCATAACTTTCCATTCATAACTTTTTTTTTAATCTTGTGGGAAAGTACAAAAATCAGAAACTGAGAAAATCAAGTTTCTTTACACTGCGTTTATAAGAAAAGTCCATGTTAGCTTTATTACTTTTAATTGCTGCGGGCGTAATTATCGTTCGATTTTGATGTGGTTTGTTTTAATATATTCCTAACTATCTGAATTATTTTTTTTTTAATTACTTTTGAAAAATTGATTTTTTAGAAGTTTAAAGGTACTATGTCCCCTTTAAGTGAAAGCAAGGGCGGATTAAAGGGGCGGTCACCCGCGAAAAAAGAAATTAATATCAAAAATCCTATTTTACTTCCATAAAATGAATGTATATGTCAATCTTCTAACTAACCTCCCCCACCGACAAACTAACCGCCCCCCCCCCCGACAAACTTGCAATAATCTGCCACTGAGTGAAAGAGTGTTTGTAATTTTTAAAATTTTGTCAGATGGGAGGAGGGGTGGTCCAGGGGGTCCCGAAATTTCAGTTTTTATTAGCAAAATACTAATGATTTATTGACTACAGAGCATGTGAGCAAATAGAATAAATGTTATAGATTAAAATTAGTCTATACAAGTGTAAATTTGAGTTACTTTAATTGTTCATACAAAAATAATATAACTTTTCGGAATTTTTTCTCTTTTGCAATTTTTTTTTTTGTAAAATTTTAAAAGTGGAAAATATAAGATTATTGAGGTCCTAAAATCTGCATGCCGTGGGCAGTTGCTCCGTGTACTTTCCGGTACTAGGGCGTTGATAAAACCCCATATATGTGGGGCACCTTTTCCATTCTAAACGAAAATCTTATGTGCACCCCTTTGAAATGATCAGTAGGTAATGAATAATAAAGAAGAAATAAGAGCAATAACCGATCCCGTCAAACTTTGCAATATGTGGTACCAAATTATAACTATCCGTAACCTTAACTACATCTAAATTTCTCTATAATACAGCATTACCCAAAATCATTCTAAAGTTGTATTTTTTAAACTTTTCCTTGTTTGATATAGTAATCTCTTTTTTGTTCATTCTTATTCGAAAAAAATGTTTTAGTCTTCATAAGAACTATTTTCAAGAAACGAAAATAATACTTTTTAGAACATCTGACACGAAAAAAATAACATTAAATATTATTAAAAAGTTCCGAATATTTTTTTTAGAATTTAGAAATATTATATTTTAAAAATTTTACTATACTGTAGAAACAAATCTTTAATTAGGGCGGTTTTGATTAATACCCTACAATTTTTTTATACATTCCTTAAATTATGGGCCTAAATTTTAGTCAATGCATTTTTTTTTTTTTTTCTTTTTCAGAAGAAAGCGCACATTTGGTTTGTGCAATTATGAATTATTAGGTATATTTCGAGGCAGGGGCGTAGCCAGAAATTTTTCATGCGGGGGGGGGTTACGACTACTACAACTCATATATATGTATACATATATATGTACCCCCCCCCCCCTTGGCTACGCCCCTGTTTCGAGGATCCATTATCACAAATCGCAGTAATCAATGGATATCTGCCTTTAATTTAAAAATAACTTATATTTAAATTTTTAATTTAAAATTTTTACACAACAGAAAAGTTCGAATGTTTGCTATTTTGTTCTAATTTAATAACACGCAGTAAAAAATCCTTAGTTCGAAATTAGGACAAATTTCCTTCATGCGAGTAATTGTAAATTTAATTTCGAAGACGCGTCGGAGTAAATAAATTTGAGACCCGAAAACAAGTTATAAAATGATTATTTTTTATCTACTTCTCTTTAAATAAAAAAATTAAAAATTTCATGGGATATTTAAAATTACATATATATATATATATATATATATATATATATATATTTTTAAATTTTTTTTATAAAACAGTAAACAATTGTAATCGCATATTTCTAATCACAAAATATTATTTCTTTGTGAGCATATTTTGTAATTAAAATTTAACAGTAGAATTTTAAAAGAGAGATTATATTGATATTATTTTAACTTATCAGGTGTGCGGAAAAGGGAATTTTCCTTTTCAAGATTTTCTCCACATCTTACTGTCACATGGAGTATTTTGATGCGCGTGCGCAGTCGGGATTAGTCATATGGAAGTTACCATGATGTGATCGCCATTGCTAGCATCTTGGATAATCTCTTACAATTTTATGGTGTTTTATTGAAGCTGTTTGGATAAAAATCCATCGAGACGGCTTCGAGAAAGGGAGGCTAAATGGACAGTACGTCCATTATTACCTCAGCAAGCAGGGAAGAGGAACAACTTACAAGTTTTCCTCCCGATAGAGGTTAGTGCACGTTCAAAATGGCGCCCATTGCTGCGTTGCGAATTTTCTTTAAAAATATAATCATTTCTTTCATTATTATGCAAAATCTAATTTTTGGATTATCTATAGTTTTTATTACATTTCTTTCCGTATTCTGCTAAGCGGAAGGTTTGAAACCTTCAAGCTGTGCAATGTCACATTACTGTAAGTCACTACTTTAGCTCATAGGTAGCGTTTGACAACAAACAGACGCCACCGCACTGATTACGTTAGGCTTAGCGAATTTGTTTGCCGAATCAGGAACTAATAAGCTCTGAATTCTGCAAACACTACGTGCTCAATGCTGCTTTTGCTGTGATTAATTATATTTAAAAATGCTCTTGTATGTTTAAAGTGTGAATCAAGATTACTGGTTTACTTATTTTGATGTAGAATCTGAATTTAAATCTTAAGAAAAAAAAGTTTCTCATAATACTTGATTTTTAAATATTTTCCATACAATCATACTACATTCAGTGTAAAATTTATCAGATAATTTTTGTATCTGTTTTGTTGTTTTCACAAAATACCGTGTTTATAATTTGAACTTTATATTTTTAATTCCTCTCCCTCATCTGAAAAAAAATTAGTTACATGCCAAGGTCAAAATGTGTTGTTCTTTTTTTCAAATATATTGGGCATTTTTTATATTGTCTTAATCAATAAGCAGTGGGTGATCTGCAAATTTTGCTCCTACATTACTGAAGTTGCATAAAATGTCATTATCTGAAAAATTGAACTTGTACTTTTTAAAAATTGAACTTTATATATAATAAAATAATTCATATAATTATTTTAAAAACTATAAAATAATTATAGTTTCCTAAATCATGTAGCATTTCCATTTAGTCCATTTATAAATATATATATTTAAGAAAAACCTAACTAACCATTAATTAATTTTTTAACTGATATTTAACTAACAGTTTAAGTAATTTGTCATTGAAATAATGTTGACCTTGATTTATCATCCATTTACTCCGAAAGAAACAAAAAAAAAAAAAAAAACTATTTTTTTCTTTTTTCTAGGGATGCACCGAATATTCGGTTGGTGTTCGGTATACTGCCTATTCGGCAGACAAACCGAATAGTAAACAAATTTAAATATTCGCCAGTTGGTAAACAAACACATATTTTTTTATATCATGAATGAAAGATATAGTATAATACCATAGTACTAAATTAATTCAAGTTGTTACTTACTTACATCACATTCAAATTAATTTTAATGTAAGATAAAACACTCAGATGTGAAATTTAAAATTTGTTGCTTTTCAATTTTTCTAAATCTTAAGACACCTTGCATTTACTTTAATACTATCACCATGAAACAGTAGTCAGCAAAAAACATAATATTAAGCGTCCATAAATATATAAAGCCAATGAACTGCTATTTTTTTTTAAATAAAATATGCAGCTAAAAAAATTATCATTTCACAAATATTTTAAAAAATGGATTAGTAATACATGATGAAACACTTGGATATTATATTTTGCATCATTTTCATTTCTGAAGTATGAAATCTTATAAATAAAAATGAAATTCTGTTTGTTTGTTTGTTTGTTTGTGGATTTGAGTTGTATACAAATCCACAAAAATGGACCTATCAGCCTGAAATTTTCCACAGATATGTAAAATAATATAGAATAAATCATAGTCCACTTTAAAACTTTGAAAGTCCACCCATTCCCGGAATTTAAGAGATTTTTTATGTTCTCCATGCAAAAAGCTTTCCTTAATTGTAACCCCTGTAGTGAAAAAAGTGTGAAATAAGGATCGTGGCGATTTTGCCGAATGAGATGTTTTAAATTCTCAAAGTAAAAATAAAAGAATAATAATGATTTTTTTTTTTTTTGTTAGTTTATATTTGTAAGATTATTAATTTTTTATTATAATATCGTGTGCATGGGAAATCGGAGCAGGAATGAAATGTTTTATATGCAAAACAATAAGAATTGATGATTTCCGAGGCTAATATGTATTTTTTTTTTAGTTTGGCGAAAAAATACTATGGCTCAAATGCTGATTTTGAGAAAGTGAGTTCTAGCGGTTTGCACAGTTTTCGGCTTGGCGCAATTTATTGAGAGCTTAAGGAAATAGATTTTTGAAAGCAAGTGCAAAGATTTTATTAGAATACAGCGTTAAATTTTAATGATCCGTGAAGAAATAATGCAGTTGTTACGGGATTTCAAGCGATCTATCTTCAGAATTCTCGCCAATTGAGTACATTGATTTAAGTTGGGGAATTCCGCCAAATTTCAGAAAATTGAAATCTTCTCATTTAGTACATCGGAGTAACGATGAATAAAACACGTTATAGTTGATAATTTAAAAAAATTCGGTTGTATTAAGGGGTTCCCCTTTTCAAATAAATGTGTGCTTTACTTTTTGGTGGCCGAACCATTTCCCATATTGATTGCTGCTAAGTCAATGCTTCGAATGATTTCCTGAAAAAACTCTTGCAAAATGGCGTATGTTGGCACTTTGGCGAGGCTTAGATTTGAGACTGGGATATATAATGATACTGGTTATAGATAAAAATGAATGTTGGTATGTGTGTATGAGGTTGAAAAACTCCAGCACCGTTGCACTATGAAATTTGGTTCACCTAAGTCTTTTATCATTGAGAAGCTTTTTATGCTATCCGTTTTCCTCTAACTTGCCACTAGGTGGCACAGCAGAACGTCGAATTCTATTCCGTTTAGCAGTTTACTATGCGAATATCGTCCAACCGATTTCGATGAAATTTGGTACACGCGGATATTAGAACACGGAGAATATTTTTCAGTATCCATTTTGCTGTAACTTGCCGCTAAATGGCGCTGCAACACATCAACTTCTATACCGTTCGACCGATCGGCATAAAATTTCTTATACTTACACATTTCAGCACGAAGAATATATTCTAACTGTGTTCCTTTTGATGTTACTCACCACTAGATGGCACTGCAATGCATTATTATTTTAACTCGCCACTGGATGATGCTGCAGCAGGGTCGCTATGAAAATCAGTATACATAGCTATTTGAACAATGAGAATATTTTGGCGTTATCCATTTTGCTATAACTCGCCACTTGACGGCACTGTAGCAAATCATTACTTTAATTAACGAGTAGATCGCGCTGCAGTGTATCACTTCTTGACTGTGCAACTGATCGCTATGAAAATAGGTATACATAGATATTTGAACACGGCGCTATCCATTTTCCTATATAATTTGCCACTAGATGTCGCGTCGTCGGGGCTGTCCAGCCGATCGTCCTGAAATTTCATATTCATCGATATCTGAATGCGAAGAATATTTCCGCCGTATCCGTTTTGCTAAAACTCTCCACTAGATTGCGCTATTAGTGTTGACTCTAGAAAAAAAGGGCCGCCGGGGGGGAAATTTTCAAAAGGGGCACCCTGTTCTCAAAAAGGGCACTTTGGGGTTCCACGAGAATGTACAAGTAGATAACATATAGAAACTGATTTGAAACGATCTGATCCCCAAAACTTTAACATGTAGAGTTGTAATATGTGTTCTGACTTGCAATGCATAGTAAGATTTTTTCCAATTTGTCTTAGTCCCCCCCCCCCCTTCTTTTGGAGAAAATATCCAGTAGAAGTAAGTGTAAGCGAAATAGGAAATATAATTTGTTGATAATATTTTGGTCTAAACATGACATAAATATGTGAATTAAATCTACATAACTAGAAGTTTTGATTTAAAAAAAACTTCTAGCATAAAGAAGTTTTAATATAAGTAATGTTGAATTTTCTGCTTAATTTTTTTTCTCAAAATAACGTGACATACATGTTTATTATTTATAAGAATAGTACATTTATTGAAGAAGATTTCAGAAATTTTTAGCCAGACATGATTTGTTAGGCAGTAGGGGAAGGCAGAGGGACTGTTAATTTTTGTTCCTCCATTTTATCACACTAGCACTACTGGACCACAATTACTGGATCTCATTCATATATGATATTTCACCTATATTGGTACAAACTTTTAAACAGAAATGGACTGTCAGTGTAAGTGGATTAGGGTAGATGCGTTTAGCATGTAATAAAAATAATAAAATTTCTGCAATGCAAGATGTATAAAATTAAATTATATAAATCAGAATTTTATTTAAATTCTTTTGTTTGCAATAATTATTGAATGAGTACCAAGTAAAGATTTTCAAAGTTACGCTTATTACTATTAGACATTATTAAAATTGCATCAAACAATTTAACTCATCCATCAATTGATAACTACAGAAATTGGGAAATTTAATTCAGAACACAGAAGATTGCTGGAAAAAATGCAAATTTTGCAATACATCCTATGTATTAGTCATGCAAATTTTGTAATACATCCTATGGTTGGAATGTACAACACCATATCACATCAAATCACTGAAATATTTTTGTTATTCCTCTTTCACTTCTAATTTAATGCTTGCTCATTCATGAAAAGTGAATATAAGTTTTTTAAAAAGTACCATTTCTTTAAAATAAACAAAAATAATTACTACATGTAAGTTTTTTAGCAGGTATAAAATTAATATTTTTTTTTTTTTTTTAACTCACAGAATTGTCCAAAGGTATGTAGGAAATAAAGTTTAAAATATTTTCAATAATTTATTTTTCATAAAGCTTTATTTTTAATTTCTTGTAACATACTTAAAAAGGTCTCTTTAAAAACACTAAATTTTCTTTCTTAAACCTTGCTTTAATCTTTTTAAAATAAAAATAGTACTAATCAATATTTATTTTAACTATCAAATGTTTTTAATCAGCTTAATATAATCAACATCCTGGTGCCGAAAGTACTTAAACAAATTATCTATTAATAAACCTTCGAGAAATCTTTGTCTTTTTTTTTCAACTGAAAATAAGCTTAAATTGATGACAGTTTGTTTTATGAATAACCTAGCTGTTAACTTATGACACAATTTGTTTTCTGAAGATATCCTTTCTCAGAACTAGCTTTCTTTTGCTTTTATTATTATTTTTTTTTTTTTTTTTTTGTTTCTTCATTCATTAAAATGTTGAGAATTTTAAAATCGGAAGGTGTATAATATGAATATTTAGAATACCAAATCTTGTCAATAGTCTGATTTACTAAATTCTGCATTTACTCCACTTTTATGTAATTAAAACTGTGGCGTAATAAGTGGGGGGGGGGTCCGCCCCGGCGGCAAAAAAACAAACATGGTGGCCGGCAGGACACTTAGAAATAATAAAGTGGAAAACTAAAGGACCGAAATGGGGGCTGAATGCTGAAACTTAGAAAGAATGGGGCGGCAAACTGAAAGACCGCACCGGGCGCCAATAACCCTAGCACTACATTGCTAAAGCAAAAGATCATTATTATGCTCTGATTTTGGCAAAAGCATGATGTGTTTCAATTGCTGTATTCCCAAAACGTCGCATATCCCTCGATATTCCGATGGATTTGAGTAGATAAAGCCACTGAACATGGTACACGGCTAGGGTTGCCAGGTCGCCAAACCAAATAGCCGGACAGACCAGCCAGTTTGGCCGGACATGTGGGTAAAAAGACCGGACAGCCTGCAATATTGAGGATTTTGTCTCGGTATTAAGAGGTACAACAAAAAAGTTGTAAGTAAAATCAAGCTTTTTTGATTATTACCATGAATCTTGTTAAATTCTAATGAAATATAAATAACATCGAGTGCCGAATCAGTTCAAGTACTTTATTACTAATCAGCCAGAGTCACCAGTAAAAAGCCTAAGAAAAGCCGGACACCGTTAAGTTTGACCGGACACGCAATCAAAAAGCCTAACTATGTCCGGCTTTATCCGGACGCCTGGCAACGCTATACACGGCTGAAGTGTTGATGTTCCCACGTTCGGCGGGCCCCGCCCGCGCGACTGTCGGTCTGGAGTTTTGGTCGGTTTCATCAAGATGTATGCGTCAATACACATTAGAACTCCTTAAAAAGTCACCCAACCAAGGCACCCCCCCTTAGAAGATATCCCTTGTCTAGGCTTGCCATAACAAACAAGCAAATCCCGCGAATTTTCGAATCGCAAAATGTCGTTTTGCTAAGGCATTCTTTCTGTATCATCTGTAATTATATATGATTAGTAAATAACTGTTATACATTACGAATAATATGTACCAAGAAAGCCGATTAAAAAGAGCAAATCGTTTAGGGGGGGGGGGCTTGCTAGTATTGCGAAACTATTAAAGACATCGAGAAGAGCAATAATTATATACAGCTGGCGACGAACTCTGGTATATAATGATTGTTTGATAATTCGCAACTACATATTTATCAAACGTAGCCACCGATATTTGAGGATTGACAGATGGAATCAGAAATTTTTAGATAACTTGAGAAAATTTTGAATTTCCCAACCGTATTTTCTTCCCCCAACTCCTAAGTGAAATGCCGATGGGGCTTCTCGCTTGAGTCAGCAAAAACAAAACAAACAAGAGGGGCCTTTTCGGGTTACTCGGCTGTTCAGCTCGCGCAAAAGAAAACAAAGAAAAGGGCAGTAGGAGTATTTCGATCTGAAAGAGTAGAATATTTGTAAAAAGCATTTTAATAAATTACATTTGTGGGAAAGATCGGATTTCATAGACGGTTTTTGTGAAAGGGCCGTTTTCAATCGAACCTATTTTTATGATGGGATTATTGTACTCAATCGTAACTGTTTTAATTAACGTGTTATCGTGATGGGCCGCAAATGGTATGTAGGAAATAAAAAGTGCTGGTTGTTTACTAATAATAAAAATGTAAAAGCAGGAGGGCGCATAAAGAAGAGAAATAGGGCCGCCGGCGCTAAAAAGACGACAAAAGGGCCGCCGGGCGCTAAAAAGATAACAAAAAGGCCGCCGGGCGCTAAAAAGATAACAAAACGGCCGCCGGGCGCTGCGCCCTGCCAAATTAATCTAGAGTCAACACTAGCTATGCTGCATGGCCTTCTGCACCGTACAAACGATTGCCTTGAAATTCAGTATGCATGGTTATTGAACACAATATAAAGCGATATGCATTTTGCTATATCTCTTTATTACAATAAATAGTAATCCCCACAAATCGTAATATCAAAAAGTCCATTCATTCCCGTGCGAAGAACGGGTACTTACGCTAGTATTAAATATTGTTGAAAAATTAAATTAATCTGAACTAATTAAATATTCAGTATTTGGCCTAATAATTTTAAACCAAGTATTCTGTATTCGGTGCATCCCTTTTTTTTTTCAAACCACCTTGTACCAGGACCATTGCATGGAAAAAATGAACCAAACTACTAAGTGTTATTTTATTGTAAAATAGTTTGTACTTAAATATTTGCTATGAATTAATTAATCAATTAATACTTCGAAAAATAAAGCACTGTAATCTGCAGAAATGCTTACTTTGTTCACCTCCATCAGGGTATTTTATTTTTAAGAAGACGAGCATATTATGTGTTCAGCCCCAGACGGATTGGAAATTTTAATTTGTAATTTCAAATTTCTATTTAGAGTATTCAAGTTTACAGCAAACATCGAGAATGGGAAGTGAAAGAGGAGTGTGTCGTCCACTAGAGATGAGACGGGCTCGGGCTCTGTAATTCACAATTGCGTTTGGGCTCGGGCTCGTGAAAAATTTCTCCTTTATTGAACATACTTGTTGAAACAGATTTTAAAAAGTGATTCATGAGGAAAATAAAAGTACAGTCAACTCCGGTTATAGTGAACCTCTGGGGACCATCACATTTCGTCCACTATATCCGAAGTTTACTAAAACCCAAGTGTCTTCATGATGGATAGAGATACTGTATGTGAATTGGGAATAATGGTTTGCGTTCACTATAGGCGATGGTTCACTATATCCGGGTTCACTATAACTGGAGTTTATTTACTTATATAAAAAAAATAGCGGCACTGGCGCGTAGAAGGTGTGTGAAGCTCTTTGGATATTTCAGAACGGCGGCTTATATTGAATAGTTAGTCATGATATCTGATATTATTTGATAAACATGGATATATAAAGAATTAGAAAGTGCATTAGAGTTTGCAACTACATTTGTCTTTAATTTGCGCAAACCGCAAAATTCATTTTATTCTATCAAAGAAGTAATTGGATTTTTTTAATCTGTAGCTGAAATTTCGGGCTCGTGCTCCGACTTAAATAATATTGCTCGGGCTCGGGCTACAAAAAATGAGCCCAAACTCATCTCTATCGTCCACCCCCAAACATAAAATTTGGACTCTCCTTCGGCCTACTGAAAAACATATCTTAAATAGGCCCTGTACAAAGTGTTCTTTGGATCAAGCCTGCCTAGTTAAGTCAAGCATACGATTTTCTGTACATAAAATTTTATAACACCAGTTGCAGTCCCATAATTATACCACTAATTTACTTTTTCTGTATTCCTATTATTTCCTCTTTCTATTAAAGCTATATCAAGCAATAGTAGTCAATAAAAATTTGGTATATTTGTTTAATATGACACCGGAATAAGCCAACATTTACACACCAGCAGGTATTTCTGATAGAAGCTCCTTCATGCGGAAGTATGTGTGAATGAATGTATAATAAACGTTTTTAGAAGAAAATTCAATTCCAATTTCTGTATACACTGGTGTAAGAAACTAAGAGAATTTGCAGACTTGGTCGATTACTATCTCTAGAACTACTGGACCGATTTTAATGAAATTTGATGTGTACATACATTGATACAATACAAAACAAATAACCATATAATAATTGTAATACACCCTCATGATCATGCATAACACACATTGGAATTGGAAGGTATGAAACAGCGGTTGCAGAATACACAAAAAAAATGGGTTAATAGTAGGGATCGACCGATACCACATTTTCGCCGATGACCGATACCGATACTTTGCCTATGAATTCATTTTCAGAAATAGCCGATACCGATACTTTTAAATTGTGGTATCGGCCGATACCGATACTTTACATAATTTAATGTCATTTAAACCTACATCTGTTGGGCAGTTTTTGTAACGAGAGTGTAGTTCTCGTTAAAATGAATAACAGAATGATGAAATTTGATCCCAGTAGAAAGCATTAAAAAGAAAAAGCAGCGGATACATTGAAATGTGAATTTACAGTAGTTCTAGTCTTTCTTTTCTATTCAAATCATGCTGACGAATGGCCGAATTTATAAAAAGCTGAGCACTGGAAGCGTCTTAGTGTGCAGGTTCAGAATTCTTTCTCCTCTTGTGGCTGTCGATCTAGCGGTCTAGAGTTTTGGGCGATTTTCTCCAGATGTTACGTGAATATGCATTAGACTCCCTTAAAAAGTCCTCCTCCCAAGCCCCCCCCCCCCCCATAGGTAGATGCCCCTCATTTAGGCTTGACAGAACACAAACACGAGGAGTGGGAGTTAAAGGGATATAAGATAATCCATTTCATTTCCAGTGCCGACTGGTGCAAATATTTAAATCAATTTTTCTCAGCCTCTATTTTGTCGCTATGAGCCAGATTAAAAGGTTTCCATATTTAACCAAAAACAGCTTCCTGCTTGCTCTTACTATATGTGCCTTTCTTGCAATTTTTATTTAGATTTTCTTTAATTAGAATTCTTCCACATATGAAAATATTTTATAGATTACTTAAACTGCATTAAATTGTGATAATGTATAAACTGTACAGTATTATGTAAGTACATGTACTTAGATATTGTTCATTAAATACGTATGTAAATTCTTCCCTTAAAATACATAATTATTAGATATTGATAATTATTAAACTTCTCAAAACAGAATGATACACAAATTCTACGTTCTCTCATTGATCTGATAGATAATAAAATCATTAAATGTTTGATAATTCGTACTTTTGATATTTTGTAATGTTTTAAAAATGAATCATTAACTTCTGGACCAACATAATTAATGTTCACGGGAGTCGCCAGTTTTCAAGTCGCTGCCAAAAAGTTAACTTCTTTGCGACACAAAAAAAGGAATAAATTGTTTTTACATATAGGTTTCGTTTATAATTTTAGTACCATTAATTTTGTCATTAAAACAGCTGCAATATGAAGCAAAATATTTTTGCTCGTTTTCAAGCTGCGCCTTGGAAGGTCTAAATAAATGATGCTTTAAAATGACGAGATTAAATGAAGGTTAAAGAAAAATCCAAAAATGATAAACTAAATTCAATTTTCAAGCCTTAAAAAAAAGTTGCTACTTAAAGTATCCATATTTAATGAAATTGATCTTCAGCGCTTTTGTTTTTATGATCATTGTTAACATGTTTTTTTGTGATTGATATGAACAAATTTTATCTGTCTTAATTTAATTCTAAGCTCTGAGCAGAGGCGGCGCGGCACGGTAAGCAAGGTCTGGGTGCTATCGTCGAAAGGGGGGGGCCATTTCAAACTAAAACTGAGAAAATCTTGATCTAGAGCAGTGGTTCTCAAACTTTTTTGTCCTTCTCTTCAAAAAATCTTCAACTAGATTTTTTTTTTTTTTTTTTTTTCGTGACCCACTACTACATAACGATAACCAATATATAGGCTATGTAAAATATTACGTTGTAACGAAAGTTTCTCGCCACCGCAAATATGATCTGCGCAAACAGTTCACGTTGGCGTGTTTGCTCATATCTTTCCACACTCTTTTTGGGATTTTGAAAAAAGATTTACTTTAGAACACTGTGCAGTGAAATCTGTAAAAAATATATCGTTATCATTAAGTACAAGGTGTCTCAAATGAAACTAACCGGGTTAAAAACATCATTTACATCCAATTCAGTGGCAAAAAGTCAGCGACAGAACGTCAACGAATTATGTGTATCATATGACTCTGTGAAGGTTTGGTACCTAAAGTTTTAAAACAAGGACTATGACGTACAAGTTGAATCTCTGGGTGCCGCATGAGCTGTGTCAAGCAGATTTGGCAGAAAACTTTCGTTACAACCTGATAGTATAGTTTACTATATATATAAAATACTAAAATTTAATTTTTCAAACCACATTCTGAAGTTCTATAAGCTAAATAGAAGCAAATTCCTCAAACATATTCGAAGGCTGAAATATTACACTTTAACACACATATGGACAACCGCCGGCCCGCGGAACATTTGAACACCTCGCTAAAATCTGCAAGTTTGGCCCGCGACTTCGCTAATATCCTAAAGTTTGGCCCACAACTTTTAAAAGGTTGGACATTCCTGCTTTAGCATCCCCTGAAATATCAAACGATGTCAGGGACCGTCTCCCCCATCAATTTTGATATCTATATCATACCCAAGCCGAATCAGATGTCCTTGCACCAATTTTTTTAAATAAAAATTTAAAGCATGTCTCTTAAGCATGAGATCTATATCAAGAGCTAGACACTCTCCAACGATATCAAAAGTCTATATATACAGTAGAATCTCCCTATAACTCCTTACAACGAATTTCTCCCTATAACGAAATTTTTCATGGAAACGTAACTTTAAGGCTTAAATAACACTATAAACATTCTCCATATAACAAAGAGCTTATCTTCCCATAGCAAATATTTCAGATTTACCTTTGATTTTTTTTGTTAGTTTTGAAGCAAATTTTAATTTTCGAAAAGACCACTTAGTGGAAGAGTAACAGATGATAAAAGGAGACCAGGAAAGTGAAACTGACTCCGATAATGAAGACACTTCAACAGCACCCAATTATGACCAACTGAGGGCAACGGGCATTGATAGATTTTGGGGCCCCAAACTATGAACTTTTTTATACTTTTCATAAAATTTTGATATAAAAAAAGAATATTTCAGAAAAAACATTTAAAATTGAGGGACCTTTCAAGTCGGGGGCCCTGGGCAAAGTCCCGAATTGCCCATATAATAACAAGGCCCTGCGCTTCACGACCAAAACCACATCAAGCTTTTATCAAGCTAACCTTTCAAAACCATTAAAAAGAGGCTTCTAAATGGAATAAAATGTGCCTCACTCTATTTTCAGCGGACTTATAAAATGTGAATATTTTTATGAAAATTTAAAATCACAGAATGCAAAACAATGTAAAATAACGGAATTTTGAAGTAAAATAAACGTAAAGTGCACTACATATTTTATTGTCTAAATTCATGGATTGTCCTTACTTTTGAAAATTTCATTTATACAATGAAAAGTAAGAAACCGTAAGTTTAACAAATTTATAATAATTACCAATTTATTTTTAATTGAAAGTCATAATTTAATACTTTAAAACATCGAATTAACTAAAAAGTTTGTAATATTTGCTGAAATAACTGCAAAAATCTCTGTACAACAAAATTTTCTCTATAGTGAATTTCTTAACTGGAACCGAACGAGTTCGTTATAGGGAGATTCAATTGTGTGTATATATATATATATATATATATATATATATATAAATGAACTCTTTTTCGAGTTAACACAGTGAGAAAATAAACGTTTATAAAACTGAAGTAAAATTATAGCCTACCTCTCGACATTTGTTTTTTGCAATCCTTGCAATAGCGTATGTAGTGTTGGGAACCAATTCTAAATTATTTAGAAGAATAGATGATTGTCCTGTTAAACTGCCATCTAACGATTCTTCGACCATAATTTCGACCACACTTGGTGATACGACATCCATTTAGCGATGGTTAGAATTTAAAAAAAAAAAAAAAAAAAGAACACACAGTTCGAAAACACTCGCTCAAACAAATGTGCCAATGAAACGATGCCTCTCATCTCATTACCAAAATAAAGATTCTAGAAAGGTGTTGCGCCTGCGTGGTTTCTTCTGAAAAGCGAAGTATCGGTTGAAAAGTATCGGTGAAAATGGATGAAAGCTACAGAAACCGATATTTTCCCGATACTTTTAGAATCGAAAGAACCGATACCTAAAAATATTGGAGGTATCGGCGCTGATACTATCGGTCGATCCCTAGTTAATAGCAGTGCCAGATTAAGACAGCGCGGGACCTGTAGCCAATGTTATCAAGGGCCCCGTGTTTATTAATGCACCCAGAATTTTTTTTTTGGGGGGGGGGGCGTCATCCTCACATAGATAGCGAGACTGACATTGTTTAAAGGTATTTAATACCTACAACTCAGTTCTTTTTTATGAATGTTGATGTTTATGGGTACATATTTCGAGTTTCTAATACCCCCCCCCACCCCACCCACCCCATCCTTTCTCATATGCAAACATATAACTTGACAAGTTTACATACATACAATAATAATTATTTCTATAAAATTTGTAAAACCTTCGAAAACAAACTGTACTTTAACCTGTGAGTTTAAATACAGTTTTTTCCCCCTCTAAAAATACATACTTGTAAAATTATTCTATTATTTGGAAGGTTTTTACTAATACTAGTTTGCATATTTTTAACTTAATGTATTTAATGGATTAATTCGTAAGAAATCAAACTCCAGATAGGCAGATCAAGCGCAATTATACTTTTGCTTTCCAAATACACTGCATGAACGGAACGCATTCAAACTGCACATGCGTACAGGGGGGACTGTTACTTCCACATACAGCTTGGAGTTTTTCTAAAGGCCATTTCGTTTGAGTTCTACAAACATGCGTGCATTACTTTTCAAAGTACCTTCAAAAAAGTGGTAGGTATAAAATATTTTGTTTTAAGAAATCTCAATTAGAGGACTGTATCTTTTCTAAATAGAATAATCGATATAATAAATAATATAAAATTCAAATAAAGCATTCCTTTTCATATTACTTTCAAATTTTTTTGCAGGATAAAATAATCTTAAATGCAATCAAGTATTTTGTGAGTTTCTCTGTAGAGCAAGAGTATCAGAAAGTACCCTTTTGTTTTCAGTTTGCCTGGGGTTTATGGCTTCCCGGATACCCCAACCATCTTGTCTTTGTGTAAAGATCCTCCCCATTCTAATTCTTTTATCCGAACGAACTTGCTGACATTCACAACCTTGACCTGTGGTTTCGACCGGCCAAAATCAATTCATTTATATATAACGCTGTTAATTTCCGTGATTACTTATAATTTATCAGAACTGCTGATTCTCAAAATATAAAAAATGGCATACATTCTATATCTAATTATTGTTTGAAATGATAGTTTGACCGTGTTCAAACACTAAAATGTAAATAAGTAAATACTTAAAAATAAAGCAAGCCAAACACCAAAAGCTTTTATAAGACGGCTTACTCTAGACTCAGCTTACCTATTTCATAAACTTTTGAATTTCGCTAAAGCCACCCCTTTACTCTAAGACAAAAGAATTTTGGAATGGCCCAACATCCGATTGAATGCCCTCCTCATATTTACAAAACAAAATAAGTTTATATCCAATATTTTTAAAAAAAATTATTGTTTCGAGAGGGAAATGTTTTTTTTTTTTTTTAGATTATGGTCGATTATCAACTCGAGGGATATAGTCTGAGGGGAGTACTCTCTGTGGTGTCTTTCTAAGAGGTCCTAACCCGTATTTACGAGATGTTTCGGAAAAAACCACTGGAAACTCCGAAAGCCTAGGAAGGCGGGCGCGACCTGGATTAGAACCAGGCCCTATACGCTCTGCCCCTGGTGGGGCACATCAATTCTTTTAACTGACTTCCAAAAACAGGAAGAGATTCTATGTTAAATGCGTATGATTTTTTAAAATAACTTTCATTCTCTTTGGTATAATTTTATTGTTGGGGGATAATCAATTATCTACACATGTGATGTAGGCCGCGGGGTAGGGTGCCCTCCGTGGGAGGCCTTTCTAAAGGTCCTAACCCATATCTAATTTATGCTATGTTTCAGAGGAAATCACCGAAAACTCCGAACGGTAGGTCAGCGGACACAACTGGTTTTGAACCAGGAGCCTTCCGTCTCCCAGTGGGTATAATTTTGGATCAATATATTTACAAAAAAGAGTCAATTATCTTTTATTTCACATTAGAAATTTTCACAATTGCAAACCTATAAATTGATGAATCAAGTATTTGAAGATAATTTTCAAGATGTTCTTTTACCCACCCATCTCGCTTAACCCTAAACACTCATAAAATTTTCTAAAGGCCCCCTATTTCTGCCAATTCAACTCTGTTTAGACAGAAAAATTTGAGAGATTTGAAAAAAACTCTATATTTGCACTTTGAGCTTAAATTTATCAAAAGTGTACTGTGGTTTAAATTTTTTAAGTTTAAAAAGAGCCTTTTTTATACAAGCTCAGTATTCGGTTATTTGTTGAATGTGTTTTCATTATGAATAATACTACTTGCATCACGAAAGAGTTCTCTTAAAAATTATGAATGATGTATCAAAGATCAAAGAATAGGTTATTACAAGTATTTGCGGGTAGGAAGTTGTGACAGAAAAAAGGAGAAAGCGTCAGGAAAATTCTTTCCCCACAAAGTTTTAGTTGCTTTTTTCTAGGATGTATCTAGAAAAAAGCAACAATCACGGATTTATAATATGTATGTATGTCCTGTAAGGTATTACGATAAGCTCTAATATTCTGCTGTTTCTTAAATCAACGAAACTAAAATTAAAATTAGAAAATATTTAATTTCATTTTTAAAATAATTAATTGTGTGGGGGGTTGCTTTGACCTCCCACCCCCCTGCATTTCGGGGGTGCTTTCAGGTTTTGCATTTGGGGGTTACAGGTCTTAGGGTATACTAGTGCTAGGGACGTACACGTAACCCTTATGGGAAACACTTTCCAAACATTGTGTTGAGGAGGTGCAAAATTCAAACCCTGCCAGGAGCAATCATGACCCCCTTGCTACAACGCTGTTGCTCTTTCCTGTCAACTGAATGCTGTCGACCACCTAAAGTTTACGGTTTTATTGACCCTTCCAGGAACAAAACAACTCTCTGCCAGAAAGTCGCTCTTCCGCATAGGCACGTGCCTAGGGCACAAAAGATTCAGGGGTGCATAAAACTGAAGGGCGAAAAGAAGCATCTTTCAACTTACTTGAATTGAGAACACTTCTAACATGTCGGGAGTGTACTCAGGTCTTTAGTCGATTACCGTGATAATCTACAAAAGGGTGGGGGGCGGGGCATCGTGCCTTGAGGTAAGGAATGAACAAGAGTGGCCAAAGGCCACTACTCTTCCTTGCAACTGCCAGTTGCCAGCCTGTTGCACGTGGCAACAACAAAGGAAGGTTACTCCCAAACCAAAACTGGCACGATGAAGAACCGAAGGAGGGGATTGCTCTGGAAAAATATTTGGTGGAAGGATAACAATTTGAAGTGCCTAGGGCACCAGCGAGGTTAAAAAATGGATCTGTTGATCCTTCTGACCAATTCATTTGAGACGGTTACTGCTCACGAAAATAGACGGTCACTTCTGCATTCTTTGTGGAAAAGCTCAGTTTCTGCAGGCATTCGCCTTAACGCATAATAGTAGCACCACACTCTTTGAGTCAACCAATATCGGAAATAAATTATTTGACAGTAGAAAGATTGGAGTAAAATTTTTGAGGGGGCTCAGCCCCGTCGATACAAATGTTGAGGAGGATGAAGCCCCATGGAGTCGGCACCTATGCATGTGTGTCTCTTGTTACTGTCTTTAGAATACTCATTCAGTTTAGTCTAGGTAATCAGTTGACTAAATAATGCAGGCATGCGACAGCCACACTAAATTTATATACATTCTTTCAATGAGTTATCTACAATTGATTTACAGTTCTGTAATAGAGGTTCAAGTTTGTCTTATCACAAAAAAAGAAAGAAAGAGAGAATTATGATATTTATCTTTAGATTAAAAAAAGCTAGATCTTAGGACAGAGGACAAAAACTTTCAAACTACAAGCGTGGGGCCCGTAGCATTTGTTACTTCTGCTATATTGTGAATCCGGCACTGGTTGATTGCGGATATGGCCCCCTCTTACACAGATATTACAGGCAGTGATTGCGATAACGCCTCTAGATGTGTATTTCACTCCTTAGAAATTTAGAATATGCCTTAAGAATTTCGGAATGTATGTTTTTACCCATAGCTTTTCCATATAAAATACTGTTTAACGACCAGCGATTATGGCGAGATTTCCCCTTAAAAATTATTTTTCTTTACAGTTAACGCTCTGAAATCTGCGATGACTTTTAATGTAAACAGTGAAATTTACTTTTAACACTGACAGTGTACCTACATTGTGTAATCAATTATTATATATGATTTATGTGTTAAATGCAATTTAATTATACATTTGAAAATGTAGCATAATTTGTTCTGTGCTTTAATTACTCCCGTGGATAGGAAAATACTCCTTCTAAAAATATTAAGGAGTATTTTTACCCTTCTGAAAAAATCTTAGATCGATCACTGATTACAGGTCTCGCAGCGTTATTTCATACTTGAAATAAGGTTTATCATTTAAGGTTAAAGTTTATCATTTCTGTGGCATTTGGTTCCACTCGTTCAGCAATGCTATTTTCAATATTCTTATGGTTCTCAGAAGGTGGGGTGCAAGCTGCAATTGCCCTCCCCAGAGCACATACTCCCCATCGCTGCTAAAACAGCCTTTAATTTTGGAACACACACACATAAAAGTTGAATTTTTTAAAAAATAAATGTACATATGTATTTTTTTGCTTAGCAAGCAAATATGTGCATATGTTAAACTCTTGATGAATATAATTAATATTTTTGAATTAATTCATTGTTTTCTTAAATTTTCTCACTTTTACTTTGGTCCCACCATTTAATTCGAATTTCGGTTATTCCAGTCAATTGCAATCTGCCCTGATGTGACTGGAATAAGCGGTTACCACTGTATCATATATAAATGGCATTAAACTAATTATTCTTTATGAGCACTATAAAAATAAATAAATATTTACTGGACTGAAAAATGAATTAATTAACAGTATTGATGGATTTTTTAAAAAAAAAGGGGGGGGGAAGGGAAGCTTCCGCAGAACGAGATTTGAACCTGGGATGCCAGATGCAGAATAGAAGTCCAGGACTTTACCCATTTTGACACGCCGCTTACGTTTGCGCATAACTTATATTTAAAATTTTGGAAAGTAGTTCGAAAATAAATATTAATTTTATTTTACTGTATTTGAGTATTGCGTTTTAGTATTTTTCACAGTAAATTCACATGGTATCCTACCACTGTGCCAAAGATAATTGAAATCCATTTCACTGAAGCCGTGCCTCCTCCTTGTTAGTAAAATGATTTTATTGTGGGAAAAATGATTTCTTTGTTGCCAAAATATTTGTCTAAATTTGGATTTGTTTGCAGCATTAATGGAATTTCAACAGTTAAGTAAGAAACTCAAAGGGCCATTCTATTTCATGGTCAGGACAGAAATTTAAAGATTTTTGATTTGTTATTATTTTGTTTTAACTCAAACCAGTGTACATCATTGAAATGCAGTAGAGTGCTGATTATCCGGATCGGTTGGGACCAAGGCCGATCCGGTTGAAAAATCCAAATTATTGGACAACTTATAAAACAGCCAAGTCAATGTTTTTTAGATAACTTCCCCTCACACTTTTTCCAGGCTTAGGACTGGCAGTTGTAGTAGTGCCTATTTAGCATATTACAAATGGCAAATTACAAAAGTTAATTTTTTAACTTTTTAAAATTTTATTTTCTATAAAAAAAAAATGGTACAAAATTTAACATGAAAAACTCACACATAAAAATTACATTATAGTATTACATATTTAAAAAACAAATTATTGTGATGGTAAAAAAAAATTCTTGAGAGTCTTCTGCTTCATAGAAGACATTCTTTTTTGAGCAGCCATAGCACTTAATCTTTTTAAATGTAGGAATTGAATGGGATCTACAAAATCTTGCCATTGTACCTATTTCATCGCAACTTCAAGGGCATCAAATGCTTCTGTGTGTGTTGGCCCTCTTGATTCTGTAGTTCCATCTGTTTCATGGACTTCACTATTCTTATCCTGGATGGTCAATATTGTTACGAATTTTCAGGGCAACTCGCTGTTCTGGGGTTTAAAATAGTTCAAAATTCGTTGCGTCAAATAGTTAAAATTTACCTTTTGTTGCATCAAAATCGGTCAACTAGAACTGAAGATATGGAGGTTTCAGTTATCTCATTCATTTGTATGCAGTTTCTAGAAATCTTGAGAATATTGGTCTTAGGCCTTCGGTAACTTCACTTTTGGGGACTTATTTTTGGTGCCAAATTTGGCAATATTTCGCTAAAAGTCTCCAAGCTTGGCGACATTTTGGTTATTTGGCATGATTTTCCCCAATGGGGCTTTTAAAGTTAGTTTTTCTGCATTAACTTGCATAATAGCCTAATATTTCTCTTCTATGACATTGTAAGTCAGTACTGAATGGGCAAGTAAGAAAAGGCTGAATAAAAATTATAAAGTCTCAATTAATTTCACCAAGTCCGTCAGTGCTAATTAACTAAAACTATTTAGCAGACTTCACGCACAATGGAAGCAGTTTTTAAAAGACTTGCTCAATGTATAAGACAGTGTAAAAACTTGTAAAATGATTAAAAATATTTTCAATAAGATAAAAACAGTTTATTGCAATCTTGAAGTCATTCATCCGGTTACAGTCCGGGAAAAAGCAACATAGTAAGAAAAACAGAACTTACATTATCATGTACTGTTCCAAATTGAAGTATTCCTTTCAAAAAGGTAAGTGCTCACTTGAGCCGACGATTATAGTACTCTTATTATCTTAACATGGTCAAACTAAAAATGCTAAAAGAAAAAGAACTAAGTAAGCAAAAAAAAACTGAGCAGTGCGAAAATAACACTTTAATGCGTGATAGGGCTAACAGACATAATCAAAATTCCCGCTTTATGTGGAATCTTCGAGAATAGATTGTAGATTCTTCTGGAAGCTCCTTATAGCTTCTGCCTCTCCTATAAATTAAAGCGCGCTGCCCCGATTGAGTTCAGTCCATTTTCGCATTCGAGTACATCTATATTTGGGTTGAGAAGGTACGTTTTCTAAGACCGATTAAACTTCCCTGATTTTCCAATTTTTTTTTTGTGTGTGTTTCTTTACTTCAGGAATAAGAGAAATTGAAAGTTTTTTCATACCATTTGATGAATATTTGGCAGCTCATCCAAGCTTTACATTGATTTGTGTACACAACAGCAGCGTTTTCACATTTTTGAAAGCCCGAAGCTTTTCTGAGAGTTCCAATTATCAACAATGGCAGTCTATGATTTTACATTGGTGCATAGTATCATTGTAATTCTCTGTTTGATTACCTTAGTTCCAGGAGCTGATTTCTCGTTCGCAGATTCTAATGTTTTCCTCGGCAAAGAATGCCAATTTCGCGCACTTTCATCAGCATTACAAATGAACTCCTCATCATAACTTTCGAATTTGATCAAATTTTTATCCAAAATGAATTTCTCTAAGTTTTTATTCAATGCCGATAGTTTTTCTCCTTGTCTTTCAATTTCCACAAATTCTGTGACACAGTGTTAGAAATTAAGATATTAAAGTGAGGTGCCAATGGCACCCAACTATTTTATCTTAGTTGCCAAAATGATCTACTTAGGCGTAATTTTGAAATTATGTAGTGTAGTCATTCAAATATCAAATCATAGCGAATACTAATTAAAGTTTGTTTACTAAATATTTACATGTTAAAGTAGGAAAGTAAATAAGTAGAATGTTAAATGCTGGAAAATACTGCAAACGAAATAATAATGATAAAATTACTGCCATATTTAAAAAAAAAGTGTGAGCTGTAAAATACTGTTCTTTTATAAAATTCTGCATTCTATGCAGGCTCTCTGTGCCATCCATACGTGCAAGGTCATGTGGCATGCGCCATCGCCAAGCTAAAAAGGCACTGAGCTCTAGCCTTAAAGGGGATCAAAAGGAAACAAACAGAAGAAACCCAAGGGAAAAAATAATTTTACTGAAAAAAAAAAAAAAAAAAAATTTAACATTTCATTATATTTATGGCAAAAACAGAGCCTGACTATCACATGGGTAAGCGAGGCACTAGCCTGGGGTGTCAGAATCAGATAAATTACCCTATATAAATGAGATTTCTGATAATAATGACTTATTCCTTGTAATTCTGAATAGGTTAATATGGTTCGAAGGGTGATTGGTGATAAACCTTTCGTAAAATTCTGAATGTGTCAAGTATGTTATAGCGATTGCCATTGATCAGTATGCTTTGCTAAGAATTTTTTTTTAAAGTTAGGAGTAAAAAATGTCAACCAGGTATTATTTCATGGTCGTCAAACTTAAATTTCTGGGTGCAAAATACGACTAATGACCGCTTATTTCTAACCCTGAGTTTAAAGTTGCTAAGCCAACCAGAGCTTGCTTTGAATAACACGCCTCCATTTAAAACTCCATTAAAAAGCAGGACTTTTTCGCACAACAGTAGGCCAGAAATAGGCTCTCCCTGTGAATGTTTCTGTGTGAATCTGATTAACACCCCCCCCCCCCCCAAAAAAAAAAAAAAAAAAAAAAAAAACTGATAAAATCCAAAAAACCCTTGTTTTTAAGAACCCTGATTGTGAAGTGTTAGAACCCTGTAAAAAGTCCTCCGCCACTGCCCAAGGTACCCCTCCTAAGGCAGGTAGCCCTTGAGTAGCTTTGTCTTATTAATATACAGGTCTGTAAGCCCTGGTTTGACCATCTTTTAAAATTTTGTTTGATTTTTTATGGCAAAGCTTATGCATAGGCTACCTGCCTAGGATTGTGGTTGCTTTGGTTGTAGGACTTTCTAAGGGATTTTACCACATATTCACATTACATCTGGAGAAAAGCGACCAAAACTCCAGTCCGTTAGATCAACAGTCGCACGATGGGCCTGAATCCAGGGCCTCCACACTTCAGCTGTCTACTATGTTCAAAGTTTTTATCCACTTGGCTATGGTGGGACTATTTAAAATTTTGTCCCCTTCCACTCCCTCTCCTTTAGCATTACTGTACAGTATGTGCGTAATATATTTTAATTTGCTTACCCCTACTATTCAAAACTAATACTTGATTATTCATTCTTTTGCATGTTGTTTAACCTTGTAAAAGAGCGAATAATCAATTATTGGCGAAGATTATTTTTGAATACATAGCATATTTACTCTTGTTTAAATGAACTATATATCAAATTAATTAAACTTGATTACTAATTATTGCTATTAATTAGTCTAATTAATATTGATAATTAAGAGTTGCTCTGTGTGTTTAGCAGTTACGTTATTGAAAATTAACTGCTCTCTGTCTTCACCTGCTCCAAAACAGCAATTTTCCTGCTTCCCAAAATGCTCCTAAACTGTTTACAGCAGTTAGCGCTCCCTGAAACAGTGACAGATCCAGAAAAAAAATTCTGGAGAGAGTGACCGACATTTTAGTCTCAGTCTCCTTTTCCTTGTAAAATCATTTGTTTGTTTTGTGTTATGGCAAACCTGCAGGGTGGGGGAGCCTTGGTCAGAAGACTTTTTTAATTCCCCCTGAGATTTGGGGTTGGGGGGGGGGGAGATTCTACATCCTTTTCCCAAGAGAGTATTTTCTTGATTGTCAGCCAAATAAACATAAAAGAAATAATGAAAAATCCATTCAACTGTTTCATTCTGACCTTCATATTCATATTGCTTTAAAGTTAAAGGTAACAGCCGCAAAAGTTTTTAGCTTGAAAAGGGTGCCCAAAAATGTCTTTAGCCTGACAAAGTTTGGGAACCCCCGCTCGAGACAGATCGACAGCCACACTAGGCCCAAACACTGGACGTTCACACTACAGACGTCTATCATGCTCAGTGCCTTGCCCATTATATCATAGGAAATTATACTTTATTATGCAACTCAGATTTTCTGATTATAACAAGATAGTGAGATTAGTAGCTTGGATATTATAATGACTTAAAATCACAAAACTGTATCAGCAAAAAAAAGCCAGATATCAGTTCAAGAAGTGAAACAGAAAAACGCGCAAATTTTGATTGTGCAAGTTAATTTTTTTTTTTTTTTTTTTTTTTTTTTTTCTTTCTTCTTAAGGAGAGCTTTAAAAATTCCATACGTTGAACTTGTTTAAAGATGAAAATGGCATCATTCGAGTTTCTAAAGGGTATTTACCCTACAATGCATGATTTTTTAAAATGGGCTGAAAATAAAATCGCAACTTCATTTAGATTTACTTATGCTAGGAAAAATATTTGTTAAAAAATTCAGCATGTAATTTCCCAGAAAAATCATAAAAAATATTCAGATACGAAGGTCTACCCTATAGCTCTCGTAAAATCGAAGAAAGTAATATAGCCCAAATTTACTTTATTTAGTCCAATATTACCATGTTTTAATAGTTTTGTGTTTATTTTCATTTAGCAATAAAAATTAGAAGCAATTAAAAATTTGGCTAAAATTTGTTCAGTGAACTGGATGCATTTGTTATAAAACCATGTTTGTTTGCTCAAAAAATAATGCTGGCATACATTTTAAAAACTAAAATTTATTTCCATGAGATCTTACATTTATTTTAAATGCATATTTTAGACAAAAACTACATTTTCTTTTTATTACAAAAAAATGAGTGTAGCCAATTGGCTACAGTATGCACTGTAGGGTTAACATTCCAAAAAATTGAGTAGAGTGCATACTATAAATAAATTGGCTTAGTTGGAAATATATTTAGAAAGTTGTTTTATTAAGAAATTCCAGAACTATACACCATTGTTTGAGGCAAAGAGAGATGTTAACAATGACTTTTTGTTGATGTTTTCTGGCGAGTTTGAATAATGTTTGGTCAACTGTTTCACTTATATTTTTCTGCTTGAGCAACTTCCATATCTCCCCTTTCGCTTGCTGATTGTAAATTACTTCTTTTTGGGATTACAACCTTGACTGGCCTTGCCATTTAGCGTGTTACGGATGTGCTTTCGCAGACACAATAGCGAATCTGTGAATGAAATTCCTTCATGGTGGACGGAGTTAGGTGTAAAGACTATTTGGCGGTTCTGTTATAATTGGAAATGAAAGTTTATTAAATCGTCTTTTCCCTATATGTTTGGTTACGTATTGCATTTTGTCACTAATTCTTTTTTCCCCTTGTTTACCTGATTTTCCCAAATAACGGATACCTGGTGTTTAAAAAAAAAAAAAAAAAAAATTATAATACCCATCAAAATTCGACAATAAACAACTTGATCGTTCTACGGGGTCTGGGGGGGGGCAGTGCGTCACTAAATTGTCTTCATTTGAACAGTAGAGCTACCTTAATCTGGAATATCTGAAACTTAATCGATTCCGGATTACAGGAATTTCCGGATAATAGAAATCCTGTAATATGAATTATAAAAAAAATTGTAATAATCACAATCAGGTAAAGGTGTCTAAAAAAATTATTAAATCTTATAAATAAAAATGAAATTCTGTTTGTTTGTTTGTTTGTTTGTGGATTTGAGTTGTATACAAATCCACAAAAATGGACCTATCAGCCTGAAATTTTGCACAGATATGTAAAATAATATAGAATAAATAATAGTCCACTTTAAAACTTTGAAAGTCCACCCGTTCCCGGATTTTAAGAGATTTTTTATGTTCTTCACGCAAAAAGCTTTCCGTAATTGTAACCCCTGTAGTGAAAAAAGTGTGAAACAAGGATCGTGGTTGCCATGTGTGGCGATTTTGCCGAATAAGATGTTTTAAATTCTCAAAGTAAAAATAAAAGAATAATAATGATTTTTTTTTTGTTAGTTTATATTCGTAAGGTTTAATTTTTTTTAATTATAATATCGTGTGCATGGGAAATCGGAGCAGGAATGAAATGTTTTATACGCAAAACAATAAGAATTGAAGATTTCCGAGGCTAATATGTTAAAATTTTTTAGTTTGGCGAAAAAATAAAATGGCTCAAATGCCGAGAAAGTGAGTTCTAGCGGTTTGCACAGTTTCCGGCTTGGCGAAATTTACTGAGAGCTTAAGGAAACGGATTTTTGAAAACAAGTGCAAAGGTTTTATTAGAATACAGCGTTAAATTTCAATGATCCGTGCGAAAATAATGCAGTTATTAAGGGATTTCAAGCGATCTATCTTCAGCATTCTCACGATTTTGAGGAGGATTCTAACGCTTGGCGCTATTTATCGTAATTTAATCGTCTGCTATTTGGGTTATGAATACACCTGCGTATAAGTTTTTGAAATTTTCATTCAGTTGGAATTGTGCATTTTTCTGAGCAGCTTTTCTGCATCTAATGTATTACATCCAGAAAAAAGGATGTTAGAAATATCAATTTTAATTTTGTTTAATCACACTCATGAATAATGATACACTTTCCAACTTAATGAAAGAAGGAACGAAAATAGGGAAGACCCATGGATTATAACTCTTTTTATATATAGCACTTTAGTGCGTATTTAAAAATCTGAAAGTGTGTCAGATTTTCTATGATTCTAGCGCTTGGCGCAATTTAATGAGAGGGTATTTTTAAAAACAAGCGTAGGTTATCTTATAAATAAAAATGAAATTCTGTTTGTCAATTTGTTGATTGGGGTAGTATACAATTCCACAAAAATGGACCTGTCAGCCTGAAATTTTACACAGATATGTAAAATAATATAGAATAAATGATTGTCCACTTTAAAACTTTGAAACTCCACTTAAAAACGTTTTCCTCCTGAATGGTTCTCTTAATTTCCGTTCCCGGAATTTAAGAAATTTTTTATGTTCTCCACGCAGAAAGCTTTACGTAATATTAACCCCTGTAGTGAAAAAAGTGTGTGAAATAAGCATCTTGGTTGCCATGTGTGGCGATTTTGCCGAATAAAATGTTTTAAATTCTTAAAGTAAAAATAAAAGAATAATAATGATTTTTTTAGTTTATTTTTTTAGGTTATTTTTTTAATTATAATATCGTGTGCGCATAAGAAATGAGAGCAGGAATGAAATGTTTTATACGCAAAACAATGAGGATCGAAGATATCCGAGACTAATATGTAATTTTTTTTAGTTTGGCGAAAAAAAAAATGGCTGATAGGCCGATTTTTAGAGAGTGAGATCTAGCGGTTTGCACAGTTTTAGGCTTTTTGGCGCAATTTACTGAGAGCTTAAGGGAATAGCATTTTTGAAAACAAGTGTATAGGTTTTCTTAGAATACAGCATTAAATTTTAACTATCCGTGCAGAAATAATGCAGTTATTAGGGCATTTCAAGCGATGTAGCTTCAGAATTCTCGCCAATTGAGTACATTGATTTAACTTGGGGGAAATCCGCCAAATTTCAGAAAATTGAAATCTTCGCATTTAGTACATCGAGGTAACGATGAATAAAACATGTTATAGTTGATAATTTAAAAAATGCGGCTGTATTAAGGGATTCCACTTTTCAAATAAATGCCTGGCGATCGAACCATTTCCCATTTTGATTGCTGCTAAGTCAATGCTTCGAATGATTCCTTGAAAAATCTCTTGCAAAATGGCGTATGCTGGCACTTTGGCGAGGCTTAGATTTGAAACTGGATTTTACTTGAGACTGGTATATACGTATAATAAGACTGGTTATAGATAAAAATGAATGTTGGTATGTGTGTAGGAGGTTGAAAAACTCCAGCACCGTTTCACCGATCACCATGAAATTTGGTTCACCTAAGTCTTTTATCATGGAGAAGGTTTTTATGCTATCCGTTTTCCTCTAACTTTTCTGTAGGTGGCGCAGCAGAACGTCGAATTCTATTCCGTTTAGCCGTTTGCTATGCGAATATCGTCCAACCAATTTCGATGAAATTTGGTACACGCGAATATTAGAACACGGAGAATATTTTTCACTATCCATTTGCTGTAACTTACCGCTAAATAGCGCTGCAACGCATCAACTTCTATACCGTTCGACCAATCGGCATAAAATTTTTTATACTTACACGTTTGAGAACGAAGAATATATTCTAACTGCGTTACTTTTGATGTTACTCACCACTAGATGGCACTGCAATGCATTATTATTTTAACTCGCCACTAGATGACGCTGCAGCAGGCCAAATTTTTGACCATTCAAACGGTTGTTATGAAAATCAGTATACATAGCTATTTGAACAATGAGAATATTTTGGCGTTATCCATTTTGATATAAATCGCCACATGACGGCGCTGTAGCTTCATGACGGCCGTCAATCATGACGGCGCTGTAGCGCGACGGCGCTGTAGCAAATCATTACTTTAATTAACCACTAGATGGCCCTGCAGTGTATCACTTCTTGACTGTGAGAATGATTGCTATGAAAATAGGTATACATAGATATTTGAACACGGGGAAGAGTTTGGCACGATCCATTTTCCTATAACTTGACACTAGATGTCGCGTCAACACATGAACTTCAGGACTGTCCAGCCGATAGTCATGAAAATTCGTATACATCGATATCTGAATGCGAAAAATATTTTCGATGTATCCGTTTTGCTAAAACTCGCCACTAGATTGCGTTACGCCGCATGGCCTTCTGCACCGTACAAGTCACTGTGACGGCGCTGTAGCAAATCATTAATTATCCACTAGATGGAGCTGCAGTGTATCACTTCTTGACAGTGCAACTGATCGCTATGAAAATAGGTATACATAGATATTTGAACACGGGGAAGAGTTTCGTGTTAGATGTCGCGTCAACACATGAACTTCAAGACTATTCAGCCGATCGTCACGAAAATTCGTATACATCAATATGTGAATGCGAAGAATATTTTTGCCGTATCCGTTTTGCTAAAACTCGCCACTAGATTGTGCTATGCCGCATCGCCTTCTGCACCGTAAAAACGATTGCCTTGAAATTCAGTATGCATGATTATTGAACACAATATAACGCGATATCCATTTTGCTATATCTCTTTATTACAATAAATAGTAATCACAACAAATATTAATATCAAAAAGTCCATTCATTCCCGTGCGAAGAACGGGTACTTCAGCTAGTAAATATATAAAATAGTCTTTCCCTTCTTGAATAGAAAAAAAAATAATAAAATAAATTACACATTAAGCACATCAAGAAGATTTTTTATGTCTAATAAAGTCTCAATAAATTTTTGTTTGACTACCAATTTATTATTATGCTTTTTAAGGCCCAATTTCGTCCGGGTTATAGAAATTCCGAAATTGGGAAGTCCGAATTTGAGAAGTTCTACTGTAAGTGTTTACATCATCGGTGGGGTTCGCAAGGTGCACTGGATGTTACTATAAGGGGTAGCTCAATGTTAAGCGAATGGAACTATTGCTACAGTCTTTAATGAAACATCTGCAAATCACTTTCACATTATCATGGGCGGAACTTTTCTATCCCTGGCATGATTCATAAAGTATAATTGCTCTGTAGTGTATGTTTTCATGTTTTGAGTATAATAGAGAGCATGAAAGAAAATATAATTGACGTTAGGTGCTAGCATCACCATAAAAGACGCCTTTACTTTGAATTGCATTTACTACAGTAGCCCCTCGTTGTATCGTCGGGAGACACTAAAAATACGCGATATATCCAGGGGTGGAAGGATTTGGTAAAATATTTACTTTTATTAGCAATATATACGTTAAAAATTAAGATTAGCAATGTTTTATATCGGAAATTTAAACGAAAAACAACTTAAAGACAGAGAATTTTCATCTCGTATTAACTCTATTTACAAATACATTTGTGTATTTACACTTTTCATTTTCTGCTTAAAAACATATTGGGAGACATAGAAAAAGCGCGATATATCCGAATGCGCGCTATAACGAGGGGTTACTGTACTATAAAAAGCATGAAAATCGTCCTGAAAATTTTATGTAAGTCTCCGAATAGTCCGTGCTCCGATATTTGTTAACTACGGGTCCTATTTATCCTAGGGTTTTAAAAAACCCGGGTTTTTATTTTAAAAAAACTAGGGGCCAAGGCCCCCAAACTCGCTACGCTCGCTTTTCGTATGAGGCATTCGGCCCCTAATCAGGCTTATTCGTAAAAAAGACATAATTTCAACAGACAAAACCCGAAGATTGGATCAGATAGAATATTACTGAGCTACGCATTGCTTGGTTCTTGCATGTTCATTGGTACATAAAAATTTAAACTTCACACTACAGTAGACCCCCTCCCACTCATAACACGGAAGATACTTTGTTATGGGAATCCGTGTTGTACGGGTCCTGAGCTATACTACACCTGGAGTGGACTCCGCTTATAATCGCTGGAAAAATTATTTGCACTCTTCAGAAACACAATGATTTTCAATGTTGCCATTCAAAAGTTATATTAATTAGGAGCTAAAGCATAATAAAATCAGAGCATCTGTTTCAGCTGTATTTTTATTAATGTAAAACCTATTGGACACCCTTCGAATTTGCCACCCATTGAGATTTTTCATTATTTGGCGACTTGCGTACATGTAAAGTTAATAAAAGCTACGGAACAGATAGGATAGCTTGCCACCAATGGCGACTTTTCATTATTTGGCGATTTACACATGCTCACAACCTATAATTACTGTTCATGTAAGGTTACCGGAAAACCGTTATTCATATTTTCATTTACATAATCGTTTGCAGATTGGCGTACTTAGCACCACGAATTATACCATCTCATCGCGCTAGCAAATATCCAAAGTGTACTGTAACTGCTATAATGGCATAGTTAACGCCGCCAAATATTTCTACTGGTAGCAAATAATCCAGCTGGACGAGAACCGGCTTTAAAATAATCTGCATTTTAATTATTTTTCATTTTCAAGATATTAGTCTGTTTTGGAAAAACGAATAATCACTAATTCTAAACTCCTGTTGTCTAAGCGAACTTACTATTTGAAAATTGTCAACTTTGTGTAACACATTTTGAGTTACTTATTTCATATAGTTTTTATTTTGGCGTAAAATGGGCGTAATTCTAACTCATGTTTGTAAATTTCACGCGATTCTAGATACTTGGAAACGCTTTGTTGCAAAGGAATGAATGATTTTATGCCAAATCTGGCAACCATTCGGTTTATTTTTTTCAGTTTTTTATTAATAACTTCTAAAATAATTCGATTTTCGAAATTTAAATCAGTTTAGCAGGTTCCTCTGAATTTTTCGAATCTGTGGGCACCTTAGTCGAAACTCAAATCCCCACGGTTTAGGAGGAGATACGCTGACAAGCTTTTGACAGCGGCCTAGAGAAACCAACCCAGGTGGGGTTTATTGGGTTTTATTAAGATTTTTTTTTATAGTTTAGCATCTTTGGATTTAAATTTGATAGTTTTATTTCAAAAAAGAATAATTTTAGTCTAAAAGAAAACTTTCATTACAAAATAATAATTAACTTACTAAAATAACTTCAACTTTAATGCAGTACTATCTTTTTCTGCTGGCATTTATAAAAGGCTCCTAATTTGTTTTATGACCATAGATAAAAGTATATTATTGTTAACTTAGAAAAATATGTTGTTTTTGATTGGCTGTTGTCTATTACTTTTTCAATTTATAAACTTTTTTTTTTTTTTACCTTCATGTTTTTTAAGTCATAGTTATATTTTCTAGTTAGAATATGTCAGTGAACTTTGCAGGCCAACTTACTGCAGAACTACTATTTATTTAATAATTTTCTTTATAGTTATTCATTTTTGCTTTAAGTTATACATTCCTTTTTACTTTAAAAAATCTAGAATTAATCTGTCTGATATTAAATCCCACATACAAAGTATAAAGAATTAGTTTTATATTTCTAAGTACTAAAGTAATGCAGCAACTAATACAATACAGGATGGTTTCCTGAACCCGAATTCATTCTTGAGATGCATGCTTGTAAGCTGTAAGAGAGAGACATATCCCATTCTTCTCTTATGTGAGAAAGGATTTTTTATTTATTTATTGTCATTATACTGATAACAACATATTTTATTCGTATTTGAAAATTTATTCATTAAAGAGATAAATTACTAAGTTATCCCTGTCTGCATTCTACACCTGTTCATTTCAAAACAAGTATTGCAAATTGAATTAGCTGAAGGTATTACTATTTTAAAAAGGTTATTATTCTTCATGTTGAAGTTGGAAAAATAATTATAATAAAATTAAACTGGCATATACATATTTATCTAATATAATGCACTAAGTTATGTGAAGGTAATATTCTGTGTTTAATGTCAAATAACACATGATTTAAATGAAAGAAAGGAAAACTTTTGATAATTTTTAATAAAATCCCCCAAAATACCATTTCTGTGTGGGTTTTTTAAGCGCTTAAAAAAAAAACCCGGGTGGTTTTTTTTTTGGGTATGTGGGCGGGTCCAAATCCCTGATTTATGCTATTCGTAAAGTTATGTTCAAATCAAGGCTAAACTAGATATGCTCGCGGGTTATTATCCCAGCTCTAACAATTGCCTATTATTTGAAAGAGCAGATTTGGGTGGAAAAAAAATCCATTATATCGAATGCTCTGCCTTTTTATATCTGACCATCCTGTATTAGCAAAACATGATTTGTTTGTACCCATAAGATAATTTTAGCGGCTTGAACCGCTGTCTATGTAGATTTTTAGAAATCTATACTTGCTTTTTTACATAGGAAGAAACTCCCAGGAATTGTGCTTTCTTTGGGTTAACGCCTAGACAACAGGAAACTTACGTGGATCAAGTTTAGTCTAGCCCAGGGATGCAAAATCTTTTGAGTCTGCGGGCCATAAAATCGAAAAAGTATCTTAGGGCCAATGCAGCTTTGCAGTCGCAAACACACGGAGGGTGGGGCTGAAAATATACACAATTCCGAAAGTACAGAATTAACATTATGGTAAAGTCTAATTGTGTTGAACAACGCTGGGGCAGCATTTTCATGCTTTTTTTTGTATAACACGAAATCGTTATTTTTCATATTTTAACCGCGTAACTTAAAGGGCATTTTACATGAATTCTGTGATGCAGTGCACATATGGCTTATTTGTAAAGAAAACATGCAAATATTTCAGCCAAATGTTGGTATCGGCGATGGTTTTCTAAATTAAAAATTTATCATTGAAGGATTTTCACATCTTAAAGCTGTTCACAATTTGCAAATAGAATAGTATTATTACTAAATACAAAACATTGTTTTTATGGATTAAAAACAGCATATTAAAAATAAAGAAAGTTGAATATTTTCACAACCTAGTTCGGAAATTGCCAGTACTTGTATTAAAAGCAGCAGCTACAGTCTTCTTCTTTTTTCAGAAAGTATACTAAAAATACTTAATTGGAAATAAAGTGTCCGAGCAAAAAATAAGCAAATACATTCTGTGCAAAGTAATTTTTATGGGATTTGCGGACCAACGGAACACTTGTCGCGTTCCACAGGTTGTGCATCCCTGATCTAGGTGTAAATAAACCATGTTATATTACATGTTTAGCGTTGTCACTTTATAGCGCGTATTTTACCGATTCGTTCCAAAAAAAGGTTTGTTATCTTTCGCATCACCTGGTCCCCGGGACTTTCTTTTTACTTCCTTGTATGGAGTATAAGGAAAAAATCTGATGTGTCCAACACATGACTTCCTTGCACGTCCATTAGATCAAAAATATTTTCGACGCACTTCCTCTAAATTTATTTGTTTGAAAGAGATAAAATATCAATAATAGTAAGGTTTAGCGATTTCCAGCCAAATATTTCGATATCGCCAAGCTGAGTTCAATTTGAAAGATTTCCTTCTGACACTTTATTTGGCGATATTTCACCAAAAGCCGACAAACTTGAGATAGTCTGCGAGATTTTGGGGATAGCCAAAGTAGTCATTGACCACAGACTTTCAATGAATTGAATGCATCCATACACCTCAATGTATTCAAAGTCATTTGGCTCACCCTGTAAATAAATTCTCAGTCGATTGCTGTCAAAAACGATATTGAAAACAGTTACATATTATAATAGTTCTAAATACAAAAGTTAAAAAATCTACGGGTTAGTTTTAGAGTTATACAAAATACGAAATAATTTTTAGCGCGAAATTTGGCGATATTTCGGCGAAACTCGTCAATATCGACGACATTTGGCGAGATTTTAAGCATAAACCAAACAATGACAGATTATCGCCAAATTTGGAGATATTTCGCCAAAACTCGCCAAGAACGATGACAAATGGCGATACTTTGGGCATGGACCAAATGACTGACTATCGCCAAATTTGGCGATATTTCGCCAAGGTCGAGGACAGACGGCGAGATTTTGGGCATGTACCAAACAATGACTATCTACAGTAGTATTATATTGAAGATGTCCATAGACATTAAAGAACTGAAATTCTTTCCGGTGGTCCTATAAATAAACTCTCCAGTAGATTGGAACCAAAAATCGAGATGCACAACAAGATGTTACAACATTCTTATATATGAAATTTCATAATAGTTTTTGAGATTTGAGAGTTAAATATGCACACACGTACACCAAAAGTCGCCAAGCTTGGCGACTTTTGGCATAGTTCTTGAGGGAGGCACGTGACCGTGGTCGGACCATTACCTAACTTATGTGGTAGGCCCCAAAGCAGAATGTTTTGCAATGTTCTGCAACGCTCTCTCAACTAGCCAAAAATGTTCTGCAGAAAATATACCTTAATATACAGAGGGCTATTATGTTAGGATATTAGTAAGCGTAACCTATATCTAAAATATTAAATGAAATTAGAGAAACTTTGTGTAATTATCAAAGTAACAAGGAAATAAAACATTAACCGAACAGATATATATATGTAGAAAAAATATTTCGAACTAAAGCTTAAAATTCCCGGTCGCCAGTCGGCGATTCAACTTAAAAAACTGGCGATTTACGACTTTCTGACTACCGGCCAGACGAATTCTATCGTTTGTTAACTCAGGTTTCGCACTAGACTGAGGGATTGCGCGATTCTTGCAATGCCACACAGAATCCCCCTCAAAACAAACAAACAACAACAACAACAAAAACAAAAACAGTAGAGAACTTTTCCTGTGTGCTGGGTTGTTCAATTTTGATGAAGCAGCTAATGGGATAAAGAATCAAATATCATTAAATTCTATTGTTATCAAAATCATTTGTGTATTATATTGCTAATTTTGATATTTATAATCTGCTGAGCTCATTCTAGGCGAGGTCAGTGGTGCGCCGCGCCCCGATGCCCTTTAAAAAAAAAAAAAAAAATTCGTTAGCGCCCCGATGATGAAAAACTAGATACCCACTTTTGCCAGCGAAGTTCTTTTTAATCTCTAAGAAAGTTTCTTTAGCCCTTTTATTTGTTTAAGTGTTATTTGTTTGCTTACACCTAATGTGTTAATGATACTTGTCAAATGAAAAGGAGGAATTTGCACAACTGCTATGGTAATAGAACTCTCCCGCCCTCTTTCCCCCTCCCGGAAGCACTCGGGAGGCCCAGTCCGGGTAGTAGCGGACCTTGATGAGAAGGGGGATGGAAATCAACTGTGTAAAAACTAATTCATCTATATTTTTTTTATTAATGGACCGATTTGTTTGAAAATTTGGGGATCACTTTTAAATGCAAAAATTGATTCAGAGTCTAAATTTTAGAAAGACATCTTAATTTGTTCAAAAGTTAGAAATTTATTGTCAAAACATAATTTCTTTCCCCTTTCTTACTTTGTGGCTTGGAGTTACAGAATGCTTTGTGGTTTTCTTGGTGAGCTAGACGGGGAGGCAAATGTTCTTATCTCCTTTCCGGCTATTTCAATATTACCACTTAAATAGATGACCAGCTGATTGTTAATATCAACGGAATATTTATTATGGCTGCATGATAATCCTGAAATTTTTTTTAGCTATTGTTGTCCATTAAAAAAGAAAAAATTAATTAAGAACTGGAATTTGTAGTGGAATAAACATTGAATAACTGGAATAGATATTTATACCATTATAGGGTTATTTTGAACAGAAGAGTTATTAATATTTTTATGCATTAGCTATAATATTTTAATTGTTTAAACTTTGCAAAATAGAGAATGAAAATAAAAGTAAAATAATTTTCTCAATAAAAAGACTTTTGTTCCTTAAGACTTCTGGGTATTTCATATTTAAAATCTTTTCTCTTCCTTTATAATCTTACCCCCCCCCCCCCTTCCTACAACCAAATGCTCAGAAGTCTGGTGCACTTAAGTACACAAGCAGTGTAACAGACCCTGTGTCTCCTTGTCATGAAGTATGCAAAAGTGCTAGTGCAAATATAATGAGACGTTTCTTTGGTGAAGATGGGCCTGGAAAGTTGATATGTGTTTGCACTGCTGACATTTTATATACAGCTTTCTTTCCATCTTTTTCTGGGGAATTAAATGAGTATGGAGAAAAAGAACTTGCAGAATTCTGTACAGTTTTTAATAAAATATATTGAATTTTTCGATTTTTCAGAAGAGATAATTAGAAAATATAATCGGGCCAATAATTTAAATTTATCATACGCTATCTATGTTAATTTTTATATAAGTAGAGCTAAATATTCTTAATTGCAACAAAAACCATAAAATATTCAAATGTTGCATTCGCAAAATGTCGCAATTCTCAAGATTTTCAGACCGATGTTTCGAAATCGCGCAAATTTTCGGACCCGTTTATAGTAGTTTTGCATTTCTAAATGCATCCATGATTACTTAAAGCATAGTATTATCTATAATAATTATGAATAAACTGTAATAGGAAGACCAGTTTAACAAAACAATCGTTCACAGCATAAACTTGCAAGAGCGCGAAACATCTGGAGCATCGTTACTAACTGCTTTTGCTACTGCGGTAAAATCTGAAATTATGAATATTTATTAAATAATTTGTAACCGTGTAGTTACTAAACATAACTTCTGACATTGCAGTATCAAGATCGACAGGCGGAATTGCTTAATCTCCCTTTCCCTTTCTAAGTATGAGTGCGTATTTGTTTGAAAATCCTGATGGCGTTTTCTTGTTGTGTCAGCAGAAAACAAACATCGGAGAGGCACCTTTAAGGTCAGCTCATAGCTCACGAAAGATGAAATAAAAAAGCTATTTAATAAACATCATATTCAGAAGAGGGTAAATTATTTGCAAAAATGCATTTTAACGGGTTGCATGTATGAAGGTCTAAATTTACTACTTGTAATTTTGGCCAGTTTAATCGATTGTATTTTTGTAAAGGAGCCGTTTTAATCCAATTTTTTTAAAGGGGTTGCACATAACAATTCTCAGTTTTATATGCTCCTATAATTTTTAAAAATTATAGGAGTGTTACACTCAAAGCAAGAGACTTTGTCTCGAGCAGACATATTTACCGGGGGGGGGGGGAACGTAGCTAGAAAATGAATGTGAATGTTTAGTTAAAATTTAGACACGGAAATACCTTAGTAATTAGTTAAAAAAATTTAAAAGCCTAAAATCTCCATAAAGTGATTAAATGTAAGTGAATGTAATTAAGTGAGTAAATGTTTTTAACTAATTAATGAATGTGAATGATATTGCAAGTGATAAGTGCTGTCCGTTCTCCACATGTGGGGTCCAAAAAGGTGGCGCTCTCACAGAAGGAGATGATCAGGCGCCTTTTGGGTGATAATTCACTTTTGACTAATTGCCGCCGTGTCATCCCCCCCCCCCCCCACACACACACACACACAAAGGAATATATTCTTTCTATGCCTGGATGCAGGAGATGAAATGGTATCCCTCCAGATTGCTGTCTGGCTTTTGAGTTTGACTTTCTGTTTAAAGTGATTGATTTCTCCCCTCTCTCTCCCTTTTCAGTCCTCATCCGTAATTGTTCTGCAGCGGAGCTCTTTCTTCTGCGACGCACGTCGCCGATTTCGGCATGTTCTGCAGTGGGGGTGGTAGGACGGTATTGTGCTTGAAATGGATGAATGCCCCTAAAATTGCCATTGACCGTAATGTATTGGAAATCTTTTGAGTGTTCCTGTAGCAGAACTATAAATGATAAAGACACTTTTTTTAATGGAGAAATTCATTTTCTAACTCTTTACAGCATATATCACTTCTGAGTCGTTTGAAATAGCCCAATACCTCTAAAAAACGCTTTGATGAATTTCGGCCCTTAGAGCGTAATGTATTTCGAATCTTTTGGGCGGTCCTGTAGATAAACTATTCAGTCGAACGGAACCGAAAGGGGAGGTGCACAACTAGATGTTACAACAATCCTAAATATAAAGTTTCAACATTGTACGCCTAACAGTTTTTGAGATATGCGAGTTTAATGAATTTCGGCCCATTGAGCGTAATATATTTCGAATGTTTTGGGCAGTCCTGTAGATAAACTATCCAGTCGAATGGAACCAAAAGGGGAGGTGCACTACTAGATGTTACAACTATCCAAAATGTGAAGTTTCGACATTCTACGCCTAATAGCTTTTGAGTTAGGCGAGTTTAATGAATTTCGGCCCATAGAGCGTAATGTATTTCAAATCTTTTGGGCGTGTACGATAAATGTTGTGAAGGTTGATGCGGGTGCGAGGTAAAGTATTCAAAATAAAATGAGAATAAGTTGATGCGTTTTTAATAAATTTTTAATTACTCAAAAATGCGTGCCGCTTAGGGCGAAGCGAAGAAAGAGGAAATGAATGGGTTACATTAGAGAGGCGCTCACATAAACTGCGCCAAGGACGGTGCCAAATAAATTCACGCCAAATGCGTGGGTAAAGCGATACAAAACCGTTTAGGACTCAACATACCCCCCGACATTGAAGGGTTCAAACACTTCAATAATAAACAATTAACATAAAATATTTGCCATTACAGATAAAAAATGTTACAACAAAAACAATACAGTGAATAACAAAATACAATAGGGTGAAACAATGGTTATACAATTCGTAGACTGTTGAATAAAAATATATATAGGTAATAATATGAAAATACATACATTCAGCAATTTCTTATCAAGGTTCAAGTGGTAAAATTGCTAATTTGGTAATTGGCCTTTTCAAAATACCCGCCTTGGTCTTCACAAGGCACACTCTTACCTTCTCGTCCTTACCCAGAATTAGCCTTTCAATTTTACCTAATAGCCAAGTTGCAGTGGGCATATTGTCTTCTTTAACTAGGACTACCGTGCCCTCCTGAATGTTGTTTTTTGAAAAATACCACTTATGTCTTTGTTGAAGGTGATTAAGATAATCACGTTGCCACCTCTTCCATATGATTTGAAGAAATTTTGTGATTTTTTGTCACCTTGAAAGTCTATTTTCATTTATAGATGCGAGATCTGGCTCTGGGATAGAAGTGATAGAACGTCCGATTAAAAAATGAGCGGGAGTAAGTACTTCGAATTCATTCAAATCGGACGATAAGGGAGTCAATGGACGCGAATTCAATATCCCTTCGATCTGTATAATGAGTGTTAAAAACTCCTCTAATGTCACTCGTGAATTTCCTAAGGTTCTTTTGAGATGGTATTTAAAGGATTTCACCCCAGCTTCCCATAAGCCACCGAAATTGGGTGCACGAGGTGGGATGAATTTCCAAGTGATTGATTCAGATGTTAAATAATCAATCATCGTATTATCTGGCTTCTCAACCAATGCTTGTAACCTTTTTAACTCGGCATTTGCACCAACAAAATTAGTTGCGTTATCAGATATTAGAGTTGAACTTTTGCCTCGCCTTGGAAAGAATCGCTTGAGTTGCTATGAAGGATTCAGAAGTAAGGTCAGAAACAACTTCTAAATGAATCGCTTTTGTAGCGAGACAAACAAACACTGCTACATACACCTTGTTATAAACACCCTTCCTTTGGTTCCTATATTTTATGAGAAAAGGGCCACAAAAATCCACCCCACAATTAGAAAAAGGTGGGCTAGGCGACACCCTTTCCGAAGGAAGATTCCCCATAATTTGGCTGTTGACTTGCGGTTTGTTTTTAAAACAAACGACGCATCTATGAACTATTTTTCTGGCAAGTGATCTGCCGTTGACAATCCAATATTTTTGTCTAACATGATGTAGAAGGGACTGAGGTCCTAAATGTAGGAATTTTTTATGATAATACTCAAAAATCATTTCACTCAACTTATGATTACTTGGAAGTACTATAGGATGTTTGCTATTATAACTTATGTGCGCATTATTTAGCCTACCACCTACTCTAAGGATACTGTTTGAGTCCAAAAATGGATTCAAAAATTTCAATTTACTATTAACAGGAATGGTCTTACCTTTTTCTAAATTCATCATCTCCTGAGAAAATGTTACATACTATACCTGTTTAATCAACAAAATTTCTGCAGATTTGAGTTCGGAAGCGGTTAAGGGTCCCCTGATTTTTTTGGTTGAATTTTTACAATTACAGATAAACCTGCAAATAAAACTAAATATGCGTATTAACTTAATGAAACTATTAGTTAAATTAAAGATTTTGACATAGAAATCTGCATAACTGATGAACATAATGCAGCTTCTGACTGTTCAAAAATGTTCACTAAATTTGTCCCACTAGTTGGAATGACTATGGTTGGAACATCTTTCATCTCCTTGCACAAGTCCTCTTCCTTGGGTGATAGAATTGGATTTTCAGACATTAAGAGGTCAGTGTGTTTACGAAGAAAGTCTGGTCCATACCACCAGAGATCATTCTCACGGAGTTTGTCGAAGTTCAGTCCTCGAGAAACAAGGTCTGCTGGATTTTCATCTGAACGCACATGGTTCCATTGACATGTTTGAGTCAGCTCTTGGATTTTTGTCACTCTGTTGGCAACAAAAGTTTTGAGCAAATGCGGCGGAGTTTGAATCCATGCTAAAACTATGGTCGAGTCACACCACAAAAATATCTTACTGATTTTTATGTTCAATAAAGTTACCACCCTTGTTACAAGCTGTGATAACAATACAGCTGCACATAGTTCCAAGCGTGGCACTGTAAGTTTTTTCAGCGGGGCTACTCTGGACTTACTACAAAGCAAATTTGCGGATGAATTTCTGTCATTTTTACAACGTAAATAAATTGCTGCCCCGTATGCACGTTCCGACGCATCTGAAAACCCATGAATTTGAACTTCTGAAAATTCGTCTTTCAAAACATATCTGCTCACTTGTAAGTCGTTGATCGATTTCATGGACGCCGTGAAAAGCTGCCACTCCTTAACTGTATTTTCGGGTAGCGGATCGTTCCAGTCGAGCTTCAAACGCCAAAGTTCTTGGATGAAGATTTTTGCCTTTGTTACTCCTGGTCCGAGTAATCCTAATGGATCATAGACGCGAGCAATGTTAGATAGTACTGTTCTTTTTGTGTAAGTAGTTGGCTCCTTGATTGCCGATTTGAAAGAGAAACAATCGACTCTTGTGTTCCACAGTAATCCTAAAGTCTTGATGCTCTGATTGTCATCTGAGTTATTGAATGAATAATCTTCTTGTCCCCCTGGGAACTGTAAAAGATTCCTGTGATTTGCACACCATCTATGCAGAAGCATTCCTCCACGTGATAGTAATTCAATTAATTGCGATTGTGCTTCTTGGGCCTCTATTAAAGTATGAGCTCCTGTCAATACGTCATCGACGTAAAAGTCTCTTTGTACTATTTGCGCTGCTACTGGAAAGTCGTTCCTTTCGTCATCTGCTAGTTGATTGAGTGTGCGTGTTGCGAGATATGGCGCGTTCGAAGTACCGTAAGTTATAGTCTTCAATCTGTAAATTTTAACCAGTTCTTCTTCGCGACTCCTCCATAAGATACGTAATAAGTCTCGTTGATTCTCCTTAATTTTAATCTGACGATACATTTTAATAATGTCTGCTGTGAAGGCATATTTATGAGTACGAAATCTACAATTAATATCAAATAGTTCATCTTGAACTGTCCCTCCATTTAGTAAAACATCATTTAGTGAAACTCCCGTAGTCGTAGGAGCAGACGCGTCGAACACTACCCTGAGTTTAGTGCTAGATTTGTCGGGTCTATAAACGCCATGATGAGGCAGATAATATGAATAACTAGAACTGTACCCTTCAGAAATTTCTTCTGAATGATCTAATAGATTATACTCCGTAATGAAATCTTCATATAAAGGTTTCATATCGGGATTGCGAGCAAAACGTTTATGCAAATAATTCAATCGTTTATTAGCGTTCTCCTTAGATTCGCCTAATTGAGGTTGAAGTAGAAGTCCTTCATCTTTAATCGGCATCTCTACAACATATCTACCGTCATCTTGTCTACAGTGTGTGCGGAGGAAATGTTGCTCACAAAATTCCTCCTCCTGACTCTTCAACTTTTTTGTTTCTTGAACGTTTTCTATCTCCCAAAATTTTTTCATAATATCAGATAAATCATCTACAGTTTCTACAAACCCACAGTAATTATCAAAACTGTCTTGTTGCGGCATGCATACAGACCCACTGGCAATGTATCCGAAGACCGACTGCTGAAAGATCAGCCCTTGCATACTTATTCTGTCGGTCTTCAGTAAATCAAAAAATACTTCATTTGACAACAAAATGTGTATTGGACCTGGTTTATGAAACTCTGGGTCAGCTAAATCAACTGATTGTAACTGTTTAAGATCTGGTATATTTAGATATTTAGCAGGGGTTATGCGAGTTATTTTTGGAACAACATAAAAATTTAAAGTACGCATAAAACTCTTATCTGCGTTAGAAACACTTGCAATCACGCTTTCTCTAATGTTCATATTGATTCCGCTTAGTCCTGAGACGGAGGCGAATATTTTCTTTCCTCGTAGATTCAATAATTGAACACACTCTTTAGTCATGAAATTATTTTGACTCCCACTATCTAACAGTCCGCGACAAGCTAAAAACTCCCCATTAGCACTCTTCAAATAAATTATAGCTGTGGAGAGTAAGACTTGTTTATTAGCCGTGGATGAACTAGTCAAAGCAGAGTTTTGAGGCGAATGATGTTTAAATGATGTTTATCCTCAGAGGCGACAGAAGGTATCGCTTGTTCTGAAGGAAAGAATGCTTTTGCAGTTGCGGACAGCTGGCTAGTTTTATCTGGCGTTATTTTGTTTACATTATCATCTCGCGTTCCCTTTTCGAAATGTAATAAAGTATGGTGCTTTTTTACTAATGGCAAGCATTTTTTACATGAATTAGCACTGTTACAGGAATTAATTACATGTAATGACGACAAACAATTCAAGCAAAGATTTTTTGCTTTTACGAAATTAAATCATTTTTTAGCGGTCAAATTTAAAAACTCTTCACATTTAAAAATACAATGTCGGGCCAGACAGTACGGGCAAGAATTCGAGTGATTTTCGGAAACAGGTGTCAGTGTCCTTGAATTATGTGGATGTTTCACTTCGCGAACTAGAGGTTTGTTGTGCTGTAACGTACGCGAATGTTCTTTTAAGAAGGATGTTAACTGCGTTATCGTTCCTATTTCGTCCTTTTTAAGAGATCTTTCCCACCATCTTCTAGTATTTTTGTCGAGTTTTTCGACTAATATATATAGAATTAGCGTATCGCTGAAACCATTCACATTTTGTTCTAGGACTGACAAGGATCTAATACATTCATTAATGTTATCCACAAATTTTAAAAGCGACGGAGAAGAGTCAACTGTTTGTGGTAAGGCAAGCAACTTTTTAATAACAGAGTTTATCAAATCTTTCTTGTTTGAGTAGCGTTCGACCAATAAATTCCAGGCGATGTCGTAATTTGCGTCAGAAATTGATATGGAGTGAATGATCTCTAAAGCGTCTGATTTACACGAACTTTTGAGGTATTGAAGCTTCTGAGCGTTAGTTAATTTACTGTTTTTATGAACAGCTGCAGAAAATAAGTCTTCGAATTCTATCCACTCCTCAATTTTCCCACTAAAAATGGGAAACGAAAGCTTCGGCAATTTTATTTCTGAAGAAACAGAACTAGGTGAAATGTTCTCACTGACGTTTGTTTTGTCAGCAGTAAGCGTTAAAAGTTTCCGTTTAATGATCAAATTAATTTCATCTAATGAGTCTATGATAGTTTCTTTTTCTGCTATGAAATCATCGATTTCTTTCTCATCACAAAGCGCAAATATACAGTCAAACACTTGTTTTAATTCTGTATGGAAACTTGCAACTTTCGCTTCATATATCTGAAGCAAGGCGAAATCTGCTTTTTCAATGTTTGTATTCACCTTATCTTTGAATTTTGTAATGTTTGATTTTATACATTTTTTGTTAGTTTTCGCAGATTTCATTTCTGCCATATTGATAAGTAAGTCAAGGTAAGTCAAAATGTACTTACCGACAATGAACTGCGTAGCTGCTGCGTAGTTTATTTTTAAAACTCCATTATATCCATAAGTCTAGTGTCCGGCGGCTCGACGGATCAGAAAATGTACGATAAATGTTGTGAAGGTTGATGCGGGTGCGAGGTAAAGTATTCAAAATAAAATGAGAATAAGTTGATGCGTTTTTAATAAATTTTTAATTACTCAAAAATGCGTGCCGCTTAGGGCAAAGCGAAGAAAGAGGAAATGAATGGGTTACATTAGAGAGGCGCTCACATAAACTGCGCCAAGGACGGTGCCAAATAAATTCACGCCAAATGCGTGGGTAAAGCGATACAAAACCGTTTAGGACTCAACAGGGCGGTCCTGTACATAAACTATCCATTCGATTGCCGGCAAAAGGGGAGGTGCACAACTAGATCATAGAACAATCCTAAATATCAAATCTCAACATTCTACGACCCATAGTTTTTGAGATATGCGAGTTACATACATACGTATGTACGTACAGATGGCATGAAAAAACTGGCCACAGTAGACTCGCCGCTGGTCAAAATGAGTTGCAGACGCGTTAATATGATCGTGCATGCTAGCCTACGATGAGATGCATCGAAAAAAATTTTCAAATTAAATTTAGAGGTAGTCAAAATCGGTTTTTTTGTCGAAATTTGGCCCCCAAAATTTTTCGGGATCACATTACTTCCTTATACTACGTACAAGGAAGTAAAAATGTGATCGGGAAAAATTTCGGAAGCCAGATTTCGACGAAAAAATCGATTTTGACTACCTCTAAATTAAGATTTTTTGCGATGCATCTCATCGTAAGCTAGCATGCATGTTCATATAAATGCGTCTGCAACATATTTTGATCGACCGAGAGTTTATTTTGACCAGTTTTTCCATGCCGTCTGTACGTACGTAAGTATGTAACATATCGCATATCTCAACAACTATTGGTCGTAGAATCTTGAAACTTTATATTTAGGATTGTTGTAACATTTAATTGTGCACCTCCCCTTTTGGTTCCAATCGACTTGATAGTTTATCTACAGGGACGCCCAAAAGATACTAAATATATTACGCTCTATAAGCAGAAACTCATTAAAGCGTATTTTAGAGGTATTATGCTATTTCAAGCGACTCAGAAGTGATATATTTTATTAAGTGTTACAATATGAATTTCTCCATGGAAAATGGGATCTTTATCATTTATAGTTCTGCTACAGGAACACTCAAAAGATTTCCAATGCATTACGGTCAATGGCAGTTTAGGGACGTTCATCCATTTCAAACGCAATACCGTCTTATCATACAGTTAGAACTAGAGATGGCCAATGATTCGATGAGTCGAATCAGTGATTCGAATCTTGGTACTGAGTGGCTCAGTCTTTCAACTCACTCTCTACTGATTCGAATCTCAAGCCCTCAAGGGAAATACATTCCAAGTGCAAAGGGAAGGAAAACTTATTTTCCCTTTGCCGTTCCCAGAGATTTTCCCTTACTCTTTCAACTCTTTTCGACTCTTTACGACTCTGAGTCGATAGATGATTTGAAACAGTAAATGAGTGGGTGTGGGTGAGTTGGTCACTGAGTTGGTGCAGCAACGAATCTTTACTGATTCAGTGTTTCGCTCTGTTTCGGTGATTGTATACGATCGTTGAGATTCGTTAGTTTTTCGAATCTTCTATCGACTCAGAGTCGAAAGGAGCCGAAAAGAGTTGAAAGGATGTTTCATTTAATTGAAGTTTTTTTTTTTTTTTCGAATCTTTGGTGTTTCATTTCTTGTTTGGTGGTCGGATTTAAAGTTTTATCTATCTGTAGGTGTGGAGTGGGTCGAACATCGTTTGCTTTTGGCGGGGGGCATAGGCGTTACTTCCTAAGGGCAAGAGGGGTCAATCCCCCTCCTCCCCCCCCCCCCCTCCCCGGAAAAAAATTAAGAAAATTCAAGTATCATAGTTATTTATAATAATGATATTTTATACAATCGGAAACATTTTGTCACCCCATCCAAATATTACATGCCAATTTACGCCAATGCTCGTGGAAGAGCGGGGGCTCAAAGTTGTTTAAACCTTTTTCCCTCGGGGGGACTCCCTCCTTCCAACTTGTCTGGCTGATTTAATATTTGTTTAAAATTTAATGAAACATCCCTTTTCTACTTTTAACTTCAATATATGTCCCTCTGCCCCCACCCTCAAAAAAAAAAAAAACCGAACGTTAAGTTTACATGGTGGCGGGTTTTCATGTGAAGGGAAATAGAATGAAATAAAGTTAGGATTGTGCTTGTCACTTTTAATGAAGGATACAGGGGTGGTATTAAGCGCTCTCACAAAAGGACTTTTTAGTAAGCAAAATAACATTTCGCTTTATTGCTGCAGATTTCGTTTAAGATATTTTTTTTACCTTGTTTTTCGTTTAAGGGGAATGATTTATTTTCTTTCGAAATTCAGAGAAATACAAAATAGGGTCTAAAGCAGTGGCGTAGATAGTGTTATTGACAGTGGCGTAGCCAGGATTTTATTTTGGGGTGGGCTGGGTATCAAATTTAAAGATAAAGTTCAATTGTAAGCTAAGTAAAGGGTCCCATTTTTGGGAGGGGGGCAGCAGCCCCTCAGTAGGACTGGGCCAAAAATCGATAAATATCGACATATCGGTTTTATTTCAACATCAAATATCCGATATTCCCATTTTCATTTCAGTGAAATTTCGAATTCGATAAAGGTCAAAAATACAGGCCGGTCAGGGGCGTAGCCAGAAATTTTTCATGTGTGTGTGTGTGTGGGGGGGGGGTTATGACTACTGCAACTCATATATATGTATACGTGTGTGTGATAATGTAGTGAAGAATATACATTTTGTATGGCAAAAAATTCCTCATGGGGGGGGGGTTATGACCCCCCTAACCCCACCCTTGGCTACGCCTCTGAGGCCGGTGATAAGAAAATCCTGAGATCAATACCAGCTTGTGATGCTTTTGCTACTGCTTTCTCTCCGTTGATGACGATGCCGGATAGCGGAAAAAACAGCTCCATGGTTTATTACAGGGTTGGAAAAAAACCCGGTTTATTTGAAAAAAACAAAAAAACCGGGTTTATTTGGTTTAAACCGGGTTTTTTTGGTTTAAACCAGGTTTTTTTTAATCCTTTTATAATTACATGTTACATATTTATAAATAAAATTATTTGTAAAATGTTCAAATAAAAATTAATATTTCTTCTGAAAATAATTAAAACAAAGTAAATAAAAAATTGTTGCTATACTTATGTGGACATTGAAATCATTCAATTTTAATATTTTATTTAGAGATACTATTTTTTTATATTTAGTATCTACTTATATAATACGCTAATGTATGCGGTATCAAAATTGACGATATTTATATGCTGGGAGCGGCAAGAACTAGATGTAAACATTAGCGTAATAACAATAACACACGTGCAAAAATCAGGATTAACAGTTCAATGACATCAAGTGAAGCAAGCCTATTTGTTACTGGTTACGTGTGTCACACAGTAGATAGATTAAAAAATAACAATGTATGTGCAAAGAAGCAAAATCTTTCGGATTTTTTTACTTCACGTTTATTGCACATTAAAAAAAAAAAACTACTTTGCAATGAAGTATATTTTAGCCATTTCGTGTTTCCATACACGAAAAAGCAAATTGTTTTTTTTATTTGATTAATGGCAACGGTACTCTGAGTGATGTGCCAAGGATAGGAGATGCCTTGGCAGGAGGACTTTCTACGGGGTTTTAACGTGTATCCACATTACATCTGGAGAAAACCTACCAAAACTCCAGACCGTTAGATCGACAGCCGCATGATGGGACCCAAATCCGGGACCCTCAAACTTCGGCCATCTACCATTTTCAGTGACATTACCACCATGCCATGATGAGGACCCCAAAATCTTTCGGATCTATTCACATGTCCCATGGTCACCATCAGCTTTTGTCATGATACCCCCAAGATTTGTAGCAACCATAACCTAAATACATTTCATGACAAATACTGTTAAAACCATGAAATATGATTTTCGTTGAAAGGGCTCCGATAATTTAGACAAAACTGACTGAGTAAATATGGTAAGATATGGGGAGGGGCGAAGCTGGCCACCTTGGCAGCTAGTATAATATAATACAATAGTAATTGTTTACTGCATTTTACATGGAATATTGCTCTTAGATTCATCAGTAATAATGGTGATATTTAGTTCAAAATAATATTTTTAAGGTTTAGAAATAAGTTGTTAAAACACAAAAACTCTATTTTGGAAAAGTTCAAGTATCAAGCATTATTCAAGTAAAAAATGCAGCCTATAATTTAAGTTTAATTAATAATTTTTAATAATTATAAAACAATAAGGTATCTAGAGTGATATAATAAACTTATTCTTGATACTTATGATGATAATTTAAAAATATATTAGAACGTATTCTATCTGTAGTATTTGTAATTTTAAATTATTCTTTTAAAAAAACCAATTGGTTTTTTTTGAGAAAAAAACCATTTGGTTTAAACCATGGTTTAAACCGTGGTTTAAACCAGTCGGTTTAAACCATGCCAACCCTGGTTTATTAGTCTAATTACCATAATTAATTAACGTATATCTCGGAAACTATCCACCGGAGCGCATTTTTATTGATTCTCGACCCCCCTAGACTCAACACCCCACCGATACTTAAAATTTCAAATGCTTTGACACCAAACTTAACCTTTTAATCTTACAGGCCCAGGGGGTCATATGAAGCTCCCCTATATTTTCAACTAGGGCATTTTAAACACTAGCCTCCTCCGGCGGCATCTCCAAAGTCTGGAAACCATCCCAGAGCCAATTTCTACATGTTTGCAGTCCTTTTAAGCCTCAATCATGGTTAATTAGTCTAATTACCATAATTAGCATATATCTCAGAAACTATCCATCGGAGCGCGTTTTTATTGATTCTCGACACCCCTAGACATAAACCCCCATCGATACATAAAATTTCGAATACTTTGACACCAAACTTAACCTTGTAATCTTACAGGCCCAGGGGGTCATACGAAGCTCCCCTGTATTTTCATTTCGGGCAGTTTAAACACTAGTTTTACTCGAGCAAGAAGAGAGAGATGCTAGCTGCCCGAGAACTCAGCGAAGAAGAAACCCGATGAATGGGTGAAGGGTGTTTAAATAGTACGGCTTTCGGCGCAGAGAGAGGGAAAATTTCTTTAGTGGTTTTATTGATTCAAGATTCGAATGATCGAAGTAGTGAGTGAGTTGAGATTCGAATCAGTAAAATGAGTTGAACCGCCCATCTCTAGTTAGAACCGATCACAGTCACGTGCCTTCCTCAAAAGTTGCCAAGTTGGCGACTTTTGGTATACGTTTTTAAGTATTTAACTGTCATTTCACAAAAAATATTAGTCATACAATTTTGAAATTTCATATATTAGATTGTTGTAACATCTAGTTGTGCATCTCCATTTTTTGGTTCTAATCTACTGTAGAGTTTATTTACAGGACCACCCAAAAGAATTTCAATACATTAATGTCTGCAGACATCATCTCCAATACATTACGTCTGTAGTCATCATTGTTTGGTCCGTTCCCAAAATCTCGCCATTTGTCATCAACCTTGGCGAGTTTTTCCGAACTATCGCCAAATTTGGCACCAAAAATAATTACGTATTTCGTATAACTCTAAAACATTTTACCGTAGAATGTTCAGACGTTGATTTTAGATTGTATTGTAACGTGCAACTCTTTTTTTGATGCAATCAACTGGGTAATTTATTTACAGGGTCAACTAAAAGGTCTATTAAGGTCTATGGATACTTTCAATTCATTAAAAGGCTGTGGTCAATCACTATTCGAGTTATGGTTAAAATCATGCAAACTATCACAACCATGGCGGCTTTTAGCGAAATATCGCCCAATTAAGTGTCGAAAACAAATCTTTCAAGTTGAACCCAGCTCGGCGATATCTCAAATATTTGGCTAGAAATTGCTAAACCTTAGTATTATTTCAGTATCAAACAAAATAAGTTTAGATGAAAAACCCGATAAGTTTAGATGAAGATTTCCTGCCAAAAATATTTTTTATTTAATAGACGTGCAAGGAACTCATGTTTTGTCCACATCAGATATTTTAAAGATCTTAGCCATATACAGCGGCGGATCCAGAAAAAAAGTTCTGGGGGGGGCACAAGACAATTTTTGTCACATTTCCTTATAGAATGACTTGAATTTACAAAATAAGTCAATCTTCTATAGTGTAAACTTCATTCATCTGGGGGGGGGCGTGCCCCCGTGCCCCCCCCCCCTCTGCATCCGCCAATGGCCATATATGAGAACCTACATTTGCGACTTGTGATAAAATTGCAAGTATTTAACATTGCTTTCGTAATGGATTTGAAAAGGTACCCAAACAATTTTTCAAAGGACCCTAACTGAACTTTTAACTTTCTGACCACGCCCTTTTCCTCACTGCATGATGAGTCAGCCCGTCAATAGGAATATTTTGTAATATGTTAAACTCTATCATATCATAATTCCTTCCAGTGTTCTGTTAACTTCCGCAAAATTTTATCGAGTGACAACTTTTGTTTTCAAACACAAGATTTTTCTTGGTATCTAAATTTAATAAAAGGCAACTAATATTATCTTCCCTCACACAGGAATATTATCTTCCCACATCACAGGAATTCCCAAGGATTATGAGCTGTACCTAATGTGACCGACCATACGTCCCGTTTTGAACGGGACATTTCCGTTTTTAGGTGGCTTATCCCGTTGTCCCCAAGCACAGCTTCGGGACACCGTAATGTCCGGTTTTCAGAAAATGTCCCCTGCAATGTCCCGTTTTTAGAAACAGTGTTAAACAGGGTAACAATTTCAATAAAGGTTCTAAAAATCTAAAATTATCCAACGGTAGTGTCTAGGGGAAAAAAAAAAAAAAAAAACCTAGCCTCCCTCCCTCTCCTCTTGAGATGCAAAGAAAACGCCGGGATGTATTGTTTTTGGTTTGTTCTTTTAATGTTCTTTTTTGTTTGTAAACTATTTCAATTTCTTTTTTTTTTTTTTTTTTCCCAGTCATGTTCCCCTTTTGCTTATCCCCCCCCCCCCCTCCCCCGATCTCCACTTTATTTTCCCTTTTCACTCTAGTTTTCTAGATTTTTTTTTCCTTCCGAATAGCAACTTCCTTTTCTTCTGTGTGTCCTTTTGTTTACATTTCTCACTTTCCTGCCTTGTGCCGGATGGTGTTTTTGAATTCGAAGAAGGGCCTACCCCTTGTACCACCTGAAACGTACGTCTTGCACGATTTTTTATTGTATATGTGTGTTTTAGCAAAGTTTTTTTTTTCATTTTATTTTGAAATTAACATTAACACAAGCTTTTTTGCGCGTTTTCTTAACAACTAAAAGATACCCAGATCTGTCCATTCAGTCTCCCTGCACTATTACCAAAAAATGTTCCGTTATTACCAAAAAAAATAGATGTCCCGGTTTGAAGGGAAAAAATATATGGTCACGTTAGCTGTACCGCAACTATTTCTGTAAACCTTAATTTGGGCGCCACCTTCTTTGGAATTACAGCTGATGCTTATGCCCCCTGACTATAACACAATAACTTCTACATAATGGGACCCGCGTGATATACCACCTATGGTTTAACATCCAGACATGCTACTTTTCCGCCTAATAGCGGAATTCCGCCTTTTCAGCGTGAAATTTTATCCCTGGGATCGATGCAAATATGCATTAAAATTTTCGACCATGTGTTGGGGGGGGGGGGGGGGTCTTTGCTGTCTGAAAACGTATTCGAACCGGGCATTATATCATCGGCTAACGACAGTTTATGCCTATATATTTTTTTATCATTTTGGTTTTTACATGCACCTATGAAACTCCTTCCTTTTCTTTTTACTGCTTTCTAATGAAACGCAGTTCGTGAACACGTGACGCACTTCATCGCTGCGTAGAAGAGAGGAGGGGAGGAGAAACACCCAACCCAATTCATCGAGCGGACGTGGGGCGAAAATTTTTTCTATTATCTCATTGGACGGATTGAAAGAAAAGATCGAGGAGCAATGTTGCCAGATCACCGGAAATTTCTCTCACAAGACGGAGAAGTCATTTTAAGGGATTTTTTTCAATTTGCTGAGGTCGAGAAACTTCTTTGGCCGCTCTTCTCTCCCGAGTTACATCCACCTTTTTCCCTAGGAAAGGGGAAGGAAAGAAGTTAACCTAATACAATTAAATCGTCAGTACATTGTTGCACGTGGAACGCGGCAAAATCTTTAGTAGTGACTGGATTGGAATTGTGTTAATTTCGTAATCATTAGATGAAATTTTTAATTTTGTGAAAATGGCAAACGTCATTTCTGATAGTTCGAGATTCCGTGATATTGATAAAGATGCAAAAAATAAGTTTGTTTGCGATTGGTTAACACGAATTCTTAAATTGAAACTTGGAGAAGATGAAAAGGATGTGCGAGTTGGTGACTGCATTAATAAAGTTGATATATGCGGAAAAGCACTTTGCAGTCTTTGTGTGGATTATATAGATTACGGGAAAAAAGGATATGCACGTATAATTCAACATTTGGAAACTAAGAAACATAAAGTTTTTCGAAAGGAAAAGAATTATACTTTGTCAAGTATTTTTTTTTCTTCCAAGCCATCAACCTCTTCTGCTTCATCATCAGATATAAATGATGTTCCTTCAATTAATGTACCTATTTGCGATAGAGTTTCCAATTCAGAGGCTTTAATTTTAGGAGTTCTTGCAGAACACAATTTGCCTTTTTCTATGGCTCCTGTGCTAGTTGAAGTTAGCAAGACGTTAGCAGAAGACAAAAAAGCCCTAAACCACCTAACGATGAAGCGTGCATCAGCAGCTTATAAAATGAGATTCAGCGTGGCAAAAACATTTCTTGAGTCAACCATTGACAATTTGAAGAATACGAAATTTTCTTTGAACATCGATGAGGCTACAAGTAATAATAATATGAAGGTGCTTTCAGTACTTTGTAGTTATTTTTCTACAAAAATAAATAGAATCATCGCGGAACACTTAACATCCGTTAATGTGATCACGGTAAGTGCAGAAAATTTATTTAGGTCTATCCAGAAATTCTTTTCTGATAATGATATTCCATGGGAAAATTTAATCTCTGTACTGATGGATTCTTGTAATGTTATGAGAGGCTCAAAGACTGGACTTGAAACTAGGATTAGAACAGAAGCACCGCATTTGTTGGATATAGATGGGGATGCATGTCATCATATCCACAATGCTTCAAAAAAATTTTGTAAGCCATTTGACATGTGGTTGGAGCATTTGACAAAAGATATCTTCAATGACTTAAAATGGTCAAGTGATATTAAATTGCACCTTATAGAAATTTGTGATTTATTAAAAATCAAATTTGTTTCCCCAGTTCCTTTTATTCCACACCGTTGGTTATCATGTTATGATGCAGCACAGAACTTTATTTATTTATTAGATGCATTAACTGTCATATTTTATTCTTTTTTAAATGAAGGGGATAAAACATCATATTTTGCCATTCTATGTGCCATTTACAGGCATAAAAACATTTCTGCTTTGGATAAATCAAAAATTAAGAATATCCAGCAGAAATTATCTTTGAAAAAAATGACAGATGAGGGAATAAATAGGAAAAAACGGATCTGCAAGAAGCTGTTTACTCTTCCAACTCTCAAAAACAGTGGTTCTTAGGAAAAAAGTATTTAGACATTATTTATAGATAATTATCTGATCTACAATTTTTGTCTGAACTTATTTTATGATAAAACTTACCGTTTTGCTGAAAATCGCGAAAAACCCGTTTTTGTAAGCTTTGACGGTATTGTGCTTGAAATGGATGAATGTCCCTAAAACTGTCCTTGACCGTAAAGCGTTGGAAATCTTCTGAGTGTACCTCTAGCAGAACTATAAATGATAAAGACACTATTTTCAATGGAGAAATTCATTTCGTAATTCTTAAACAACAGATATCACTTGTGAGTCTTTTGAAGTAGCCTAATACCTCTAAAATACGCTTTAATGAATTTCTGCCCATAGAGCGTAATGTATTTAGAATCTTTTGGGCGGTTCTGTAGATAAACTATCCAGTCGATCAGGACCAAAAGGGAAGGTGTGCAACTAGATGTTGCAACAATCCTAAATATAAAGTTTCAAGATTCTACGACCAATAGTTTTTAAGATATGGGAGTTACATACATATGTACATACGTGTACAGACGGCATGCAAAAGCTAGTCAAAATAGATTCGCGGTCGGTCAAAATGGGTTGTATATGCATTTATATGAACGTGCATGCTAATGTACGTTGAGATGCATCGCAGAAATTCTTAAAAATAAATTTAGAGGTAGTCAAGTCAAAACGGTATTTTCGTCAATTTGACCTTAGACCCCGTGTAAATATTTTTCCAGGTGTCGGATCGGTGAGGACTTTTCAGATTTCATTTATGATGGTGTTTTGAACAATTCTACCCACTTTCAGCTGGCTGTGAATTTTTGTAACGTCGGATGTCTAAATTGACCGGACTAATAGGGTATATATATGACTTTTTGAAACACACACACAACTATTTTAGACAAGTAAAAGCACCCCTCAAACTTTTCTAAACCATTCCCTAACTATATTACTACCATTCCCACATAAAGTAATGAATAAATACTGTATTAAAGAAAAATGCAGTGTTATTCAATAAATTTTACAGTGTTGTACAGCATTGTAAATTCACAAAATTAGTGATCAGTATGAGAGAAACAAACATCAAGTAAGCGAACAATCGCATGTTACGAGCGAGGAATTCTTATTAACTCTGAGGTACATGCGAGGCCACTGTGTATTAAAAGTGCACATTTTATATTCCATTTAAAAAATATTTATTGATACATAGGAAAAGAGTGAGAACCAACTGATTACAGTAGCATAATCTGTTATCTATTTGATTACGTGTATATAGGAACTGGTGTGGCCTGAATGCCAAACAGAACAGCTGAGCAATGCAACCTCCTCCCAATCATCTGATTATTTAAAGTGACTGTAACTTCTTGCTTCCTCCTTTCTCCTCCTCTGCTCTTTCTTCATAGAATTTCTGTACAAAGTAAATATATATATTGGGGGGGGGGAGGGTAGCGTAATTTCTTAAGTACACTTACTCCCTATGTCATTTTATCTCGCACCCCCTTTATTGAAAATTGTCCAGAAAAATGGGACATAAAAGTACATTTCTAAAAGGTTATGGACACCAAAGGCTGCATCGTTCACCCTCAAAATGGCGAATTGAAACGCTGCGCTGAATAAAGATAATTACGAAACATGGGCTCATAAAATTAAGGATACATCAAGAATAACTTGTAAAAGGTGTAAACGCATCGGGCACTGGGCTAGCGAATGTGAAACTGGAAAAAAAGAATAATTTTAAACATAAGCCTAACAGCCTGGGATTCTTATCCACTCCGGAGGACTCGCCAATAGGGTTACCAGGCGAAATACAGCAACCCTACTCGCCTAAAGCTCGCTCAACAATATCAAATAACGTAAATCAAACATTTTTATGTGTTAAGATAGATACTAAAAATTATATAAGTTACTTCAGTTATCATCGAACCACGTTTGCAATTGCAAGGAAAGATCAGGAAACCCTCCTACCCTCCTACTTCCAGTCGATGAAATAAATGTAAAGGAAGAATAAAAGAAAAAGGGGTGAGAGATAAAATGACTTAGTCAATTAATATCGTTTTAATATGGCAATAATGAAACTAAAAAATATATAAAGAAAATGAAGAAAATCTGAAGCCCTTTCAGATTTTAAATACGCACCCAAGTGCTATATATTAAAAGACAATCATAATTTATGCGTCGTCCCTATTTTTCTTCCTTATTCCATTAGGTTGGAAAGTGTATCATTACTCATGAGTGAGCAGTATTTTTCTTCCTTTTTTATAAAACCCGTCTTTGGAATCGAAATCTATCTTAAAATCGCCTGTTAAAACTATTTTACAATCTTCGCCAAGTATATTACATCTATACTTCACCGTTTTAAATATTGTTTCGAATGTGCATCATAATCCATGAGTGTGCCGTGTTTGTCTTCTTGGGTTGATTCCTACTTTAACACCCCAACTCTCGCCAAGGTGGCGAACATTAAACATATACAGTGACCATGAAGATTTGTGTATTTATGTGGCAATCGTAATTTAGAATTAAAATGGCGATTTGGAACAACCTGTAAGTACAGCATTCCGTTACATTTTTAATTATTTTGGGTTGCCAATTAATGTAGTTTTAATAATTAAGTGTCTTCAAATTCCTTAACTAGTGCGTTTATCACTCATTTGTTCACTTTAGTTTTCATGTAGTTGTTTAGGGAGCGTTGAAACTTGTGCATATCTCCTAGAGACCCGTGACTTCAAAGCTCGCCAAAGTGCGGGGAATTTTTAGGTTGGCGAAAGTAGGGCCGTTAAAATAGGAATCAACTCTTTCTTGAACCATAAAGCACATCTTTGCAATCCAAATCTATCTTAAAATCGCCTACTGATACTGTTTTAAAATCTTTACCTGGCATATTCGAACTATACGCATATTCCAATTATATCTCGTAGACATTTTAAATACTTTTTGGAGTGAGCATCCTAATCCATGAGTGTATCGTGTTTTCCTTTGTTCCATAAAACACTTCTTTAGAATAAAAATCTACATTAAATCGCCTACCAAAACTGTTTAACAATTTTCGCCAGGCATAGTCAAATTAGACTTCACCTTTATAAATACCATTAGTGTATCATAATCTATGATGTGTACCGTATTTGTGTTCACTGTTCTATAAAATGCTTCTTCGGAATTAAAATCTATATTTAAATCGCCTACTAAAACTATTTTACAATATTCGCCAGGCGTTTTCTAACTATACTCAAAATATATTTATAGTAAATTGTCGCGTTTTGGCACCCAGTTTAGCGATCAGTTATCAAAAATGGCAAACCTTGTGCGACTTTAAACATTTTATGAACGCCTGCCCCCGCCCCCCCCCCCTCACGTTATCTGGCAAACATATTTGAAAAGTGACTCGACGCGCTAATTGTAGGGTCATTCCATTTCAAATCAACCAGTAAATTCCAAAAATGTCACCCACCGTCTCGGATTTCTTTGAAAATTTTTATAAATGTAGCCATTAGTGTTCTAACTAACAATATAAAATTTTACTTCAATATCTCTAATACTTTTTAAGATAAAAATTATTAAAATAATGGGAAAGTGACCATAAATGGCGTTTTTGCAAACACTTATTTTATTGGTGCTTTTTCAGATAAAAAATCATAACTTTCTTTACTTTCAATATATTAAATTGAAATTTATACCAAAAAATTCACAAAGGTTTGGAGATTATAGAAAAAATTAATTTGATAGTCCTGTTTAAAACTGGAACCCCTCCAAAATTCATAAACTTTGTTTTCTTCAAAAAAAATTTCATAAAAACAACAATTTTGCAAAAGCTGTTTCAGAAAATGGTGTAGCTCTTAACAAAGCAAACTATTTTTTTACTTGCATGCAAATGCATGAAGTAAGATAATTCAAAATAAAAACGGTGGGTATTTGAGTCCTAATAGGTTAATTTAATTAAAAACCAAATACTTTGAAGATTTTTCTTAAAATGTTATGCTGCTTGCAAATGTTATTTAAAATAATTTTTTATTTATTTAATTTATAAAAGTGGTTATTTTATTTAAAAGTTAATAATAAGTTAAAGTTATTTTACTTAAAATTTAAAATTTTTTAAACAAAATCGGAAATACATATTGTTTGCGTCAAAATTTTTCTAGCTTTTTTTATTGTCAACTACAAATTAATACTTTAGTTAAAAAAGAAACATTTTTCTTAAAAAATTTAGCTGTATGCAATTAAATGTGCAAAAAAAAAGGATTTGGCAATTTGTTAATTACCTCAGATAAATTTAAATTAATTGTTCTCAAATTTCTTTTTCTTTTATGGCACTTCAACGGGTCAAAACGTGATGTTTGAAGTATTTCAAATTTATTCAAATAAAGTAATTTGTGATGTTACAAATATTAAGTAAAAGCTCTGATTGTACATTACTTCTCAAACTTATTAATTTCAAGTCTGAAGGGCTTAATAATGCAGTACTTGATACAGTTTCTACTTGAGTATAAGTCTTTTTATGGCATTCAGTTCCATTTTCTTAGCCAATACTACAGCATATTTGGGAATGTTCTGCTGCCATATTAAATGGAACTGATATTCAGTAGTAGCACACACACAAAAAAAAAAAAAAATCTAATTTACTTACAATTAGATAAACAGAAATGAGCTTACATATCAAGCTGAATAATTTAGCTTTGGATAATTGGTTTAATGCTTTAAAATAACTTCAACAATCCCAGAGAACTTCACTTAACCAAAGAAAGGCAAAACTGATTCCTATTCTCAAAGCATCTGACCAAGGAAGAGATATTCACACCTGCAAACAAGAGGATGACTCATTGGAAGAGGGAGTGGAGCCCACCCCTTTAAGGCCGCTTGCCACATCGAGAGGGAGCCGCTAGCCGCTTGGCCAATTATCACTTGTACGCAATAAATTTTTCGCACTGCAGAGAAAGAGGGAGATACTCCGGACAAAAGGTAATTGGGGACCGTGGATAATATTGCGGTTTCACACCCTATCTATCGTTTGGTGGAGGACAGCCCATGTGTCGCCCGGCGTAAGACGTGGCCAAATATCCCCATTCAAATACATTGTAGCCGCAGCAATCACTGGATGTGGGCAATGGCCTTTACTATTCTACACTACTCAGTATCTCCCCCTGCATCTTCTCATATTACACCATCTCCTTACCACACAACATACAGAAAGCATGTGATCTGATCTAGTTACAGTCCAAAAGCCTGTTGACTGAAAAGAGACTACTGTCATTGTTTATTTGTTTGTGTTGTTAGTTCTTTTAAACTGATGTAAAAAATAAACAAAGTTATGATAAAAAACAAAACAGTTTTTAAATTTTTTAATTATAAATTAATATAAATTAATAAATATTATTTATAAATAAATAATTGTTTTATATATAAACAATATACAGATATGCCTTCTTCATGCCCCAGTCAATTTATCCCCCCCCCCCCTCAAAAAAAAAAATTACAAAATTGGCTGAGACAACATTTAAATTTGAAAATTTTCCAACTCTACAGCACATAAATTTAACTAAATTTCTTTTTTCTGCATATTTCATTACTGTTAGAATAACTGTTCCTAAAAGTGCATAGTACAACTTCTGAAGAGACATTCTAAAAAACTTTGAATCTCTAAATTTGGATAACTTAATTGCATAAAAATACTTTAAAAAGTTGCATCATTTCTGGGGAAAAAAGACACCCCCCCCCCCCAAAAAAAAAACTGCCCGTTTCCACTTTTCCTCCCCAACCCCCATTTTTTTATTATTTGCTATTGACACACTCTCTCTTTTTCCTTTTTGCTTGAACTGATTAAAAAAATACTGATTTAAGCATTAATAAACTATATTAACTTGATTTCGTATGACACATTAAAAAAGTTTCAATTAAAAATAAATAAATACCTTTACCTGACAGGGAGATTCCTATTGTAAAATAAAGCATTGTCTACGTTAAAAAAAATAAAATTAACAGTTATATTACTGCTCTAAAATAAGTCAGAACGAGTGTAATTTAACTTGTAGTTGACAATTAAAAAAAAGAGAAACTTCCAATTTTTGACACATGTTTACTATATGTATATTCAGATTTTGTTTAAAAAGTTTTATATTTTAAAAATAAAAAAAAATTAAATTTTAAGTAAAACAACTTTAACTCATTATTAACTTTTAAATAAAATAAGCACCTTTTTAAATCAAATAAATAAGAAATTATTTTATAATAACATTTGCATGCAGCATAACATTTTAAGAAAAATCTTCAAAATATTTGGCTTTTAATTAAATTAACCTATTAGGACTCAAATACCCACCGTTATTATTTTAAATTATCTTACTTTATGCATTTACATGTAATTAAAAAAATAGTTTGCTTTGTTAAGAGCTACACAAAACATCATGTTTTGACCCGTTTAAGTGCCATAAAAGAAAAAGAAAAAAAAATTGAGAACAATTAATTTAAATTTATCTGAGGTAATTAACAAATTGCCAAACTGTGAAAAATCGATTCCTGGACAAAAAATATGTAGTTTTTGTAGGAAGAAGGTAAACAAACTTATTTCTGAGCTTGATGACAAAGTATCAACTGGCAGTGATGAAACTGCCACAAATTTGAAATTGTCAATTTCAAAACAAGAAGCTTTAGATGGTAATGTATCATTACAAAACATAGGTGAATCTCCATTGAAATTGATTGATTGAAAAGAAGAAGCTACTACTTTTTTTTTCTGGAAAAATACAGAACACAAGTGTCACAATTAGTCATAATAATCAATATTTTCATTTTATTCTAGAACAAGTTAGTATGTTTCTTATTTAATTTGTAGTCAGTGATTCAAAGAAATGTTTAAATTTTGTCTAAATTTTTTAAATTAAGAAAGTTTAAATTAAATAAATCCTTTTTTTTACACATTTAATTGCATACAGCTAAATTTTTTAAGAAAAATGTTTCTTTTTTAACTAATGTATTAATTTGTAGTTGACAATAAAAAAAAGCTAGAAAAATTTTGACGCAAACTATTTGTATTTCCGATTTTGTTTAAAAAAATTTTTAATATTTTAAATTTTAAGTAAAATAACTTTCTCATTATTAACTTTTAAATAAAATAACCACTTTTTAAAATTAAATAAATAAAAGATTATTTTAAATAACATTTTCATGCAGCATAACATTTTAAGAAAAATCTTCAAAATATTTGGTTTTAAATTAAATTAACCTATTAGGACTCAAATACCCACCGTTTTTATTTTGAATTATCTTACTTCATGCATTTGCATGTAAGTAAAAAAATAGTTAGCTTTGTTAAGAGCTACACCATTTTCTGAAACAGCTTTTGCAAAATTGTTGTTTTTATGAAATTTTTTTGAAGAAAACAAAGTTTATGAATTTTTGGGGGGTTCCAGTTTTAAACAGGACTATCAAATTAATTTTTTCTATAATCTCCAAACCTTTGTGAATTTTTTGGTATAAATTTCAATTTAATATATTGAAAGTAAAGAAAGTTATGATTTTTTATCTGAAAAAGCACCAATAAAATAAGTGTTTGCAAAAACGCCATTTATGTTCACTTTCCCATTATTTTAATAATTTTTATCTTAAAAAGTATTAGAGATATTGAAGTAAAATTTTATATTGTTAGTTAGAACACTAATGGCTACATTTATAAAGATTTTCAAAGAAATCCGAGACGGTGGGTGACATGGCCTGGTTGATTTGAAATGGAATGACCCTGTACCAAAATCGTGTCTACACAAAAAGCAAGGTTGAAATCAATAGTACTCTGGTGCTAAAAATTAGGGGGGTCTCCCACTGACAAGACTCGAACAGCCGAGTTATATATATTTTTCTTCCATGTCTCAGCAAAATTTTAGTCTCGTAAATGATTTATATATTGAATCAAGATCTATGTTTCGTATTCTGACGATCTCAATCTTGGTGCTGCACCCCCCCCCCTCTTTTTGCGAGGGGGGACGTCCCTTCGAAGCCGGCGCCCTAGTGGGATGATTTCCTTGTTTACCGTGTTCGGCCGCCCCTGGTTACAAAAATAAAATAGTTTAGTGATAAAAACCTACAAAAAGGTACAAATTATTTTCATCCTATATTAATTCTGAAGAGCTTCTAGATATATCCAATATCGGCCGTTATCAAAAAACGGAAAGAAAAAAAAAAAAAAGAAGTAAGAAAATCTGAAACACTTTCAGATTTTAAATACGCACTAAAGTACTAGATATTAAAAGCGTATCATATCCATGCGTCTTCCCTATTTTCTTTCCTTATTAAGTTGGAAAGTGTATCATTATTCATGAGTGCGATTAAACAAAATTAAAATTGATATTTCTAACATCCTTTTTCTGGATGTAATACATTAGAAATAGAAGGGGGAAAAGACGCGCAGAAAAATGCATAATTCAAACTGAATGAAAGTTTCAAAAACTTATTTTTTGTTTGTTTGTTTGTGTAACATGCAGGGCGCGAAATTAGCGGTCGTTAGTCGTATTTTGCAACTGTAATTTTTGACCAGTCGTCATTTTTGACGCCTAACATTTTGCCCGAGACAGGCGACTATTTTGGCATCGGACGACTCCGGCGACTTTTAAAACCGAAATACCACAAAAACGAATATTTTGCGAATTCTGGGGACTTTTTTTACTGTCTAGACAACTATTATTAAATGTGCTGAAAAATATAAATGTAAATTTCCGTGAAAAAAAAAACTTTCGCTTTCATAAGCACCGCTCCGTGGCAGAAAGAGAACGATCCTCTGCAGACAGTCATATCAGGGGCGTAGCCAGAAATTTTTCATGGGGGGGGGTTACGACTACTGGAACTCACATATATTCGTACATGTGTGTGATAAGGGTGTGAAGAATATACATTTTGTATGGCAAAAAATTCCTCATGGGGGGGGGGGTTATGACCCCCCTAACCCCCGCCTTTGGCTACGCCCCTGAGTCCTATGGTTAAAAAACGCGCGGAAGACCACTTTCTTGTCTTCCGCGAATGTGTATCTTTTAAATGTAAACAAATAGAGGAACTTAAAGAAATTTAGCCATAATTTTTTAACTCCATGTATATTAATGAAGTTGATGGGAAGAAACTACGAGTTCGCGTTCGCCATATTGGATTCTATCTACAAATGTATTTTAGCGGTAGCTCGGCTAGTATGGCACGGCGGTGTGGGAAAATGCTATGATAATACTCTATATTAGTATTGATGAACGCGCAAGATCCTTTTAAATAAGGCAGTGTAAAAGTTATTTGGATTAGTTAATATTCATTAATTAAATATAATTATTTACCGCGGGAGAGTACAGGTTTACGGCCCGGACGCCATCTTGGATTTTATTTGCCGCGGCGCAATGCAGAGCCACAAAAACGGCTGGTTAAGTGCAGCAGTTCGTGGCTGAAAACAATACATGGATTGACTACAAATAATCAATGCAATTTCGTGAAAAAATGAAAGAAGACGTGGTGGGGGGGGGGGGATGACATTAGCAAAACGTCTGGATTTTGGGAAAATCTAAATTTCGGACTTCCGGCCTAAATTACGATAATTCAAATAAAAATATTATTTGAATAAAAATGTTATTTGATGATTTAAACTTAATAAAATTTATCTTTTTAAAATAAAACTCCTTTATGAGATACTGTAAATAAAAAAACTTAAATTGGATTAGTTGTTTGAAAATATATAAAAAAAACTTTATTTAATTATAAAATTTTTATTTAAGATAAAGTTCAAGTATTGTAATTATTAAATATGTTTTAAGTAATTTAATTAAAATAATTTTTAGTAAGATAAAAGAGCTATGTAAAATAATAAATCCTTCTTGGTGACATTAAAAGCTTTTATAGACACTCTCCCAACTTCAGTTCAACCCACTGAGAATACAAATGCATATTTTTAAATTTTAACATGTACTACCTGTTTGCTTACAGTGGTGGTTGATCAGGTGACATTTTGAAGCTAGTACACGTATACTGCATAAGTTTATCTACCATAGGCATTGTAGTTATATAGCAACAATTTATAAAATACTTCTAAACTAAAACTAAAGACCATGTTCTTCTAAAATGTATCATAATACTTTATTCTGGATTCATAGGTGGAAAGCTATAAAAATTGATTTTATATTTACTTACTATTTATTACTATCTTAATTTTAATAGTCCTGATCTTCTTAATTATTACTGTACATAATCATTAAGCCTACCTGTTTATAGTTTATGCATTTAAACAAAACAAAGGTTTTCAAAACTGCACCTGAACGAGACAGTTTGGCAACCGGGAAAAAAAAGTAGGTGCCATTGACGCCTAGATTTTTGCTCCCAATTTCTCACCCTGGTAACATGTATTTCAGATTTGTGGGCTTGGGCCGAATACCGCGTGTAAATTCACGTCAGAAGAAAAACTTATCCAGGCGATTTTATTTATTAAAAACTGGGTATTCTATAAGTTTGCGCCATCTGTCGACGGCTTTGTAAAGAAAAGCTCAATTGTAGTTTGTTTTTTTTTTTTAATGAAAGATAGTTTTTTTTTTGTAGAGTATAGGATCATGCAATGTTATAACATCAATGATGCTAGATTTCAGCCGTTCCAAAAATCATATGCAATAAACAAAGACAAAGAGCATTTTATGAAGAAGATTAAAGGATCGACACCAACCTATGCTGAATCTCGCTCAAACAGAAAATTTTGCGCACAATCTATGTAAATTCAATGTGACCTCACGCAATGGATGCATGCTGCGTCAAACTAAATCCTGAAGATTGTGGTTGGTTTTTGGATGGCTATTTGAAGCCTATATGGTTCGTAGGGGACCTAACACTCTTAAAAGTTGAGGATATATTAAGAGAATCAACTCAGGAAGATATTGATGAAGAATTAGAATTCGATTTTGACATATAGGCGCTTCTGACGAGTCAGAATCGGAATAAATTTTTTACACAAAAAATTTTTACTGAGATATTTTGCTATCGTTAAATTTGCGTATGAATTAAAAAAAAAAATGTTGGTATCATTTTGTGGTATTTTATTTTATATGACTTTTATCAGTATTCAATTCGCGTTTACACGATTGGAAAATATCCTTTTGAAAGATGTGCGTTTCTCTCTATTCTAAAAAAAAGTAAAAGCCGCTGGCGCTGTCAAAGCTTGTTGGCCTATCTCCTCCTAAACCGTGGGGATTTGAGTTTCGACTAAGGTGCCTACAGATTCGAAAAATTCCGAGGAACCTGCTAAGCTGACTTAAATTTCAAAAATCGAATTATTTTAGAAGATATTAATAAAAAACTGAAAAAAATAAACAGAATGGTTGCTAGATTTGGCATAAAATCATTCATTCCTTTGCAACAAAGCGTTTCCAAGTATCAAGAATCGCGTGAAATTTACAAACATGAGTTAGAATTACGCCCATTTTACGCCAAAATAAAAACTATATGAAATAAGTACCTCAAAATGTGTTACACAAAGTTGACAATTTTCAAACAGTAAGTTCGCTTAGACAACAGGAGTTTAGAATTAGCGATTATTTGTTTTCCAAAACAGAATAACTAATATCTTGAAAATGAAAAATAATTAAAATGCAGATTATTTTAAAGCCGGTTCGGTCCAGCTGGATTATTTGCTACCAGTAGAAATATTTGGCGGCGTTAACTATGCCATTATAGCAGTTATAGTACACTTTGGATATTTGCTAGCGCGACGAGATGGTATAATTCGTGGTGCTAAGTACGCCAATCTGTAAACGATTATGTAAATGAAAATATGGATAACGGTTTTCCGGTAACCTTAAATGAACAGTAATTATAGGTTGTGAGCATGTGTAAATCGCCAAATAATGAAAAGTCGCCATTGGTGACAAGCTATCCTATCTTTCGTAGCTTTTATTAACTTTACATGTACGCAAGTCGCCAAATATAACGAAAAATCGCCATGGGTGGCAAATTCGCAAGGTGTCGAATAGGTTTTACATTATTAAAAATACAGCTGAAACAGATGTTCTGATTTTATTACGCTTTAGCTCCTAATTAATATAACTTTTAAATGGCAACATTAAATGTCATTGTGTTTCTGGGGAGTGCAAATAATTTTTCCTGCGATTATAAGCGCAGTCCGCACTCCAGGTGGAGTATAGCTCAGGACCCGTACAACACGGATTCCCATAACAAAATATCTTCCGTGTTATGAGGGGTAGGGGGTCTAAGTTAGTGTGAAGTTTAAATTTTTATGTACCAATGAACATGCAAGAACCAAGCAATGTGTAGCTCAGTAACATTCTATCTGATCCAATCTTTGAGATTGGTCTGTTGAAATTATGTCTTTTTTACGAATAAGCCTTATTAGGGACCGAATGACTCATACGAAAAGCGAGCGTAGCGAGTCTGGGGGCCTTGGCCCCTAGTTGAACAAAAAAAAAAAAGTAAAAATACGTATTTCATAATTATGTATAGTGGCTGATAAATAAACGTGGGAGTGAAAAAAAATGATATCGCGTTAATATTAATCTCACTTGAATCCAGTATTTGATCAATGGAACGTGCTTACACTATCTGCAAGATCTTTAAAAAGAACTCGCTGCATTTGTATGTCGCATGGAAATGCGCGCAACGTTCTCTCATCGACGGGCTGGAAATTTTACATCTAAAATCTAGGCAACTATGGATTCAGCCAACTTTTTGATAAGGCAACCTAATACGGTTGGATTGGGAATAAAATAACCTTTCCTTTGATGCATAGTTCGATTAAATAACAGATGAGGGTATATTAACTATGTTTACTCGCCTGTTTGTACCAGGCAACTCCATAGTGGGGAAAGGAGAAAATAGGCAACCCATATTTTTTTCAATTCGTTGGGGCATATTCTCTCAACTAATGCTCGATTTTCATAAATAACAGATGGGGGGAGTTGATCGGAAAAATTTAATTATTTAACATCATCGGTACGCGATTTAGCTAGGCAACCTATTTGCGATGTACCAATGGATACATTATCTAGCATGTGTTCTTTATCATTATTAAATAACAGATGAGGGTATATATTTGTATATATTTCTAATACCGGATCTCGCACTATACAGTCCTACGACTGACTGTCTTTTTTTTTTTTTTTTTCCTAATTCTTTTTGTGTGTGTATGTGTGCGCGTGTGTTTTCGTTCGGGAATTTAACTCATTGTCATGCTTATGTTAGAAACTTCTAAAAATGAAGATTGGAAAGGGATTTTTTAACGCATCTGCAAGTACATTTCATTATTAAAAAATTTAAAAGTATTTCCTAAGAATATTAATTCATACACATTGTCATTTATTGAACTTTTATCAAAACGGCATTTTCAAATTTAACAAAGGATCGCTTTCCCTTTCATATTCTCTATATAATCAAATCTGATGCCGGCCGAAATTTTCGGTCCGGTTAGATCTCGTACCTCGTAATGCAATTTTCAAACTTATTTAATGAAAATTAATTTTCATGCTTATACAGTCGAGTCCCGATAATCAGAGCTGATCGGGAACTAGACCGACTCTGATTATGTTTGTACTGCATTATAAAATAAGAGAAAAATTCAATTTTTACTTCCTTGTACGTAGTATAAGGAAGTAATGTGATCCCGAAAAATTTTGGGGGCCAAATATCGACAAAAAAAACCGATTTTGACTACCTCTAAATTTAATTTAAAAAAATTTTTCGATGCATCTCATCGTAGGCTAGCATGCACGATCATATTAACGCGTCTGCAACTCATTTTGACCAGCGGCGAGTCTACTGTGGCCAGTTTTTCCATTACGTATGTACGTACGTACGTACGTATGTATGTAACTCGCATATCTCAAAAACTATGGTCGTAGAATGTTGAGATTTGATATTTAGGATTGTTCTATGATCTAGTTGTGCACCTCCCCTTTTGGTGGCAATCGAATGGATAGTTTATGTACAGGACCGCCCAAAAGATTCGAAATACATTACGCTCTATGGGCCGAAATTCATTAAACTCGCCTAACTCAAAAGCTATTAGGCGTAGAATGTCGAAACTTCATATTTTGGATAGTTGTAACATCTAGTAGTGCACCTCCCCTTTTGGTTCCATTCGACTGGATAGTTTATCTACAGGACTGCCCAAAACATTCGAAATACATTACGCTCAATGGGCCGAAATTCATTAAACTCGCATATCTCAAAAACTGTTAGGCGTACAATGTTGAAACTTTATATTTAGGATTGTTGTAACATCTAGTTGTGCACCTCCCCTTTCGGTTCCATTCGACTGAATAGTTTATCTACAGGACCGCCCAAAAGATTCGAAATACATTACGCTCTAAGGGCCGAAATTCATCAAAGCGTTTTTTAGAGGTATTGGGCTATTTCAAACGACTCAGAAGTGATATAGGCTGTAAAGAGTTAGAAAATGAATTTCTCCATTAAAAAAAGTGTCTTTATCATTTATAGTTCTGCTACAGGAACACTCAAAAGATTTCCAATACATTACGGTCAATGGCAATTTTAGGGGCATTCATCCATTTCAAGCACAATACCGTCCTACCACATAAGTTAGGTAATGGTCCGACCACGGTCACGTGCCTCCCTCAAGAACTATGCCAAAAGTCGCCAAGCTTGGCGACTTTTGGTGTACGTGTGTGCATATTTAACTCTCAAATCTCAAAAACTATTATGAAATTTCATATATAAGAATGTTGTAACATCTAGTTGTGCATCTCGATTTTTGGTTCCAATCTACTGGAGAGTTTATTTACAGGACCACCGGAAAGAATTTCAGTACTTTAATGTCTATGGACATCTTCAATATAATACTACTGTAGATAGTCATTGTTTGGTACATGCCCAAAATCTCGCCGTCTGTCCTCGACCTTGGCGAGTTTTGGCGAAATATCGCCAAATTTGGCGATAGTCAGTCATTGGGTCCATGCCCAAAATCTCGCCGTCTGTCATCGTTCTTGGCGAGTTTTGGCGAAATATCGCCAAATTTGGCTATAATCTGTCATTGTTTGGTTCATGCTTAAAATATCGCCAAATGTCATCGACATTGACGAGTTTCGCCGAAATATCGCCAAATTTGGCGCCAAAAGTTATTTCGTATTTTGTATAACTCTAAAACTAACCCGTAGATTTTTTAACTTTTGTATTTAGAACTATTGTAATATCTAACTGTTTTCAATATCTTTTTTGACAGCAATCGACTGAGAATTTATTTACAGGGTGAGCCAAATGACTTTGAATACATTGAGGTGTATGGATGCATTCAATTCATTGAAAGTCTGTGGTCAATGACTAACAGACACTTTGGCTATCCCCAAAATCTCGCTGACTATCTCAAGTTTGTCGGCTTTTGGTGAAATATCGCTAAATAAAGTGTCAGAAGAAAATCTTTCAAATTGAACTCAGCTTGGCGATATCGAAATATTTGGCTGGAAATCGCTAAACCTTACTATTATTGATATTTTATCTCTTTCAAACAAATAAATTTAGAGGAAGTGCGTCGAAAATATTTTTGATCTAATATACGTGCAAGGAAGTCATGTGTTGGACACATCAGATTTTTTGTTCAGTACGTGCAGAGAAATCAAAAAGCGAAAAAATAACAAGCACACAGATTTGTAAATGTAAAAAAGTTGTTTATTTTTGAGCAGAAAGTTTACCACTACCTCGGATTAGCGGACTCTTCTGTTTTATAAAGCTACATTAGTTTTAATTTTTGAAATTATTAAAAACTAGCTGAAGTACCCGTCCTTGGCGGGTTAGTGAATGCAAATTTCCAAAAAGCAAGAACTTTCGTCAGCATTGTAGGAGTACACAGAATGGATGGAGTATGTTGCCAAAGTGAAGAAAGCGAAGTTATAATTTTTATGTATTGTTAAAAAATTACAGGTTAAGAGAGTTACTAAGTAATATCATTTCATTCGCTTTAGTCGTAATTATGTGATGCGCGAACGAATATTTACGAATATAGAAATAATTTTCGCAAAATCTCAAAATCTAATCAACATCTTTGAAAAATTAGAAGCCTAGAATTTAAGTTGAGTGACAACCTATCATGTCACCCAATTTCGTTTCATTCCCTGCAGTCTTTATTTCGTGATGCTGGAACAAAATGTCAGCATTTTAAAACGATTTTCGCAAAATCTCCAAATGTAATCAAAATATTTTAAAAATTCAACGCCTATAAATTAAGATTAGCAACTACCTATCATATCACTAAATTTCGTATCATTCGTATTAGTTGTTATTACGTGATGTTTGAAGAAATATAAACGTATTTTGAGAGAATTTTCACAAAATCTTAAAATCTAATGAAAATGTTTTAAAAATTGGATCCCTATAGTTTATGTTGAGCAACCATCTATCATGTGACCAAATTTCATATCATTCGCTTTAGTCGTTATTATGTAATGCGGGAACAAAGATTCACTCAGTTTTAAACGATTTTCGCAAAATCTCGAAATCGGATCGATTTTTTAAAATTAGATGCATATAGTTTAAGGTGAGTGACCACCTATCATTTCACCAAATATCATTTTTTCATCTTTGCAGTTATTACGTGATGTGCGAACACAAATTTACGCAGTTTGAAACGATTTTCGCAAAATCTGAAAATTTTTAAAAATTCGACGCTTATGTTTTAAGTTGAGTGACCACCTATCATGACACCTAATTTCATATCATTCGCTTCAGTCGTTTTTACGTGATGCTCGAACACAAATTCACGCAGTTTGAAACGATTTTCGCAAAATCTGAAAATCTAATCAAGATTTTTTTAAAATTCGACTCCTATGTTTTAAGTTGAGTGACCACCTATCATGACACCCAATTTCATATCATTTGCTTCAGCCGTTTTTACATGATGCTTAAACAGAAAAAGCGTCACGGACAGAATGACAGACAGACAAACTTTTTTTTGAGGGTTGCATCGGATTCCCGGGTGCTTGAAACGGATAGAAATCGCAAAATTTTTGAATTCCAAGAAATGTACAGACAAAAGTCTAATTTTATTTATATAGATTGATACATTACAAAAAGTTCTCATCTCTTTTTTTATTCCATTTTATGCTATTGTTTTGAGGAAGTCGCTTGCAAATCATGTTTGAACGGCTTAAGAATATCTTGTTAAAGCATTTGTTCTTCCTCTGTTGCAAATGTAAACAAATCGTCTTTTGGAATTTTGCCAGGTCTGCCTATTCTCGTCTGACGCCTGTACTTACGGCTGGAGTCATTAACAATTCTCGGGATCTTCACCCCTGCCCTCATCCACTTCTGTCTGTGGCTAAAACATTGGTTATTACTCTTGTAAATTGGTTTTAATTTAAAAAAGAAAGGAAACTGTTGGACTATGTTTCTACTTTCAGTTTAAATAATCTTTACCTGGCTGCCTTCTTTTTTTTTTTGGGGGGGGGGGCAATGAATGATTACGGAACAGCCTAATCGTTACCCATTAAAGGAACTTAAAAATTTGTGGTCCTCCAGTCCAGTCACGCAGGGACGTGCCAACTTCTTGGAAAGTGGGGGGGGGGGGGCGAACGATTTTTTCCGACATCGGGAGGGGGGGGCAGTCATTTCACCAGCCCCTCATCCCCTCCCCCCCCCTCCTCCACCGACAAATGTTTTTTTAAATAAACCTTGGTACCAGGAAATTTTTTGTTTTTCCTTCTATATCAATTAGAATAATTATTTTCTTCAGGGACGGGGCAGCTATTTTGCCCCCCCCCCCTCCAAATTTCCTGTATCAGTTTCATGTAAACTAATTAATTTATCGATTTATTTATTTTTTTATTTTTTATTTTTTTGTATCTCAATAGTTTGCTTAAAATAACAGTTTTGTTTGTGCGGAAGGGGATGGGTGGTGGCAGCTATTTCGCCCCCCCCCTTCCATTTGAGCTATCCCCCTTCCATTTTTTTTTTTTTTTTTTAAATCCAATTAGAGTGGAAATCCTGTTGAACTTTCTAATGAACAAAATATAACTGTTCGTATGTGTCACCTTTTTTGTGTTCTAAATATGTTTTCCCTCTTTTTCAGCTTTAACATCGTTAAAAAAGCCCAGACATAAAGGATTTCTCAATACATTGCTCTGCTGTTTTGGTGCAAAATCTAAAAGACCAAACCCACCCATCCATGCTGAAGATAGTAAAGATGCAAAAACAAAAAATGGAACAAAGGTCTTTTTTCTCTCTTTCTTTTGTAATTGCTTCGACAGAAGTTGAAGCTAATTTTAGTGAATGAAGTGTTTAAATTAGATATGAAATTATAGGAAGTGAAAATCACACTTTTATCTCTGCTTGGTGAAATCTGCTCAAAAATAAAGTGTAATCTTGGTTTTTTAAATAAATAAATAAATTTTTTGTAAAATAATAGAGAATTTTTTTAAACAACTTTCAGACATTGCAGGTCTGTCACTGGCAACTAAAAGTCGACTATTTGCTACTATTTTTAGCAAAAATTGACTATGATGACTATTTTCTTTAAATAAGACCTAAAAGCATTTTTTTTAAAGGGAAAAATGTGATTTTTTTTTTTATAATCAGAGTAAGAACAACTTTTTTAGATTGCAAGGTTTGAAAACAGTTGCGGGCAGCCATTACAGAAAAAAAGGTATTGATATCTGCCTTACATATGTTGATGGATACTTGCCAACTTTTATGCTTACAGCGTAAAACTTATCCTTTTTTATGATTTTATGCAAAATCCCCAGTTTTTACACTTTTTAATGAATTTTGAAGTTTTATTTCTTGTTCTTAATTTTTAATAAAATCACGGCCTTTATTTTGTTTTAAGAAATAATCTCTTAAAATTTATCATTCATGCTTTTTCCACGGAATTTTGCAGTTTTCTTTTTTTAAGATACCAAATTTCCAGCTCACCCTCCCTCCCTAATGTGTTTAAAATTATAAGAATTTTTAGTCTATGTTATATAAATATATTTTAATATTTATACTATTTAAAATATCTTGATTGGCAGAACTTAAAAGTTTTTCATGAGTTATTTTTTGAAAAGCATTAAAAATTTTGTTTTTGTGCTATTTACAGGGATGTTAATTCGGCGCCGAAACACAAATTCTTGCGCCGAACTGCGCTTTTAGCCTATTTTTGCGCCGGTCTGCACTGAATACGCCATTTTGACTCTTTGTTAAATTTTTTGCCACGCTCATTTATCTTTTAAAGCGTGTATGGAAAGCTAGTTAGCAGTAAAGCAAGATTCAAACTGCGTACGAAAGCTGCATTCCGAAGCCATTCTACCCGCCCCGGATCGGACCACTCGGGCTTTGTTAGTCACCTCAATCAGGGTCGGCCAGATAGGCAAACAAGTACCGTAATTTATGGAAGAAACGCCGCGGCGTTTATGAGTTTAAAAGTTAAAAAATAGTAAGTGCGGCGTTTACAATATTTTTAATTTTTTTAAGCCGATCTTCAACGAAAAATCGAAAAATTCGTTTCGTGATAATTTTCTCAAAAGATGGCGCCACCACCGACACGTACTCTTTAGCGTGCACAGATCACAGCGTAGCGAATCAGAATGCGAACCTACCCCCATAGAAAAGAGGTTTGATCTTTGATCCAGTTTTGGAGAAAGTCAGAGCACCCTAAGATGGGTCCATGTCCCGTGCTCTGAAGTGGATGGCTTCATACATCCAACCGATGTCTCCTCAATTAAGTAAAAAGAAAAAAAAAATAGAAGTAAATCTTTTACATCTACATTTTAGAACTATAATTAAATTTTAATGAAGTTTTGAATATATATTTTGAAGGGTTAAAGTTCTGTAAAATACCGCAAAAGTGCACTACCCTCTATTAAATGCACCCGTTTTTCACATGAACCTCTATTGTTCTTAAAATACTGAATTTCAGCCAAAATTAGTCAATGTTGCGCACGGTGCGAGTTTAACCCTTCCTCCCCTCCCCCCCCCCCCCCCCCCCCAAAAAAAAAATAAATAAATAAATAAAGTTAATCTGAAAGATTTTTTTTTTTTTTTTTTCCCGCTGTGCGACTTTGCGCCCTGTGCACTCTATGGAATAAACTCTGCCAACTAATTGGTATGCTCAAGAAATGCTGAGTGCTTTTAAAATAAATCCCAATGTTATAAATATAAAAAATAATAAATAAATACCATCAAGAGTTGTTACACAACATTCAGTTTAAAACAACAATTTGCTGAAGCAAGCTCATTACGTAATCAACAGCTGGCCATCCGGGGGGGGGGGGGGGGGGGAATGTTTACTTTTAACTGGAGACTCTTCTCACACATCGATTGCTGTTTTCATTTTAATGGCGCCTGGTAGTCTGTCCGAACTTTGTGCGGATGCAAGAAGGTTTTTAGAAGTTATTTTTTTATTTCTATAAATTCACCTTTGTGAATATAAACATTGATATCTGATTATTTGAAAATAGAAATCGTAAGCTTCGTAAAATAGTGGCAAATACTTTAAAACATTCTGTGGGAAGGGGGAGAAAAAAGGAGATTTTTTTTAAGTTTATCCAATTTCTACCGAAATATATCCGATCAACTTAATAGCTTTTTTAATAAATTAGGTCTAATAAGTAATGCAACATATTTTTTATATTTATTTATTTTTTGTTAATTAAGAAATTATTTTAGAAAACATTGAATTTTATCTGGCATTGACTTCTGACCACGATCACCCCCCCCCCCCCCCACACACACACACACACACACACACACCAACGATCGCGGCTGCGGCGTTTTTGACGATTTTCTAGCTAACTAAGCTCATTTTCGTGGGTGCGGCGTTTCTTCCATAAATTACGGTAATCATCGCAATGGTCACCGTTTTTTGTTTATGAAGGGACAGGATTTGCTATTTGGAGATGAAACATTATGGACCAATTCATTTTTCAACATGTGCACATGCATTGTTTTTTTAATTGATATTGTACCTTTTTGAGAAAGAAAAATGGAGGAAAATGTTTTTTTGGTGCAAAATAAATCTGCTGTCTTTAAATGAAAACTTACAGGAGAAATCAATACGCCTTTCATAACTTGTTATTCGAAAAGTTTTTATGTATTCACACTGTTTACAAAAGCGATTCATGTGTTTTACCTTTTCGAGCTTAAAAAAAAAAAAAAAGCCCCCTCCTCTGAAATGGGTAACGATCCGCCACAGCTCTATGTATATGTATTTTCCCGATTTGAACTGGCACTATTTTTTTCGGGCCCCACCACTGAAGCAGGTCACGAGCCGCCACTGGCTGTTATAGAAAGTGGACAGATTCTATTAACGGAAGGGAAGGATAGACTTGCAAAAACATTAAAACTATTAGAAGAAAATGAAAAAGCTCAAGAAGAAATTAATAAAAATAAAAAAAAGAATAAATAGAAAACTAGATAACTTATGATACTTAATTTGTAATCTCATTATTAATTTCTCATAATCTTAATTTTTAACTTCCCATAATTCTTAATTTCTCTCAACAGTCATTAAATATTTTTTGTTTACATTTGCTTTGTATATTGTGTTCAAGTATTATAGATGAATATGTAAATATTAGATGAGGTTAAATTACTGATACAAAAGCATATGCTATTAAAAGTACACACATTTAATTATTCTAACCATCAAATTTATTTTGTTTTCGATACTGCTTACCAATTACGTGTTGTTGTATAAGAGGTATAATATTTAGGTTTTCAAAAATCTCCATTTAGTACTACTTGTGATTTGTAATAGAACCAAAGAATGAGATAGAAGCTTTTGTTTTAAAATTTAGTTTTCATTTTATTTGTGCTCTCTTTTTCGAGAGGAAGATTCCCTAAATGATTCTGAAAAAGAAAAAAAAAAGGGACAGGGATTGGCAACCTGTGGCTCGCAAGCCGCATACAAATCATACTCATGATTCTTGAGTAGGAAAAAAATGACTTAACCACAGAAAGGTTGCTGACTCCTGATATGTATTGTTTTTACCAAGTTGCTGGTAGCATAGCCTGTATACACCCTTTTTTTCTCCAGAGCTTTCCTAAAGTGCTTTCAAATAGTGTTTTACTTTTAGCAAATGGTGTTTGATCGCAAACTTTGCTTTTCTAGTATGCATTTATTGTGTTCCTAAATCTTCAATTTTATGCTCCAAAATCATGTTAATTCTGATCTCGAATCTTAGTTTTCCTCTCGGAAACTATTTTTTTGTGCTTCCGAGGTGCTCCCAAATGGAATTTTTCTGCTCCCAAATGGAATTTTTCTGCTCCCGAGGTGCTCCCAAATGAAATTTTTTCTGCTCCCGGGGTGCTCCCAAATCGAGTGTAGGAGTTAACATCCCTGTATTTAGTATAAATTGTTTAAAATATTGTTTGCACACTATTTGGCAAAAATCATCAAAAATGTCGTTCACACTTTATTTTACACCTTGGAAATTTCAAAAGTTCGTGAGTCAATGTTTCCTTCACAGTACATTCTGCCCTATGCAGATCTAGTTAATGTGAACATATTTTCAAGTTGCCTTATGTTTTTGAAAAAGACTGCCAATCACGAAGCTAGAATAGTTAGATAATGCTAGAAACTCCCTGTCTGCGCTTGCAATGACACTCTGTCAAGAAAACATTATTATCCCATGTGTTCATGAACTAACAGTATTAGCATACTATTATTTCTTATGTATAAGGCTACTAAAGCAACTATTTTCACACTGATAAGCGGTGGCAGCCCTGAATTGGGACAAAGTGTTAGAGAAATTAAAGAATTTATACAATTATTGACTGGTTGGGAAAAAAAGGGAAAACATACAACGATAGTCAGATTTAAAAATAAAATAATAATAATAATAATAAACTATTTGTGCATATAAATCAAAATGATGAATCAGAAAAGAAATTTAACTGTCACTATAAATTATTAAATATAATAATTTTCAGTAGTTAACCATGTTTTGCACACCACCATCTAAAGCACATATGGGCAACCCACGGGACAGATGTGGCCCACCATGGCTGTTGATCCGGCCCATGGAACATATCAAAATCCCATATAAATCCCAATTATACAGGCCGCGACTTTGCTATCATCCTAAAGCAGTTATTCCCAACCGGGGGGTCGCGACCACCAAGTGGGTCGCCATGCCTTTTCTCGGTGGTCGCTGCAGACCGATTTTGTAGGAAATGAATGGTAAAATATTTCCACGTTTCTCTGCCATGAGACACACTTTTTCCCTTTTCTCTTTGTAAAGTAAAAATCCTTTTTCTCATCAGGGCGCTTATATCAAATCTACAAAAACTGACGTCGTAAAGTGTATCTAGGAGTGTTAACCAATTTTGAAAACGTGTGCACTAAGGCAGAAATATCAGAAATAGAAATTGCAGTTAATTTAAAATGAGAAATTACTAACCACCTTATTATTTTAAATTTGTTTTTAAAAAATTCAATTTTAATGTATTTGCATTGAGTTATTATAAACAGGGAACAGTCCAAGGTTTTCTTTTTTTTTCCATCCCCCTACTTTGATCAAGCAAGCAATTTATTGAATTTGTAAAAGGAAAAGAAAAATTGGTAGACATTAATGAAAAGTGCAGTTTTTTTTTTTTTTTTTTTTTTTTTTTCCAAATATCGAATCCTGTGAAGGGTCTGTTTTGGAACCTAATTTCAACCCAAATAAAAACCTTATAAAGTGGTTCATTTTACATCCACCCATCTACCATATGTTAGGAACATTTTTAAATGCTTGTTTTGAATTTTTAATTTTGCTTGATCAGGCTATACTAAAGCAATTGTTTTTAGTGGTAGTAAACAGTGGTAACGTCGTAATATAGAACCACCAGTTAATAATTTAAATTTAAAAATTGCTCTGTTAATAAAATGAGTATTTCAGACATCTCTCATCTTCCAAGTCTCATAAGTTTGACCTGAATCTTGGGCTTTTTAAGAGTTCATTCTGAAATTGTTACTTGCCCCTATTTTCTTCCATAATGTTCACGAAGTCACATCTTTTTCCTTTCATGTTGATATGGCTCAGTAATCTGATGACATTTGATTTTAAATAATGAATCTGAAGTTCTAAAAAAATAAATTATATAAATGATTATTCATTATTTATCTAGAAGTGTGCTAAAAATTTTAATGCCGTATTAGATTAATAAAAAAGTATTTTTAACCAACTTTATAAAGAAAGAGGTTATCAATTTGTTGGAAACTTTATTATGTATGTTTAGCAATAATATTTTACCACTTGGACCAATTTTGATCAGGGTTGGAAAAAAACCCGGTTTATTTGAAAAAAACCAAAAAACCGGGTTTATTTGGTTTAAACCAGGTTTTTTTTTAATCCTTTTATAATTACATGTTACATATTTATAAATAAAATTATTTGTAAAATGTTCAAATAAAAATTAATATTTCTTCTGAAAATAACTAAAACAAAGTAAATAAAAAATTGTTGCTATACTTATGTGGACATTGAAATCATTCAATTTTAATATTTTATTTAGAGACACTATTTTTTTATATTTAGTATCTACTTATATAATACGCCAATGTATGCGGTACCAAAATTGACGATATTTTTATGCTGGGAGTGGCAAGAACTAGATGTAAACATTAGCGTAATAACAATAACACACGTGCAAAAATCCAGATTAACAGTTCAATGACATCAAGTGAAGCAAGCCTATTTGTTACTGGTTACGTGTGTCACGCAGTAGATAGATTAAAAAATAACGATGTATGTGCAAAGAAGCAAAATCTTTCGGATTTTTTTACTTCACGTTTATTGCACATTTAAAAAAAAAAACTACTTTGCAATGAAGTATATTTTAGCCATTTCGTGTTTCCATACACGAAAAAGCAAATTGTTTCTTTTTGATTTGATTAATGGCAACGGTACTCTGAGTGATCTGCCAAGGATAGGAGATGCCTTGGCAGGAGGACTTTCTAAGAGGTTTTAACGTGTATCCACGTTACATCTGGAGAAAACCTACCAAAACTCCAGACCGTTAGATCGACAGCCGCATGATGGGACCCAAATCCGGGACCCTCACACTTCGGCCATCTACCATTTTCAGTGACATTACCACCGTGCCATGATGAGGACCCCAAAATCTTTCGGATCTATTCACATGTCCCATGGTCACCATCAGCTTTTGTCATGATACCCCCAAAATTTGTAGCAACCATAACCTAAATACATTTCATGACAAATACTGTTAAAACCATGAAATATGATTTTCGTTGAAAGGACTCCGATAATTTAGACAAAACTGACTGAGTAAATATGGTAAGATATGGGGGGGGGGCGAAGCTGGCCACCTTGGCAGCTAGTATAATATAATACAATAGTAATTGTTTACTGCATTTTACATGGAATATTGCTCTTAGATTCATCAGTAATAATGGTGATATTTAGTTCAAAATAATATTTTTAAGGTTTAGAAATAAGTTGTTAAAACACAAAACCTCTATTTTGGAAAAGTTCAAGTATCAAGCATTATTCAAGTAAAAAATGCAGCCTATAATTTAAGTTTAATTAATAATTTTTAATAATTATAAAACAATAAGGTATCTAGAGTGATGTAATAAACTTATTCTTGATACTTATGAGGATAATTTAAAAATATATTAGAACGTATTCTATCTGTAGTATTTGTAATTTTAAATTATTCTTTTAAAAAAACCAATTGGTTTTTTTGAGAAAAAAACCATTTGGTTTAAACCAGTCGGTTTAAACCATGCCAACCCTGATTTTGATGATTCTTTTAATTGGAAAAGGGTTACTTTAAGGGTAGTCTGGTATTAATTTGGTCAAGTTTAAATGATATCATTCTGAAAATAATAAAACTTGCTTTCACATTATTGTCTAAAGGGTTGTTAATAACAGTGTTGGGTTGGTAGCAGTATGCAAGGTGAGGGTAGCCTTTGAAGAATTTGCTGCTGGCTTTGTATATGTAACTAAAATATTTTCCTCCAATAAATGGTATTGTAATTAGGGATGCACAAAATATTCGGTCAAAATTCTAACTAAATATTCAGTTAAAGTATCTTAACTGTAATATTTGTCTTTTCATAATCTGGGGTCGAAAAAAGTTGTAAAATCTTAGGAGCCAACAAAAGTTTTTTAGGAGCCACATGTGCATGATGTCCAGTGGTAACAGTACTCAATGGCTATTTCCTAAACCGTAGTGAGAGACGCATAGTTCCAGCTGCAAAAATGCTTAAATTATATAATCCATTATATTAGAAACAATCAAAGTCAATAAATCAATTCCTATAAAAACTATTAAATTTAAATCTTTATACGGTCCCCAGTCCTGTATATACTTGGAAAATGTTTCTTTATTTAATTTCATGCACATTAAAATAATTCTTCTTTCTATTACCAAAATTTACCAAGTTACAGCTGCTTAAAGTTATAGCACTTTTTGAGCTGCAAAATAGGAGTTGTATAACAAATCGATTTGAGAAAAATTAATGTACATGGTTTTGATCTATCATTCAAATAAAAAAAAATCTGGATAGATTTTTATAGAGTCTGACTGACTATAATCCTCTACTTAAAGATTAGTATTCTACAATTAGTTTTGCTTCTTTCTCTATGTTACACCAGAAAATGATATTTAAAAACCTGTGATTCAATATTTATATGGTCTTTTAACAGTTTACCGTAACGGGTCATTTTTAAACGTGGAAGAGTGACTTAAGTGAAAATGTTTGCTGCTTCATAATTCGGTGAATTTTAGTTATAAAAAGCAATCTTTTTTTTAAATTTTGCATGAAATTTTAAAAGGGAAATTTAACTGAGTATAACAGATAGAAAAAAAAATTTAAATTTTGTAATTTTTATACTAATTGATTTATTTACTTCGATCATTTCTGATATAATAGATTATACAACTTAAAGCATTTTTGCAATTGGAACTATATGTCTCTAACGGTGCCCAATGGTTAATAGCCATTGGGCACCGTTAGTACTGAACACTATGTATATTAAATTATATTAATGGGGAAGGCTGGTCGCCAAATGATTTTTTAAGTTGTTCTCTCCCCCCCCCCCTGGAATCCTGTTTAATATTATTCCAATTTAAAATAGATAATGTTTATCTGTTTCATACCTTTTGAGAATTTCCATTTAACTTCCTAAATTTATCTACATTAAGAATAATTATTAGTTTCAAATACATAGGTAAAGTAAATCATTCCAAAAGAAAATTAATATAGTAAATGGCTGGTTTGGTTTATGTTTATCTGCAATGCTGCATAAATTGATTGTTAATTTCTTTCCTGACATATGATTTGATAACTGATAATCATGGTAAGATCTTATAAATAATCATTCATTTACATTACATACAAATACAAACCCAAGTTGCCAAACCAAAATTAATTCCAATTGTTATTTACTAATATTATCTTATTCAAAGTAATTAAATATAAGAGAAAACTCTGATGTTAAAATTAAAATTTTGTTGTTTTTCAATTTTTCTTAAATCTTATGACAAATTACATTAGCCTAACTAATACTAATTTAAATATGAAACAATAACCAGTAATGATATTTTAAAATATCATTACTGGTTATTGTTTCATATTTAAATTAGTATTAGTTAGGCTAATGTAATTTGTCATAAGATTTAAGAAAAATTGAAAAACAACAAAATTTTAATTTTAACATCAGAGTTTTCTCTTATATTTAATTACTTTGAATAAGATAATATTAGTAAATAACAATTGGAATTAATTTTGCACTATTGTACTATACTATAACCTTCATCCACTGTATTTAAAAAAGTATTTATTTACTTATTGTAGAATATTTAAATTAGTTTGCTATATATATTCGCCTGCAGAATATTAAAGTATTCGGCCGAACCAAATATCCGGTGCATCCCTAATTGTAATGTCTAATCTCTGCCAGTAGTCATTCTTCATCATATTTTGAATGTTTTACAATATTGCAATTTATATTTTCCTGTTATTTACCTTTCCCCCCCGCCCCCCCCCCCCCCAAAAAAAAAAAAAAAAAAAAAAAAAAAAAACCTTTATAAAATAATAAAAATGTGGATTTATCTGCAGTTAAGTTTTAAACATCTCATTACTTTATTTTCAGGGCTTCCTTAATCAAGGTAAATACCTCCTCCCACAAGTGAAACATCAAGATGCTCATAAGATGTGCCTGGTCATAGATCTTGATGAAACTCTTGTTCATAGTTCATTTAAGGTATCAATATTTGATTTCTTTCTCACACTATCTTGATCTATTTATCTACAAATTAGTGAATACACTAATAAACCTCAGACTAGTGCAAATGACTGCCTTCATTGCAAGAATTAAATTTGCTCAACTTTATACATCAAGAATAGGGGCATTAAAACATTTTCATGAGACAAATATAAAATTCAGCATTTAGTAACTCTTGTTCAGGTCCAAGAACCCTTATCTCGTATTTGATATCAGTTCGGTAGTTACTATTTATTTTTCACCACAAAATTTGGAATCTATATCTCAGAACCAGGGGCGTAGCCAGAATTTTTTTATGGGGGGGGGGGGTTACGACTACTACAACTCATATATATGTATACGCGTGTGCGATAATGTAGTGAAGAATATACATTTTGCATGGCAAAAAATTCCTCATGGGGGGGGGTTATGACCCCATGAGGAATTTTTTATTTGCAGTTTTAGATTTTATTGAATTTGTGCTGTTTTTCTGGAATTATATTAAAATAGTTGTATTGAATCAATCAAAATTTAGTTACAAGAGAGGGATGACCTTTTGACATTAAAAGCTTTTCACTAAAATAAAATGTCAAGTTGCAGTTTTCCATCTAACCTTATTTTAAAATAAAAACTTAAAAGATCAAGTTTATAAATAATATATCAATTCGAACACATTTTTCTTAGACAAATAAAATTTAAAATGATACAATTATATCCTATGCATGCACAAATTTAATATTATAATTTTAGGGTTTTAATGGTTTTATTGAATTTTTGTTTATTTAAAAGACAATTATACAGGTTTACAGGTTTTTCATTTCAAAAAAAGAAAAATTCTTCATTTGTTAGTCAGCGATCCTTTTTATACTACTACTTGGTACTCGGATGAGTACTAAATAGCCTAGTACTTGGTGCATCACTATTTGGAAATCTAAATTCAAGAAATTCTACTGTACTGGTCCACAGTAAACACTAATTTCTGTCTGTTTCCCAGGCCATTTTTATGTGTCATGATTTTTTAATACAAAAAATTTAGATAACTGCTACATGTAACAGCAAAATTTCAAGCCTTTTTATACATTCAAAATTCATACTCGTAACTTAGCCATTTCATGCATTAAAAATAATATTCGTTTCAGAATCGGAAATTCTGACTTTTTGAGGGTTTTTTTATATCACTATTAAAAAAGATAATTAATTACTCTTGACAATCTTACATTTATAAATTAATTTGAGCAAAGTATGTTTTTTTTTTATATAAAATTAATGTACATTTTATTACATGATTTTTTTCTTTTAATTATAGCCTATTAGTAATGCCGATTTTATAGTTCCTGTGGAAATAGACGGAGTAATTCACCAGGTTTGTATTGTAGTTTTGTAGCTAATGTAATTGTAAGTATGTATCTTTAATTGCGTGAGTTTTTTATTTTTACTTTCCGAACATGCACCAAGCATACCCGATGCATTAAATGCTGCTAAAACATTATCATGATTTCTTGAATGCCACAGTGATGATGCAGGGACTCTACAAAAGTCTATTATGCAGGCATGAAAATCTTCCGCTTTTCGGCGGATTTCCGCTTTTTTTTTTTTTTTTTTTTTTTGAAGACCTCCGCTTTCCGAAAATGTTTTAAAACCTTTCCGCTTTAAAAAAAAAAAAAAAAAAAAAAACAGTGATTACTAAAGCAAAACATAGCGGACATAGCAGAGTAACAAGAGGACGATAATGCGCGCCTGGGATGTACGTTTTCACTGCATCTCGCACTGCGCCAGCTAGAGTGCAATGTTACTGATTTCCTGAGTTGGTAAATTCAAAACTTAGTTCAGAGGGGCCAATTCTTATTTTAGATCTTCCATGTTTCGAAAGGCATCTGATACATAATTATGTACTTGGCAAACTACTACACAACAATAATTATCTATCGAGACCTTTCGCCACTGGAAAACCGTTGTCGGTGAGCTATTGTTACTCGCGACGTGTTTTTATTGCTGTTTTGCGCACTTGATGAATCTATAAATTTTTTTCACGGACACGTACCAGCTTAACTGATACTTCTATTGTGGATTATTGAGAAAATGGCAGATGTTATCGAATATATTAGAAAACGTGGATTGAAAACGAAATGTTTGTGGTCATTTTCGGATCCAAAAATTTGCTTGGATTTGGAAAAATCGTCGGCCGAACGAGAACTTCCAGACATTTTATGAATGCTAAACTGGAATTTTTGTTTAAATAAAGCAAACTGACGGTCTACACGACAAATAAAACTTGTATAAAAGTGCAGCTTTTAGTAATGGTATTTAAAATATAAATCTTGTCGTATTCCTTTAGGTCTTCAACATGCAAAGGAAGTAAAATAATTTATGGTAGTTTAAATATACTTTTCTTAAATAAATAAATTATTAATAATAATTCCAATAAATAAATACTTCGATATTTATAGCTATTAAAACGTACACGTCTTAATTTTATGCTGAATAAAAGAATAATGCTTTTTTAAAATGTGAGTTAATGTTAAGAAATCCGTAAGAAAAAGAAAACCAAAATTTTCAGAGTTTTTTTTTTTTTAAACAGTTACGCGGATTTTACTAAAAATATGTACCGTAACTTCGTGAAAAGTTAACTAATGGTAAGACCACGGACGGATTAAAGGGATTGGGGGGGGGGAGATTACTCCTCCACTACAGGAAAAAGGATTTTTCTATTTTACTTCCATAAACTAGACAAAATTCAACTAACCGACAATAAAATTGCATTAATCCGTCCTTAGGCAAGACGTATCGCCTCCTTAAATAAATAAAAAGATTACTTTTATTAATCATTTATGAAAATGTACATAACCAAGCAAAAAAAAAAAAAAAGAAAAGAAAAGATCATTACTAATTTTCATGGGTCAATCCACATAATTTTAAACAACATTCAATTGATACTCTCTCTGGGTTAAAAGTTAACGAAATATGAAATTTAAAAATGCTCTTTATTAAAAATTCGCGTTCGCAATTGGAAAAAAAAAAGAAAGAAATTGAGGCGACTAGGCGACACAAGTCATGTTTTAACGTCTCAGCAGAATTCGCTCTCTTGCTTTATTAGCCAGCTCGCTGAGTGAAGACAAAACAATAACAACCTTCTCGATGTTGACACGGCATCGGTACCTCGGTTTGTGAAGGCCTGTTTTCCCCCGTATTACATAAATTATTATTATTATTTTTTTTTTTTTAAAGCACATTCAAAATTTGGTTCTGCATATCGGACGGAAATATTTCTAAAATGGTTTCACGAAGCTTGTCCGCACCTGTAACTACGTCGATGCTTTAAATGATATAATTGGGGGGGGGGGGAATTCAAATGCTCCCTGCATGCCGACGTGCCGTCACTTCAAGTGCATCTATGTGCTTTATTTTCTACAGAAATAAATTTGTTAGCATCGGCTTCACTGGAGCTTGCGCGCTAACTACAGATCAAAAAGCAAGATCAATATACTAAATTTTTTTGCAAAAGAAATTTATTTCAGCCAGATAGTCCGTGTCCTGGAAAAAAATCCCTTTTTGACATGCATAGTCCGCGGACTATACTAGCGAAATTATGGTAACTAACTATCGCCGATCTCCGGGTTCCATATTTGCCAACTGAACTTCAATCTATTTGCAGCCTTTTGGTAAATGAATAATTTTAAAAACAAGATGTAAAAGAGTTTTTAATACTCTATTGTTAAATTAAAATTTAAGGCATTTTAGTAACTCAACAGAAAAGTATTATTTTCCCCATAATATGTTTATTGATTTATTTCTGAAACATTTTCACTTCAATTTTAAAATCAGGAAAATCGCTATTTCGTTTTATTCTCATATGCAGGTTTTTCTTTGGTAATTATTTTTACAGTTAATTTTAAAAAGCATAATCTTGTGAGTTGGTATTTTGCAGCTAATATAGGAAGGAGCAGAACATAGGTCCCTGTCATAAGTTCCACTTCTGTGTGCTGATGTGCTGCAAGACTGCTAAGATTCTAAAATTTTACCTGAGAAAATATTTAGACATTTAAAGAATTATTCTTTTTCCAATAAAACAAGAAAACTTCACTTTTATTCTATCATTTGAATGCTTATTTTAGAAAATGCCAATGCCATATGTATAATTTTTCATTCCATTTCTGATCAAAATTAAAAAAAAAAAAAAGATAGTTCTTAAAATTTTTGACAATCAATTTTTTATTTTATTTTCATATCAAAAGAATAATCTGAAATTTGGATGTGAGACTTATGATTTGTTTTGATCTAAGATTTTACGATATTGTTTAAGATAATTATTTTAAATGATTATAGCCTGTTTTCTTTTAATTAATATTGTATATCTAAAACTGATTATTAAACATTTACAGTGCATAATTATTTTCTTCAGGATCACAGTCAATTTGTTTGTGGTTGAAATTTAAATGGTAGAAATTGTTTAGTACACCATTTAGTTTAACAGTGGTTGAATTTAAGCTCACACATTATTGAAAAAACACTCAAAATACTGGTGTTAAACGATAAAGTAATTAAAAAACTTTGTAAAAAACACACATAAGAAGTAAAAGGAAAAAGGATACGCGTTTCGTTCAAAAATTGTTTTGAACTTCTTCAGTCCAAGTCCTTCGACGTAAAGAACACAGGGAACTGAAAAGAGAAAAAAAAAAGTTCTTTTCAGTTCCCTGTGTTCTTTACGTCGAAGGACTTGGACTGAAGAAGTTCAAAACAATTTTTGAACGAAACGCGTATCCTTTTTCCTTTTACTTCTTATGTGTGTTTTTTACAAAGTTTTTTAATTACTCACACATTATTCCCCAGTTCCATGTTTTTGCATTATCAACAGGCGCGTAGAGAGGAAAATTTTTCGGGGGGAGATATGAACTTATATGTGTATAAATAGATGGAATTTCATCACTAATCCAAACATTTCGGGGGGGGATATATCCCGATATCCCCCCCCCTGGCTACGCCCCTGATTATCAACCTTGTTATATATGCCTGAGTGCACGTAAATTTTTCAATTTTTGCTGAAATTCAGTATTTTAAGAACAATAGAGGTTCATGTGAAAAACGGGTGCATTTAACAGAGGGTAGTGCAATTTTGCGGTATTTTACAGAACTTTAACCCTTCAAAATATATATTCAAAACTTCATTAAAATTTAATTATAGTTCTAAAATGTAGATGTAAAAGATTTACTTCTATTTTTTTTTCTTTTTACTTAATTGAGGAGACATCGGTTGGATGTATGAAGCCATCTACTTCAGAGCACGGGACATGGACCCATCTTAGGGTGCTCTGACTTTCTCCAAAACTGGATCAAAGATCAAACCTCTTTTCTATGGGGGTAGGTTTGCATTCTGATTCGCTACGCTGTGATCTGTGCACGCTAAAGAGTACGTGTCGGTGGTGGCGCCATCTTTTGAGAAAATTATCACGAAACGAATTTTTCGATTTTTCGTTGAAGATCGGCTAAAAAAATTTAAAAATATTGTAAACGCCGCACCCGGTAGAAACGTCGCACTTACTATTTTTTAACTTTTAAACTCATAAACGCCGCGGCGTTTCTTCCATAAATTACGGTACTTGTTTGCCTATCTGGCCGGCCCTGATTGAGGTGACTAACAAAGCCCGACTGGTCCGATCCGGGGCGGGTAGAATGGCTTCGGAATGCAGCTTTCGTACGCAGTTTGAATCTTGCTTTACTGCTAACTAGCTTTCCATACACGCTTTAAAAGATAAATGAGCGTGGCAAAAATTTAACAGAGTCAAAATGACGTATTCGGCGCAGACCGGCGAAAATCAGCTAAAAGCGCAGTTCGGCGCAAGAATTTGTGTTTCGGCGCAGAATTAACATCCCTGATTAGGTGAAAATAAACACCCCAGAGGTGCCTCTTTTTGAGTTACGCAAACGAAAGAAAACAGATGAAATGAATAAGCGATGACTATCACTCTCTGATTCTGATAAGCATTCAATTAGGAAAAAAGTAACTTATTTTTAAAAGGAAATTTTATCAGGTGATAAATGTCTGATTGCGTTGCTTGGAATTTTGTGAAGGAACAGTTATACATCGTGTTTAGTTAAGGGTCGTTTTAATCGATCATATTTTTGTTACGGTATCATTTTAATAGAAAGTGTTTCGTAAAGGGCTGATAATCTTGACTGCAATGATCCATGTAACGGAAGGGGCAGGGGGAATGGCAAGTTTTCGAGTGAAAACTTGGACATACCAGGGCAAAGGGGGTAAAAAGGGATGCCAATTGCTGAAAGGTTGTCGGGCGCCGTGCTTTTTAGAGTTGTAGTAGGGGGGCACTACAAAGAAATACTTTTGACAAATGCAAGGTAGTACTTACATGTTAATTCAAGGAAGGCTAGATGTAGCGTGCACGGATCCGATATTGGTACCGGGACAAAGCCACATATTCCGCCAATCACCGTCCTCAGATGAACGTTAGTGTGTTCTAGAGATGGCCAATGATTCGATGAGTCGAATCAGTGATTCGAATCTTGGTACTGAGTGGCTCAGTCTTTACACTCACTCTCTACTGATTCGAATCTCAAGCCCTCAAGGGAAATACATTCCAAGTGCGAAGGGAAGAAAAACTTATTTTCCCTTTGCCGTTCCCAGAGATTTTCCCTTACTCTTTCAACTCTTTACGACTCTGAGTCGATAGATGATTTGAAACAGTAAATGAGTGGGTGTGGGTGAGTTGGTTACTGAGTTGGTGCAGCAACGAATCTTTACTGATTCAGTGTTTCGCTCTGTTTTGGTGATTGTATACTATCGTTGAGATTTGTTAGTTTTTCGAATCTTCTATCGACTCAGAGTCGAAAGGAGCCGAAAAGAGTTGAAAGGATGTTTCATTTAATTGGAGGGGTTTTTTCGAATCTTCTATCGACTCAGAGTCGAAAAGAGTTGAAAGGATGTTTCATTTAATTGAAGTTTTTTTTCCGAATCTTTGGTGTTTCATTTCTTGGTTGGTGGTCGGATAGACAGACAATAAAGTTTTATCTGTCTGTGGGTGTGGAGTGGGTCGAACATCGTTTGCTTTTGGCGGGGGGCATAGGCGTTACTTCCTAAGGGCAAGAGGGGTCAATCTCCCCCCCGAAAAAAAAATTAAGAAAATCCCTCCTTCCAACTTGTCTGGCTGATTTAATATTTGTTTAAAATTTAATGAAACATCCCTTTTCTACTTTTAACTTCAATATATGTCCCCCTGCCCCCACCCTCAAAAAAAAAAAAAAAATAAAAAAAAAATAACGGAACGTTAAGTTTACATGGTGGCGGATTTTCATGTGAACGGAAATAGAATGAAATAAAGTTAGGATTGTGCTTGTCACTTTTAATGAAGGATACAGGGGCGGTATTAAGCGCTCTCACAAAAGGACTTTGTAGTAAGCAAAATAACATTTCGCTTTATTGCAGCAGATTTCGTTTTTTTTTTTTTTTTCTACCTTGTTTTTCGTTTAAGGGGAATGATTTTATTTTCTTTCGTAATTCAGAGAAATACAAAATAGGGTCTAAAGCAGTGGCGTAGTTAGTGTTATTGACAGTGGCGTAGCCAGGATTTTATTTCGGGGTGGGCTGGGTATCAAATTTAAAGATAAAGTTCAATTGTAAGCTAAGTAAAGGGTCCCATTTTTTTTTTTTTTTTTTGGGGGGGGGGGGGTGCAGCAGCAGCCCCTCAGTAGGACTGGGCCAAAAATCGACATATCGGTTTTATTTCAACATCAAATATCCGATATTCCCATTTTCATTTCAGTGAAATCTCTAATTCTATAAAGGGCAAAAATACAGGCCGGCCAGGGGCGTAGCCAGAAATTTTTCATGGGGGTGGGGGGTTATGACTACTGCAACTCATATATATGTATACGTGTGTATGATAATGTAGTGAAGAATATACATTTTGTATGGCAAAAAATTCCTCATGGGGGGGGGGTTATGACCCCCCTAAACCCCCCCCTTGGCTACGCCTCTGAGGCCGGCGATAAGAAAATCCTGAGATCAATACCAGCTTGTGATGCTTTTGCTACTGCTTTCTCTCGGAAAGCTTCTTCTTCTCTCATCGCAGAAAAAACAGCTCCATGGTTTATTAGTCTAATTACCATAATTAATTAACGTATATCTCGGAACCTATCCACCGGAGCGCGTTTTTATTGATTCTCGACCCCCCCTAGACTCAACACCCCACCGATACTTAAAATTTCGAATGCTTTGACACCAAACTCAACCTTTTAATCTTACAGGCCCAGGGGGTCATACGAAGCTCCCCTATATTTTCAATTTGGGCATTTTAAACACTAGCCTCCTCCGACGGCATCTCCAAAGTCTGGAAACCATCCCAGAGCCAATTTCTACATGTTTGCAGTCCTTTTAAGCCTCAATCATGGTTAATTAGTCTAATTACCATAATTAATTAACGTATATCTCGGAAACTATCCATCGGAGCGCGTTTTTATTGATTCTCGAACCCCCCCTAGACGTATACCCCCATCGATACATAAAATTTCGAATACTTTGACACCAAACTTAACCTTTTAATCTTACAGGCCCAGGGGGTCATACGAAGCTCCCCTATATTTTCAATTTGGGCATTTTAAACACTAGCCTCCTCCGGCGGCAACTCCAAAGTCTGGAAACCATCCCAGAGCCAATTTCTACATGTTTGCAGTCCTTTTAAGCCTCAATCATGGTTAATTAGTCTAATTAGCATAATTAATTAACGTATATCTCGGAAACTATCCATCGGAGCATGTTTCTATTGACATACCTGCCAACATGCAATTTTTGAAAACCTTACAATACCACGGTGTCACGCAGTAACGCAATAAATATACCTACTAAAGATAAAATGTAATCAAACACAATTTTTAAAATTACTATTCAGATTTAGTACACTATTTTTAATACATATGCACATATAAGAAAGGAGGGGCATTTATTTGGTATCTTTAGAGTGCAAATGTTCATAAGTAGCTGAGTTGGCTGCTTTTAAAAATCCTTAACAAAGTCTTGCTCATAGCAATGGCCTTTGAGTTTACTTTTTGCAATTAAAATGTCTCCCAAAGTTTCATTAGACAAAAAACTACGAAATTGTGTTCTATTCTTCTTAACACTGCTAAACAAACGTTCACAAGCAGCATTACTGTGCAGTATAGTCAATATGCTTAGCATAACATTCGATATTCGGTCATATTTAAATTTCCCACTAGCAGCTGTTAATTTTCTCAATCTCAATTTTTAGCCAATTTTCGTCCATTCTTTCTTCGGATTGAACTTCCTCAGGCAAATTATAAATTTGCAAAATTGAGATTGAAGCTCATCCCTGACTTCATCTACTGGCTTGCAAACATCATTTCCACATACTTCATGTGAGCACATATTTGGAAATAAATTTAAAAAAACTATATCTGAAAATGATTATTTCGTCACCATGGTGGTTCTGCCACTGAAAATGGTAGATGGCTGAAGTGCGAAGGTCCCGGGTTCGGGTCCCATCGCGCGGCTGTCGATCTAACGGTCTGGAGTTTTGGTAGGTTTTCTCCAGATGTAACGTGAATACGCGTTAGAGCCCCTTAGAAAGTCCTCCTAACTAGGCACCCCCCCCATCCTAGGCAGATCGCCCTAGTGTATCGTTGCCATAATCACACACAACAACTGAAAATTACTTGTCTGCAAGATTATTTATGTTTGATACGCAATTTTGATGTCGGTCCTATACACGGAGCAAAAAGCAAAATTGCATCCCCTTTGCGATTTGACGATACACGGATATTCCTTTGTGTAAGAATCAAGGAAAACTTGATTATATTGTTTATGTTTAATTTTCGACATTTCAAATCAACTTCAAACTACACTGGACAATTTCAACACGTGCATGAGCAACGTTTGTGATTGAAAGTTGTTCTTGCGCTTACGGATGGGAGCCAAGCGGTATTGGGAGGGAGATATTTCTAAACGAATGCGCATCCACCTCCGTGCATGCGCAGCAGCAAAATTTGCCAAAGCATGGACACTTGGCATATCTATTACGAACGCTCCCATCCCACTTCTCCTAATACGTCACAAGCCAAGCCGCGGATGGGAGGGAGAAAAAAATCTGTGAGCCAATCATAGCTTTCGCAGCAGCGGAGATCGGAAGGGAATTCATGTCTCCTTCTATGCAGTTTTTCTCTGGTTAACACAGTGGAAGAAGGCAGAAAAGGTAGGGGAGGGGGGAGTTAGCGTAAATATGGGAAATAAAAGATCTAATGTTTTTACGTTCGACGTAACGTGAATTGGTCATTTAAATTTTAAAATACTCCACAAAACCACTAAATTTTTAAACATAGTAAATAAAATCACATTAGCTTAAACTTTGCCAAAAAATCGTACAATTTTGCCTTGCGGCCGTATAACCGTACAGCTAAGCTAAAATCCGTACATTGTACGGCCAAACCGTACAAGTTGGCAGGTATGTATTGATTCTCGACCCCCCCTAGACGTACACCCCCATCGATACATAAAATTTCGAATACTTTGACACCAAACTTAACCTTTTAATCTTACAGGCCCAGGGGGTCATATGAAGCTCCCCTGTATTTTCATTTCGGGCAGTTTAAACACTAGTTTTACTGGAGCAAGGAGAGAGAGATGCTAACTGCCCGAGAACTCAGCGGAGAAGAAACCCGATGAATGGGTGAAGGGTGTTTAAATAGTACAACTTTCGGTGCAGAGAGGGAAAATTTCTTTAGTTTTTTTATTGATTCAAGATTCGAATCATCGAAGTAGTGAGTGAGTCGAGATTCGAATCAGTAAAATGAGTTGAACCGCCCATCTCTAGTGTGTTCTGGAAAAAAGTGTTGCCGGTCTGGTTGCTATGATGTGACGTAGGTCGGTCGACCTACGTCACATCATAGCAACCCGGTAAGCTCTTGCCTGCGAAGATAAACTAAGGATAATGGTTTAATCAACAATGAAAAAACGGTCATTCTGCTGATTTCAGATCTCTTGGCCGACGCCGACGATACACAATTATTCCTCATTAAAAAAAGGACCAAAATAGCCTAAAACAGACCAAAACAGAACTGGCACCAAAAAACGGACTTTTAGGGGAAAAAGGGACCAAGTGGGAGCCCTGCATATAGGTCAAAATTAAAGTTTTCAAATGGTAGCAAATGGCTCCCAAGAGCAATGACAAATGGTAGCCATTTGCTAATATTTTAAAATTACGTAATTATCGTACCGAAAATGTTAAAATTATGTTCGAATTAAAAAACTTAAGAGAAAAGAGTTAACATTTAGAAATATCAAAAAACTTTAATATTTGAAAAAATAAATGAAAACATTACAGTCAACAATCTTGCCGCCTGGAACGTGCAGAGTCTATTGCACTCTCCCACAAATTAATTGCATCGTTAAAATATTGAGCACAAATATCATCTCCATTAGAGAAAATTGGTCTAAAAATTGTTCGGCAGAAAGTTGCTCGGATTTTAAACTAGTGTGATAACCTTATAAAACTTCAAATAATCGAATCGAGTTGAGTCAAGAATGCTTTGGGTGACACTTTCCAGCAAAATGTCCCTACTCTCATGGTTCTCTAAGACCATGGAGTCCTAGATTAGACCCACGGCCAAGCTGTGTCCAGCTTCAAAATTCCCGGCCATTTCACACAAAAAATAGTTTGACCTATCAAAACTTGATGGGGATGGATTGAAACCACTTACCAATGAGATTGGATTAGTGTTTCTGCCCGAACGGGTCTCTGCCCGCTCGAAACGGGCAACCTGTGATGGTGCCCCATGACATGGTAAAAGATAGTACGTTCACAAAGTTACGAAGATTTATTGCCCAATTCATCGCGATTATGAGAAAATTTCCCCACAATGTTTCATTTTGGATAATGCACTGAAAATTTTTGATAGCCACAATGACGATCGCCACTAAAATAATAGTCGCCAAAAAGTTTTAAATGATTGCATTTGGCGACTGGCGACCACTAAATTTGAGGTATATGATCACAACATATTTCATCTCTTTTTTTTTCTCTCCCTTTTCTACAGGCTAAGTGAAATAAAACATGCAGGTATGATTTTCATGCAGTAACTGAAAGAAACTAGCATGAGATTGTCACAGTGATAGGGGAGAGTTTAAATAGTCTGATTTAAAGGGGTGAATGAGACTTTTCTACACTGGAGAGCTGGTTTGAGTTGACATATACATAGGATGGCTGCTGGCAGTTATAATTTATTTTCTTTGGCACCAGGATGTTCCTAGCACGTGACTTTGGTCAGCCGTAAGATTTAACATTTGCTTTGCATGTAGCATGCTTTTCCTTTCTATAACCTTCTATTAATATTATTTTGTTATAGAAAGGGAAAATTTAATGATAAATATTTGAATGCGATTTGATCAATCATGAATATGTAATTCATCATTAGTATGATTAAATGATATTATACAATTCAGGGGTTGATTCGGACGAAAATTGGGTCTGCACTGGCCCCTTCACAAAATTGCAATCGATTTAAATGGCCCCTTCACAAAAATACAGTCAATTAAAACGGCCCTTCATTGGCATTTTAACATACATTTTAATCTGTTTTATCAATTATTTTAACAAAAATGCGACTTTTATTAAAAGTTAGTATGAAAATTCACAAAAGTAAGCAATTTTCACAAAAATGGGACCTTAGAAAAAAAAATTCTAGATCGACCATGCAATATGAATTGATGCTATAATGTTTAATCAGTTTCAACTGCTTTATAATCAGCAAGATTTAAGTATATTCATTCTGAATAAATTTTGGATATTTAATTTTTAATTTTCAAGTGTTGGGAGAAAAATAATGTATTGTTTTATAGAATATTTAAATAAATGTATTTTAATTTGGAATCTTTCATGCGTGTTATTTTAACAGATTACATTTGATTTTTTTCCCCCCCACTATATAAGCCTGGCGAGTTATTGCCAAGTTTTTATTAACAAGTATATTAGAGATAAGTTTTTATAGTACAAGAAAAATAATCAGTTAGATAAAGGAAGTATAATTCTCGATATAACAGTATCTAAGTAACAAATAAACAAGAGTTCATGAGTCAATCCAAAAATTTATTTTGGGGGTCTCATTTTAGTGAAACATTTTGGCAATTAATTTATAAAATTACCATAAATAAAATAAGTATGAAATACTCAACTAGTAGCCAAGTAGCTATTCAGGGGGAGGGGGGGGGGGAGCCTTGGACGGCAAACTTTTTAAGAGGTTCTGGCATGTTTTCATGTTACATGTGGAGGAAACTGCCAAAAACTTTGTTGCTATATGAATAATGGTGTCATAGCTCGAACTCAGAATTTTCAAACTTCAACTGTCTACCAAACATGAGATGATTACAACATGATGCTACAAAAGTTATCTTTGCCATTTGTGATCGAAACAGAAAGAACTTCACAGTTTGCAGAGTGCATTCAGAACTCTTCCCCTTCTACATAATATAATTTTTAGATTTATTGTGTATTTTATAACGTAATTCATAAACCATGAGCAATGGATTACTGCTGTCATGTTGCAGCTGATCTTACTAAAATTTTGCCTAGCAAAATGTCTTGTTGATAACTTAAAAAAAAAAAAAGGGAGGGGGGGGGGAGGCTACATGAAACATTTGACACTCTGTGTACATTTTGCTGCCAGGAATACACCCTGTTTCCTTGACAATCATGGTGCTTTTGTAAATGTAAACTTTTGACCTCACTTTTGAAACATCTTATTATTCTAACTGAGCTCCTTAATGCAATTCCAAACTCGTTACATTAAACAGTAATTGATAATTTCTTGCAATTTTTATTTAATAAATAAATAATTTCATATTCTGTTTTTAACAGAATTCAATGCTGCTAGTTTAATTGTCAGATTAAACATTCATATAACAGGGTGGCTACAGAAATTGAGAAAAAGTTCCCCGATTTTTCCCTGACTATCTTTATCAAATTTCCAGAACTAATTATATTTATATACATACCATAATCTTTCATGTAAATCCCCATTGTGTATCATAAAAGGAAATGAATAAGAGAAAACCACAAAATTACTTAATAAAATTGTAGTTCAATTTTATAAATCCAAACATAAAATTTAGTTGAACACTAAAAGACAATATATAGCAGAAAGTTTCCTCGTTTTATAAAGATTGTGTTCAATTTTAAGCGTAAGGATGACTGATCAAAATAAACTGGCCACCTAGTCAACTTATTTTATTTCAATCAATGTATCGTTTCAAATTAAAAAAAATATGTAAAAAGGCTTCAAAATGAGCACTATCTATAAAAAAAAAGACGACATCTTTTTGCAGCAAAAAAAAAAAGCCCCCCTCCTCTGAAATGGGTAACGATCCGCCACAGCTCTATATATATGTATTTTCCCGATTTGAACTGGCACTATTTTTTTCGGGGCCCCACCACTGAAGCAGGTCACGAGCCGCCACTGGCTGTTATAGAAAGTGGACAGATTCTATTAACGGAAGGGAAGGATAGACTTGCAAAAACATTAAAACTATTAGAAGAAAATGAAAAAGCTCAAGAAGAAATTAATAAAAAAAAAAAAAAGAATAAATAGAAAACTAGATAACTTATGATACTTAATTTGTAATCTCAGTATTAATTTCTCATAATCTTAATTTTTAACTTCCCATAATTCTTAATTTCTCTCAACAGTCATTAAATATTTTTGTTTACATTTGCTTTGTATATTGTGTTCAAGTATTATAGATGAATATGTAAATATTAGATGAGGTTAAATTACTGATACAAAAGCATATGCTATTAAAAGTACACACATTTAATTATTCTAACCATCAAATTTATTTTGTTTTCGATACTGCTTACCAATTACGTGTTGTTGTATAAGAGGTATAATATTTAGGTTTTCAAAAATCTCCATTTAGTACTACTTGCGATTTGTAATAGAACCAAAGAATGAGATAGAAGCTTTTGTTTTAAAATTTAGTTTTCATTTTATTTGTGCTCTCTTTTTCGAGAGGAAGATTCCCTAAATAATTCTGAAAAAGAAAATAAAAAGGGACAGGGATTGGCAACCTGTGGCTCGCAAGCCGCATACAAATCATACTCATGGTTCTTGAGTAGGAAAAAAATGACTTAACCACAGAAAGGTTGCTGACTCCTGATATGTATTGTTTTTACCAAGTTGCTGATAGCATAGCCTGTATACACCCTTTTTTTTCCCACAGCTTTCCTAAAGTGCTTTCAAATAGTGTTTTGCTTTTAGCAAATGGTGTTTGCTCGCAAACTTTGCTTTTCTTGTATGCATTTATTGTGTTCCTTAATCTTCAATTTTATGCTCCAAGTTAATCCTGATCTCGAATCTTAGTTTTCCTCTCGGAAACTATTTTTTTGTGCTCCCGAGGTGCTCCCAAATGAAATTTTTTCTGCTCCCGGGGTGCTCCCAAATCGAGTGTTGGAGTTAACATCCCTGCCTAATGTAGCAACAAAAAACTAACATAACTTTCAGTTGGGGATAAGAAAGGAATTCAAAATAACTTCACCGCCTATCCTACAATGTGGGTGTTTGTTATATTTGATAATTATTTCACAATCATAATTCTAGACTTCAGCTTTTTGGTGAAAACTGTCAGTATAAATAATGGCAGCTTCTGTAGTTTATAACTGGCTGTTTTATGCACTTGCAAGTTTTTGTTTAAAATGATTGCTTAGTATAATCATTATCTGGCCTTCCTAATTCAAATTATCTATAATTATTAAAGATATTTACAAACCATTAGGGAATTACGGATTCATTTAGAAATGAAAAGCGCCTTTTTGCGAGTTAAATTGCGCAACTTCATGAGGTCCATTGATCTGAATGTATGTGTCTGACTATAAGAAATGAACGCTTAGGAACAAACTTTAACGATTTTCAGATTGCACCAAACCAGTTCTGAATATTTTCTATATGGTACACAAAATTGCCTTTTTGCGAGAAGAAAGTATCCCTATTTTTAAATCCCCCGAGGCTGCATTTGCGTACTCCGTTGGTCTTTGTTCATGACGAACATTGTTCCAGGACGGACAGCTGTCATCAACTTTATGCTGGCCGTAAGCCTTATTATGCCGGAATAAATCTTGAAATATTTATTTATTTTATTTTATTTATTTGTATTAATAGATCACAAGAAAAGAATTTATAAATGAATGCTCGCCACTCTTCGGATTTTTGTTCTCAGAAAGAGGGCCCTTGCAAAAACAAACAAGTGCAGGTGTCTGCTTCAAACCGCAATCTTACGCATTCTCGTAATCCCCATTTGAAAATTTCCATAACAGATGATTACTTTTGCTAATTGGTCAAGTGGTACTAATACCCTTTATCAATGATCCAGCTCTTCCCCTCCCCGCCATGCCGACATCGATCTTGGAGTTTAGTTGACTCCTGTCAACAACATCTGCTTTAATGCCCCGTTTCTGTTTTACTTTCAATTAATATAAACTTTGTGTGAAAAAAGGAAAGAGAGTGGGGGAAATAAACTGTGGCGACTGGTACATAAATTTGCAGTCTCCACTTTCAAAAATACAGTTCGAGAGTGGCGACCGTTAATTTTGACCTTTAATAATAAGGCCTGTGCAAAGCGGTTTTTTTTTTTTTTTTTTTGGGGGGGGGGGGGGTTTGCTGATCGGCGGATTTCAGTTTTTTTTTTTTTTTTTTTTTTTTTTTTTTTTTTTTTTTTTTCTGCTGCATATTCAGCAAATTGTGTATGAGTTTTGTATGAGTCTACAAGAATGTAGTTTAAGCTTTGTTTAGTTATTATAAGAGCCAGGATTTCATCTAATTATGTGTGTTAGTAATCATTTCCAGAAGAATGTTACACATTTGATTAATGAAACCTTTCAATTTTATTTCTTTGTGAACAATAAGTGTGTATTAGGGAACTGAATAAATTATGCAGTGGAACTCTCAATTTTGTATCTTTCAAAATATTCAATTCAAAAATAATGTATGAAAACTTAAAAGTGGTTTAGTGAAGTTTTATATTATTCATGTGAGAATATTTTCATTGTGTTTACTTCAGTGTAAAGGACTAAGAAGTAGGAGATGTAAAATTGAGGTTGTATTTCAGAGGAAATTTTTTATTCCTTTAAAAATGACCATTTATTAAATAGTTCCTTTTTGGTCCCTTTTTCCCCTTTTTTTTTTTTGATAGAAAATTTGGTGGGAGCCCTGTATATGTGATCGAGACAAGATGACTGAGTTTTTGTGTTTGAAAAGTTATGACAAAGTTTCACTGCCATGATTGCATCATTCGGCCAGTGAAACGAAATATGAAGCTGTAGAATAATTATCTTCAACCTATTGAAAGTTTGTAATATAATTAGTATTAATTAAAAGGGTTTAGTAGTTAAAATCTGAAACATTGTTAAGATAGGATAAGATTGTGGTAAAAATACCAACCCATATCTGCCAACTGCTCCAGTTCATCCGGAGCAACTATGTTACTATACTCTGGACACTCATCACAACGCAATATTTTCTCCGAAAAATTGCCAACATTGTAATTAAACATAAAAATATTAGATAGAAATGCATGCTAAATCAGTAAGAACAAGTTTCATCCTGCAGGAAGAAAAACAATCCAGTGCCATACGGGTTTAAAAATAGAAGTGACTTCAGCACTCATTATTACTTTCCGAACATGTACCATGTAAGCAAAGTATTGTAATCATGAAAAAATTCGACTTCGAGATTTTTGTGTTTTTACACGTTTTGAGGGCTTCTGAATCCATTTATGCTATTTTTACGAGATGTATGTGTGCGTGTGTTTGTGTGTATGTGAGTGAACATGATAGCTCCTGAACGGAGCATTCGATTGAACTCAAATTGGATATATATGTCATAAACCACCGTCGCAAGACCGGTATTGATTTTAGTGTGTATAGGACTTATAGTTTTTCTACAGGGCTACGAAAGATTTCTTTTACTTTATGGCCTATGGGGGGAATTTCTTGAAAGTGCGCTAGCGTTTAAACGGTGAATTCGATTGAGCTCAAATTGGGTATATATGTTATAAACCACCGTCGCAAGACCGGTATTGATTTTGGTGTGTATAGGACTTATAGTTTTTCTACAGGGCTACGACAAAGATTTCTTTTATATTATGGCATATGGGGAGAAATTCTTGAAAGTGCGCAAGCGTTTAAACGGTGCATTCGATTGAGTTTCAATTTGGTATATATGTTTGAATTATTCATCGATTAAAATTTATTTAAATGCTTGGTAATGATCTTAATCGTAAGTGTTCGGAAAGTCGAGTGGAGTCACTCTAGATTTTTTACTTGTATATTAATTGATCTTTTTTAATGTTTGAAATAAATAAGTTGAATAAGGCCCTAGTGTCAATATATCTTACGGTTGATAAATAATATTTTTATGATATTAGTTAATGATGCATTATTCGGTTAATTTTTAAAAATTGTTTCATGAAGACCTCTTAAAACTTAGGAGATTTTCTCAAGTTGCTCCTGATAAATGTTTTTATATGTTGGTAGGTATGCCAGCCATTAAAAAAAAAAAAAAAAAATTAAAAGCTCAAATTTTCAAAAATGAAATTATTGAAATAAATGTTTTCATTAGAACTCGAAAATCTCTCTCTTTTTTTCTTTTTCCCCCCTTGCATAAAAAATGATTTCTGGGAGAAATTTGCGCACCTTACAAAACGGATTCATTCTGCTCAAAATTCTCACATTTCAAAAACCTTTGTGCATGCTTCCATTTTTCATAAAGTGGTTATATACGCAAAGTGGGTGCATATAGTGTAAGCAAGGGTAAATACTCATTTTTATAAATACCTTACTCATTTATAACTTTTACTCAAATACCTTAATCACTGACAACTCTAATCTACAGTAAGAAATTCTCACCCATTTTTTTTTTTCCTGTAAATCCTTATGAAAACCCTGAAATCACTCTGAATAAAGTCAAATAAAAAAATTTATAAAAATCAAAGTGCATGCTAATTTTTGATAAACATGTAGATTGCTAATAACAAATTAAACTGATGCAATTTCTGTCATTATGAATCTATGAAAGAAAAGAAAACTTAACTTAAAACACGACAGTACCCCTTATTTGCAAACTTTGACCGTACACATGCATACATTAGCTATGATTTACTAAGCCTTCTGTTGTAATGTTTTGAAAGACTGAAGACTTAAAAGTGTTTTTAATTGAAGTAATATCACTTTTTCAGGTATATGTTCTCAAGAGGCCTTATGTAGATGAGTTTCTTCAAAAAATGGGTGAAATGTATGAATGTGTTCTGTTTACTGCTAGCCTTGCTAAAGTAAGTTCCTTTATCTTTACTTTTTATTTTAAGTTTAGTGCATTGTATATATTTCAGTTGTATTTTTAATTGACCCTGTGCCAATCCCCATCCCTCCCCAACAATCTTTATGTATACATATATATATATATACACACACACAGGGTTACTGGTAATGCGGTGCATTCCTTTTAAGGTGTGATATGAAAAAGCAAATGCTACAACTTTCACCCCCATATGTATGGTTAAAAATCAATAGTTTTCGAGAAAATTGAATTTACACTTTTTTTAATAATGTAAATTTAAAAAAAATCTACTTATTAAATGGATTTCATTTTAATTTATTTTCATACCTGAAACTATTTAAGCTAACATAATCATGAAAAGTAAAAAACTACTTTAAAATTTCAATTCACAAGCCATTACATGTAGTTTTTAATTCACACTTTTTTTTTTTCAAAAAAATTTATTTTTCAAGTTATTAATCTAGCAGTAAGCGTTGCAAATTATGAATTAAATAGTCTTCCATGAATCAGCTATCCAAAAAAGTATTAATATCCACCCAAAGACATGTAATTTGTAAAGAAGCTTGCATTTTACTTAGGGCAGATAACAGTGTCAAAGAATGTATCCTTGTGCATTCTTTAGGATAGTTGGCCAACCATCAAGTTATCACAGTTTTTTTAACTTATTTTCATAGCTGAAACTCTAAGTTAACAAATGTAATCATGAAAAAGTACAATGGTACTTCAAAATTTTAATTAATGCGCTTTAGATGTATTTTTCCATTTATTTACAGTATCTTTTGAAAAAAATGTTGTTTATCTCAAAAAATATTAGCGCAGTAAGCGTACAAATTACAAATGTGACTTGTCCCATTTAAAGTAGTTTAAATGTAGTAGTTTTGAAAGTAAGCATGTGAATTGAAAGTTTAAAGTAGTTTTGTACTTTTTGTGATTATGTTAGCTTAATTAGTTTCAGCTATGAAAATACATTAAAGTGAAATCCATTTAATAAGTAGATTTTTAAAAATTTGCATGTGTATGTCAAATTTTGAGTTATTCGAGAAAAAAGTTTATAATTCAATTTGCTCGAAAACTGATTTTCATCAATACATATGAGGCTGAAAATTGTAGCATTTTGGCTACCTTATCATTTTTTAAGAGGAATATGTGTCGTTACCAGTAACCTTGTATCCATATAGCTATATAAATAAAAGTTTGGTTAGTTACACCATTTATAACTCAAGAATGGCTGGACTTTTTTCTCTTAATGATCTCTGATTTGTTGGATTTGTCTCTGCCCCGAATAGCCGAATAATTATTAAAATATCAGAAGCGGCTTGGTAGCGCTGCAGAACGTCGAATTCTATTCAACCGCTTGCTATGAAAATACCATTTAACTTATTTGACAAAAATTGACATGTATGGATATTTGATCACGGAGAATATTTTTACACTGTCCACTTTGCTATAACTTGCTGCTAGATGGTGCTGCAGAGCTTCGAATTTTATTCCTTTTGACCACTTGCTATGAAAATACCATCTTGCTAATTTTGATGAAAATTGGTTATTTGTTGATATGTGAACATGAAGAATATTTTTATACTATCCATTTTGCTATCCATTAGATGACACTTCTTAAAGTTGAATTCTATTCCTTTCAAACGCTTGCTGTGAAAATAACATTCAACCGATTTTGATGAAACTTGATACACATGGATATTTAAACATGGAGAATATTTTTACACTATCCATTTGTTATAACTTGCTGCAAGATGGCATTGCAGCGCATCAAGTTCTATACCGTTTGACCCATCGCTATAAAAAAAATTTATACTTGGAACATATTGTCTGTGCTCAAATGTGTAACTATCCATTTAGCTGTTACTCACCACTAGATGGCACTGCGGTGCATCATTACTTTAACTCGCCATTAGAGGGAATTCAGAGCACCAATTTCTTGACCGGACAATTGATCTCTATGAAGATTGATATACATAGATTCTTGAACATGGAGAATATTTTCATATTATCCATTTTGCTATAACTTGCCACTTCATTGTGCTGTAGCACATCATTACTTTAATTGGCCACTAGATGGAATTACAACGTATTAACTTCTTTCTTTAACTTGCCGCTAGATGGCACTACAGCATGTAAAGACTGTTCAACTGATCGCTATGAAAATTTGTATAGATAGATATTTAAACACGGGGACTATTTTGGCGTGTTATAACTCACCTGTACTGTTAACCACTTGCTATGAAAATACCGTTTAACTGATTTCGATGAAAATTGGTACATGCAGATATTTGAGCACTGAGAATACTTTTATGCTATCCATTTTGGTATGACTTACATCTAGATGCCGACGCAACACACCAACTTCAGAACTGCTTGACCGATTAACTTTAGAATTGGTTTACTTGCACATTTGAGCAGATATTTTTTTAAATATTTATTTGGCTGTAGTTCACCATTAGATGGCACTACAGCACACATTATTACTTTAACTCGAAGATAGCACTGCAGTAATCAACTTCTTGATTGTTCAACTGACCGCTCTGAAAATTGGTATACATACATATTTGAACATGGAGAATATTTTTGCATTATCCATTTTTCTATAACTCGCCCTTTTGATGGCACTGTAGCGTATTATTACTTTAATTTGCCCCTAGATGGCATTGTGTTAGACCCTGTAAGGATCTAATAGTAAGTGGATGGTTAACCCAAAGCTCACGTATTGGCTGATTGCCAAAGAATGAATTTGCTGACATATATTAAACTTTAAATATTTTTAGAGTTAACATGAATACGGTGTCAGCGATTGTAAATTTCTAAAAGCCTGATAAAATTAAATATGTCTGGATAGAGAAATTAACTTTGCTTAAGATTTCTGAAAATATTAAATTGCAGACTAACTTAATAAACAGTCATTAAATAAAACATAACAAATTAGTTTATTAACAGTAACAATGTAAAAACAGTTACATTATAATTTGTCTAGGTAATTTAATATGGCTGGCAAGTAAAAGGATATTTCAATTAAAACAAATTGTCATATTAAAAGCAGCAAAGACTAACTTAATAAACAGTCATTAAATAAAATGTAACAAATTAGTTTATTAACAATAACAATATAAAAACAGTTACATTAAAATTTGACTGGGTAATTTAATATGGCTGGCAAGTAAAAGGATATTTCAATTAAAACAAATTGTCATATTAAAAGCAGCAAACTTAACATGGCCATAGTAGAAATTTTTTAAAAAGAAGAAACGTTTTTAAAGGAAATCTAACACTTCTAATTACCACCGGATAGCGGAGAGGCACACTAAAACGAAGATAAAATTCTTGCTAAGTCTTATTGCACTTTAGCAAGCATCACCAGGAAACTAGATTGCAGAATCAATAACCATCAACAATTCTATTATACCCTAAACAGGGTAGGAGTTTAAGAGAAAACTCACATATTGAAATCAGAACTCGAAACTGCCGATGGCTTGATCCGGCTACCTTTTAAACGATTCCGGGTAGGAAACAGGAAACGTCCACGAAGGCTCATGCATTCGATTCGACAAACGATACGTGATCGGCAAATGCTAACTCAGATCAGCGGCACCAGACATCGAGTGACGCTTACGGAATGCAAATGAAAGCTCGCCTCTAATATGAGCAACAAGATGGCTGCCGACACGGTAAAATGCCGATAAACAGGAAAACAAGCTAGGTAAGAATGCAAGTAAAAAACTTTAGGATTATTTTGTACTGTGCAGTTTAAAGATGGTGAAAAGAATAAACCAGTGCTAAAACTAAACTGGAGACTTTTAATAAAACTTTTAATAAAAGTTGAAAGGTAGAATTGGGGCAACATGTTGCAGCGTATCTTGACCTTTAACTCTTTAGTTCCCAGCTCCAAGATAATCTCATAGCTGTTGATTCCCTGGGAAATAGCCGAAAAATGCCTTCCCCCATCTAACGGAAGCAAACTCTTTTATCACTGAATTTTGACAACTTAGAACCTCCCTTCTCAAGTAAGCTCTCAGGGAGAGAGGAATCCTATTGTGATAATCAGAATAAGGTCTATTGTAACTGCTTTTGACAACACATTCACACTGGGCAATGACAAAATTTTCGCCCACTTGACCCGAAAATCCCCCAGCGATTAAACCCAATTCATTAAAAATCGTCTCGCCTCATTCTTCATGCTTGTTATCCGGACACACCTGTAAGGGAGGAGTGAATACCTCATCGGGAACGAAGGCACTCGAGTGATTACAACTATTACGGGATCCAACAAGTTAAACTGTTTGCTATAAAAATTGGTACACATAGATATTTGAACTTGAGAATATTTTGATTCTATCCATTTTGCAATAACTTTGACAGTAGATGACGCTGCGCTAAATCATTTTCTTCACCTTTCAAACGATCGTTGTGAAATTCTAGATGAATGATTATTGAACGCAGATAATATTTATGCGACATCCATTTTGCTATATCTATTTATTATGATAAATAGTAATTACAACAAACCATAATTTAAAGAAATCCATTCATTCCTCTGCGAAAAACGGGGCCTTCAGCTTGTATAGTATATATCTATATAAATAAAACAAAGTTTGTTTGTTGGTCACATAGCTAAGAGGGGGGTCCCCCCTGCTTGCCCAAATTCCAAATTTGGGCATGCGGAGGGAGGGGGGAGAAAAGTCTTTATGATCCCTGAAGTGTCTTCAGTTGTGTTTATGTAATTACAAACTACTACAGAACAATAATTGTTAAGACTTTTTGCCTCTCACCTCTCTCCTTTCTTTCCATTTTCACGTAACAGCCCGACTAGGGAGCACGTTGTCCTCCCCTAGTTGGAGGCCTCTGCATTAGGGCGGAGCGTTAAAAAAAATTTTTGATTTTGTTTTTGCCCTAGTGCTAAAAAGTTGTGTACTGGTGGGTAGGTCACATGTGCAAAATTTTAAGGAAAACAAAAAATATCTTCCGGTTCCAAAATGACCATGTCTCTTAATAATCTCTTAAATTTTACTATCCATTTGAATTTTCTGCATTTTTTTTTTAATTATTATTATTATTTATTTTTTTTTTAAATTTTGAGATTACTTAATTGCCGATATGTGATAATCGAAAAAAAATGGGAATCTATGATAAATCAATATTTCCTTCCTTCTCTCTCTCTCTCCCCCCAAAAAAAAGGGGGGTGGGGCAGGAAAGAGACATATGTAATATTGTAGATAATAGAACAATGGGTCCACCAAAATCGGTAAAATATTTTGCAAACGTGCCTAAGTCCCCCTCTCCCACTATTCAAAAGGGTTGAGTATATATACAGTAGAGCTTCCTTAATCCAGAATATCTAAAACTTTATCGATTCCGGATTACAGGAATTTCCGGATAATAGAAATCCTGTAATATGAATTATAAAAAAAATGTAATAATCAGGTAATGGTGTCTAAAAAAATTAATAAATAAATATATAAAATAGTGTTTCCCTTCTTGAATAGAAAAAAAAAAAAAACATAAATTAAACATTAAGCACATCAGGAAGATTTTTTATTTGTCTAATAAAGTCTCAATAAATTTTTGGTTGAATACCAATTTATTATTATACTTTTTAAGGCCCAATTTCATCTGGGTTATAGAAATTCTGAAATTGGGAAGTCCGAATTCAAGAAGTTTTACTGCATATAGAATCAAATATTATGCATATATAATTTTTAATTACTGTGTCATTCCTTTCTTTCTTTTTTATTATTTTTAGTTTTGCAATTTCAGCCCCCTCCCCTTTCCTGAAAAGCCAGACTCAATTTGAAGAGCTATTTCATTTAGGTGTCTTAAAAAGATGTTTATGAAATGATGCATTATTTCTTTAAAGAACAGCCCGATTTTTATACATATATATAAAGAAAAGAAGGGTTGGGAATCCAGTGCTGTAGTCCTAAGGAAAAAATCTGGAGTGACTCCACTCGACTTTCCAAACACTTGCGATTAAGATCATTACCAAGCATTTAAATAAATTTTAATCGATGAATAATTCAGCAAAAATTCTTAGTATTTTTTTCAATTTAAGCTCAATCGAATGTACTGTTTAAACACTAGCGCACTTTCAAGAATTTTCTCCCATAGGTCATCATGTAAAAGAAATCTTTGTCGTAGCTTGTCGTAAAAACTATAAGTCCTATACACACTAAAATCAATACCGCTCATGCGACGGTGGTTTATGACATATATACCCAATTTGAGCTCAATCGAACACCTCGTTCAGGAGCTGCATGTTCACACACATACATACATCTCGTAAAAATAGCATAAATGAATTCAGAAGACCTCAAAACGTGTAAATACACCAAAATCTCGAAATCGAATTTTTTCATGATTACAATAGTTTCCTTGCATGGTACATGTTCGGAAAGTAAAAATGAAAACACTTTTATTTTAGAATCTTAAAGCACTCAACAGATTAAGTGAATCAATTATTAGGGATTGTTTATTAATTGATTTGTGATATAAAATTTACTTAAGGCCTCTGAAAGATAAGCCCAACAATGAAATTATATCTACCAGCAAGGATCATGTGCAGTACATGAGAACTACACTAGAGCTAAGTATTAGAGATGGAACAAGCTCCGCCCGGGCACGAACCGGGCTCGTGAAAAATTTTCCTCTATTGAACATACTCCTTGTAAACTTATTTTTAAAAGTGAGTCATGAAAGAAGTAAACTAATTATTGTTCTTTGATAAACTTGTTCATAAGATTACAAAGTTCCTTAAGAGTTTGCTTTTATATTTGTCTTTAATTTGCACAAACGACAAAATTTATTATAGTCTATCAATGAAGTAATGCATTATTAACTGAAATTTAAGGCTCAGGCTCCGACTTAAATAATATCACTTGAGTGGGCACGAATTAAAAGTACTCGGGGCCAGGCTTTAAAAAATGAGCCTGAATTCATCTGTACTAGTTATACATTGATGAGCAACAGAGTGAATGCGGCAACATGGCACTTCCTTGCACTGCTGTCCAGGGTTAGAGATTAAGATATTAAATTGAGGTGCCAATGGCACCCAACTATTTTATCTTAGTTGCCAAAATGATCTACTTAGGCGAAATTTTGAAATTATGTAGTGTAGTCATTCAACTGTCAAATCATAGCCAAGTACGAATACTAATTAAAGTTTGTTTACTAAATATATACATGTGAAAGTAGAAAAGTAAATAAGTAGAATGTTAAATGCTGGAAAATACTGCAAACGAAATAATAATGATAAAATTACTGCAATATTTTTTTTTTTTTTTTAATGTGTGAGCTGTAAAATACTGTTCTTTTATAAAATTCTGCATTCTATGCAGGCTCTCTGTGCTATCCATACGTGCAAGGTCATGTGGCATGCGCCACCGCCAAGCTAAAAAGGCACTGAGATCTAGCCTTAAAGGGGGGAGGAACAAGAAACAAAGAAACCCGGAAAAAAATCTAACACTTCATTATAGCAAAAACAGAGCCTGACTATCATATGGGTAAGCGAGGCACTAGCCTGGGGTCTCAAAATCAGATAAATTACCCTATATAAATGAGATTTCTGATAATAATGACTTATTCCATGTAATTCTGAATAGGTAATATGGTTCGAAGGATGACTGGTGATAAACCTTTCGTAAAATTCCGAATGTGTCAAGTATGTTATAGCGATTGCCATTGATCAGTATGCTTTGCTAAGAATTTTTTTTTAAGTTAGGCGTAAAAAATGACGACCAGGTATTATTTCATGGTCGTCAAACTTAAATTTCTGGGTGCAAAATACGACTAACGACCGCTTATTTCTAACCCTGCTGCTGTTTATACTTGGGAGTGGAATACAAGCATTGAGGTATATGTCATTTTTATCAGCACCATTGACTTAAGCAGAAATTTAATGTTTTCTTCAATGTTTGTTGACAATCAATGACAAAATGACCAGGATTTTATTTTATACTGGACCCTTTCTAGCCATAGTTTTCCCCTCTTACAACAGCCCCCTTTTGTCTCCATCCTTGCACCTTCTGCTACAGGCCCTGCAAGTAAAATATTTTCTTCTATTATTTACAATATCATACATGTCTCTTTTCCTGATAAAAGTGACTGTGACTGACTGCTGCCTCGCAGATAGGCACATCTACCTCAATGCTTGTATTCTATTCGTAAGTTTAGGCATGGGTGACTCACATACTACACATGATCCCTGTGGCAGTATGCCCGCTAGCGACTTTTGCTACTAATTTAAAGATAAGGCGACTCGGGCAACTTTTTTGGATAAAAAATGTCATTTTCATACTTTCAAATTTTTGGCTACTTGTAAATTACTCCAGGCTACTTGTTTAAAAATCAGATTTCAATTTTTGTCAACTCCATTTTCTTTCAAAGTTGCTATTGGTTATTCATCAAATATTCTGATCTGCTTTTTAATCGTACTGTAAAAATAAATGTACTATATGCTCTTGGTATATAATGCATGAAATTTTTTAATTTATCATTTAATACATTCCTTCTTAAATGGGGCTAAATAACATATATTTATATCTTAACTACAAAATCATGCAAAAATGCTACTAATTTGGCAACTAAAATGAAAATGACTTCTAAACTTGCAACTTTTATATGTCAGGGATGCTACTAATGATACTATTTCTGCTTCCTGACATAGTATCATTAGTACACCCTACTGTAGGTACATAAAATTTCATTGTTAGGCTTTTCTTTTAGATCCCATAAGCAACCTCTTTATAGCAGTACTTTAGTATTGTTCATGTGGCATTGTTGGCAGTGAAAAAATGTAAATCAAACAGTACAGTCAATATTATTTATTATAACTTATTTTAACTTGACATTCAAAATAGCAAATTATCAATTAACTCATAACTGAATTTAAACATCAAAACTTTTTTTTTTCTTCTAATAATGATAGAAATAGGGGCATTACAAAAATCTGACCTTTTTAAAAAGTTAAAAAAAAAAAAAAAAAAAAAAAAATGTATGCAGAAGCCCTATAAAACAGTCATTATACAATGTTATCAGCTGCAAGTAATAATGCAAAATGATTTTTCTGTGATTCAGCAATAATGTAATAATAATGTGTAGTCTTGCAGAAATCTCTTTTTATTTTACTTTTTCCCTCTCCCTGTATGAATTTTGATTGGCTGACAGAATTTTTTTTTTTAATCTTCAGTATGCAGATCCAGTAGCTGATCTCTTGGACAAATGGGGCGTGTTTCGCTCTCGTCTTTTTAGAGAATCCTGTGTGTTTTATCGTGGAAATTATGTAAAGGTAAGGTTTTTTTTTTTTTTTTTTTTTTTTTTTTCACTTCGTTGGCATTTTCTGCAATTTATTATAATAACCTTACGATTTTCTTTCTTTTCCATTCTAGGACCTTGGCAGGTTAGGTCGTGAACTTCATAAAGTTATCATAGTTGACAACTCTCCTGCTTCCTACATCTTCCATCCAGATAATGCTGTTAGTAGTGATATTCATTTTAATTAGCATTAGGGTCATTCCATCATGACTGACGTTACAATTTTACTACATTTGTAACCTTTTAAGTTCACCAGTGGCTTGAAATATATATATTTATTTATTTAAAATTGATCAAGAGTATCATAAATAAGTACTATACTGTTATCCATTCTCAATATAAAAAATCTCTTTTTCTTTTTTTAAATAAAGGGAAATCAAAAAACGTGACTGATGTTACACCTGTGTAACATCAGTCACGTTTTTTGATTTCCCTTTATTTAAAAAAAGAAGAAAAAAATTTTATATTGAGAATGGATAACAGTATAGTACTTATTTATGATACTCTTGATCAATTTTAAATAAATAAATATATATATTTCAAGCCACTGGTGAACTTAAAAGGTTACAAATGTAGTAAAATTGTAACGTCAGTCATCATGGAATGACCCACTGTGCCATAATTTTAAAACAAAGCAGTACAGTTTTTGTACATTGCAAATTTAACTGTGGTGTTTAAGTGCAATTTTTTTTTGCTCCATGGCAATGACCTTTTCTGCTGTTTCACATTTCCTGTATAACAAAATAAACACTGTAATTTGTCCTTGAACAATTTTTATTTACTTTGTGCTAGTAGCTCTTATAGACATCTGAAGCTGCAACTATACTGGATATCAACTCATAACAGGTCGTTAAACAAATGTTTTTTGTCCTAAATTGTCTGAATTATACTGCAATAATTCAAATGAACTAGCTATTTTGATAAAATAGGCAAATATTAACTGAAAAACTTACTATTGGCTTTTCAGTAATTTCAATACTAAAATCAGGAATGACTGACTTACATGATTGCCTGAATATTAGCTGCAGTTGCCCAGTATTCAGGCAATTTTAGTTAAAGTTGCTGTCTGACAGAGGAATAGCGATATTCAAAGTGTATAAAAATTGGAAATGACAAATTTTCTGAATACTTGAAAAATTCCTTTCTTTTTTTCTCTCCCCTTGAAGACTCCTGTACTACTCTTATATTTTTATACGTGAATAGGTGTATAAATCCGGTAATATACTTGTAATGTATAAAAAGATGTTAAGTTACTTATACATAGTTTATTTTATGAGCTAAATAATTCAAAGAAATCACCAGAACCTGGTATATTTCATTGGTGTCAGACTTGTGTGAAAATTTTGTTTATAACTATTTTTTCTATTTTTAGGTGCCTGTAAATTCATGGTTTGACGATATGTCAGATACCGAACTGCGGGACTTGATCCCCTTCTTTGAGCAGCTGAGTAAAATGGATGATGTCTACTCTGTTTTACGCAACTCAAACCATGCTGCAGGCTCCCACCCACAACCGAACACATTGAATGGCTCCCATTTCATTTCGCCACAAATACAGCATATGAATGGCTTCATGCAACCTTCTTAGCACAACCTCAAATAACTGTTTGGTTTCCATTATAGAACTCTGAATGAAAATGGTGCAACTCATGCCATGGTAACACACATTATTATGGATTTAGGTTATATTTCAATTCTTTAAAATGTTTTATGACTGAAAAAAAAAAAAATTGATGAATACCACTGTATAGCCTGGTTATGGCAATATATTGTTCATATTTGAATGTGCTTGCGTAAAAATACGCAACCACAGGCCTGCTAATTTTGATATACTTAAGTACTTTATAAGAAATGTTTTGCTATTTTTTTCTAAATGGTCTCTTAAATGTAAATTAGTTTTATCTGTGTATTTCATCAAAAGCATGTGCCTTATGTTTATGCTCATTACTCTCATTTAAACCTCATTATGTAAATAATTTCCTCTGTTTCTACTGGCTCAAAACTTTATTCATACATGTACATTGCTTAAAAAGTAATGTTTTCTGGCTTTTAACAATTCATTTCTTACAGCAGAGTTCATTATGTACAGTATTTTAGTTTTATAAATGAGACAAATTTTAGCAAGTTACAACTACCATACTTAACAATTTTAGATACTGGGTTGTTTCTATCACATCCCTTCTAGTACTAACCAGTCATGTTTTATGTAATTGTTTTAAAACTGTGTTCAATTTTTCAACAGTTGATAATGGCTATAGCTTGAGGAAACTATTTATTTGCTTGTTTCCAAATGCTGTTGCCATGGCATGTGGACGAAATGAAGGTTGAGGCCATTTCATCAGGTGTTTATGGCAGAAGGTGTAACTTAGTCCTGTGATCACATTATCTGAAGACAGATCAAATCAGTTTACACTCTTCTGCTTCATTACACCACATTTTGAACTGTCAAGTCAGACAAATGTGAATTGAGGCTCCAGGCAAAAGTTTATGTTTGGCTGTTCATATCAACGATGTTGTTTGTTTCCCTGCATTTTGTAATAGATAGCAATACTGTGTATTTTTAAATGGAGAAGCTGACAAATTGTGAATAACTGTAAGAACATCTGAATTTTGTTTTGTACAAGTTTAACCTGTTCATGCCCACCGTTGCTTTAGCGCATTAGTCTTTGAATGTCCTGCTAAAGACCCCTTCCAATATTAATGTGTGATTAGTTCAAATATTGTCATATTACGAATAATTAGCTACATTCTGTTCTGAGCATGGGAAAAAAGTGACTATTTTCCTAACACTTGATAAATATTTTTAAAAGAATAACGAAATTAAAAGAGATAGAAATGTGCATTTTATTATGTTTGAAAATTCTTAGAAAAAGTTGTTTGTAAGAAAACTTTCTCCAATGATGTAATGATTGTTTTCTTGCAGATATTAATTCCATTCCTATCACTTATTGTCTGTGGAAATTTGCTCAAAAATCCGTGAAACATGAAATCAAAACATTTTCTAGGCCCCCTCCAAAAAAAAAAAAAAAAAAAAAGTTTGCATAGCTTTGTTTATAACTTCCTTTTTACCTAATTTGTTATGTCTGCCTGTAATTCATTTATTAGTACATAACCAGCAAACAGGCAAATATCTTTTAAAATAAGTAAATAATTAGAAAAATTAAACAATGAGAAACTGAAGCATTTCTTTAAATTACTGTCTTTACAATATAGTGTTTGGAAATTTTTGCTGCATGTCAGTATAAAAAAAAAAATCTATGAACATTACACTGCTTAAACAGGAAATTTTAACAGCACAAATTAGTGAAGCACTTTGAAACACTCTCTTAAACTATGGTGTCTAGATATAAATAAGTAGAATACACCATTTATTAAGACTTCAAATAATAGCTGTCCATAAATATGTCAATGGACCAAATTTTTTTAGTGCTGCCTTAAAAATAGCTTATAGCCTTGCATGCATGAGTTTCAGAATTCAGCATGTCATAGAAAATGTTTGTAATATGATTTGTATCTATCCGAGCATATTTACAACAGTTAAAGCATGGGGAGACAAACAGATGCTGAACAACAAAAGGGAATTCTCCATCCATTAATTTTTGCAATGATAGGAATGAACAGGTTAAAAGCTTTGATTTAAATCCATTATTTAAAAAAAAAAAAATTCAAAGTGTAAATTCTTAAGAATATTCATCACTTGAGAGTTATTTCATTATTTGTAAATATGATTGTTTTTCAATTTGAAGTGCATTTTTTAATTAAATGTTCCAATTTATGGAATGATTGTTTTTATAAATAGCTTGAAAAATATTGTTTGGATTTCTCTGCTCAAAAAATATTTGTTAAGTGAAAAAAGTATATTAAATAATTTATTTTAACAAGTGCTGGAATAGAAATACACAACAGATATTACTGTGTGTATAAAGTTTAGCTTCAAACATCATCATATCTCAATGGTCTGCTCTGTTAAAAGAACGTGATAGTTACGGTGTAAAGCATATGGCTAATACTTTGTATATATTTTTAAAAGTGCATCTTGATTGTTTTCAATGAATTTCCTCATGGCATTTAATGTATATTAATCCATTTGTTAAATTTTTTTCCCTCTTTCAATTTTCATTTTAATGAAATTGTGAATTTTATATTAAATGTTTGTAAATATGTTGGTCTTGTTTCAAATTTATGTTTGTACAAATTTATGTTGTTTCTTGTTACAAATTTTATGGAAAAAAAATATATATTTAGAATACTTTAGTTATGTTTTTATTTTCCTTTTAATATTTATTTCCTTTTGTCCAAAACTTTTTTTTTTTTTTTTTTTTTTTTTTTTTTTTGGCGGGGGGAGGGGGGGGGTTTACATTACATCTTGTAATAATAGAAAGTGCTTATCTTTCTGTTTGGCGTTTTAAATACTACTGCATAATCTCTCATTAATCATACATTTATTTAAGAATTTCTCATATATGATCTACAAATATAGAAGCAAAAACAATTGAATGTTCAAATAGAACATTTTATTTCTGTTTTGTGGATGTTGTCTGATGCATATAAAACTTTTTTAAATTTCCTCTTTTGTATATTGCATTTGGCGGGGAGGGGGTATTCTACTTTACATGATTATATGGAATGACTACCATGAAGTGGAATTTTTTTCATTCGAACTTGCTTTCTAGTCATAGTTTATTAATTTCTTTCACATCAGCAATTCTTGTGTTAAAAAGGCTCAAACGGTATTTTTAAAATTTCGAAGAAGTACATTTAGAATCCTTCAATTAAAACTAATTTTTCAAGATTTTTGAAAATCATGAAAAGTGGTGATCTTATGTGTTCATATATTACAGAAATTTTGAATGTATCTTTTCAATAGCCACTTTTCTTGACAAATTTTGTAAACATACTTTGTTTTCTGGTGCAATTTTTAAACATATTTGTTTGTTGTTTGATATATATATATATATATATATATTTTAAACCACATGGAGAAATTCAACAGCCAACATTCTTAGTAAAAATAACCAATTGTAAGGTGTGATCAATTCAACTCTTAAATGTACTGTCAAGTGAACGAAAAGCAATGCATGATGGCCTCAGACAGTAATCTTTTAATGGTATCTTAGACATGAGAACCATAAAAACAGACATTGTATTTTAGAGTAAAGCAGCATTATTGATTAAAAGTAAAACTGTGTAACTTCATAAAAGATGAAACTTTAAAAGCATAAAAAATTAAACTTTCAGAAATGTAATAAGTGTAAACTTGTAAATATTATATGTATATAATTTGTGTACATAATTTTAGAAAGTTTGTAAATATATGTATGTATCCTTAAATATCTCAGAAATTTCATTGAAAATTATGTGTTTAAAAAATTAGCCTAAAGGCAATAGATTAATTTTAATTTAAAAGAAAAGTTTGTTCTGTTTAAACTCTCATATATTTATTAACTGAATTTTGCTGATAAGGTTTTACTTTTATGCTGCACATCTTTCTGTTCATAACTCCAACGTGATAAAAATTATTTCTGTTCCTTTCTCTGTTTACCTAATATTAAAATATAAAAAATTTAACAATTTAAATAAATGCCTATATAATTCTAAGATTTGTCTGGTACTCTGTCTGTGATGTTTTTTCACCATTCATGCCTCAAACACTGAATGGAATGAAATTTGGTGGCATGATAGGTGGTTACTCAATTGTAACAATCAGCTCTTTTCCTTTTTTTTTTTTTTTTTTTTTTTTTTTAGATTGCCAAGAATTGTGCTCAAAATATTCATTTGGGCTCATGGGCTTCACAGAAAATTTTATGCCAGAGGGGGGGGGGGGGTCGCAAAGGCTACTTCAACATATGGTTACTATGCTGGAAAGCACAAAAAAGCAGGGAAGAAAATGACATAAAAATCCAGGGGAAGGCAAGTGCCCCTTCCCCTTGTCATATGCTGCCGACATCCATGTTGGGCATAATGACAAAAAGGCTATATTGAATTCAATCAAATTTAGTATCAAGATAGACGTTACTCAACTTAAATGATGGATGTTGACCAATTTGGTAAATCATATTGGCATAAATTGGATGATCAATAACGCATCTTATGTAACAATTTACATGCAATAAAATGTCAATTTATATGTATATCTATAATTTTTTTTATTGAACATTGTTCCTAAATTGAATTAGTTTTTTTTTTTTTTTTTTTTTTTTTTTTTTGTAAGAGAAACATTTTAATACAACTCTGTAACTTTGCCTCTTTCCCAAATTTTCATTCTTACAAATTGACTACATTTAGTATTTTTTTTCTCGTGGTTAGTTAAATCTTTATATCTACATACATACATGAGTGTGATTGTTTTATATCAATTGTAGATAGACTTGATAAGAATTTAACTTGATTTCATCTAAGTTGCTTAGATAGTTAAATAATTTAGACAACTTACTGAAGAGAGGAGAGGTGGGGTGAGATCACATAATTTTCTACAGGAAATCAAAGGCATGAATGTTTAAATGAAGGTTAGTAAAGCATATTTCAGTCACAGTCGTGACTCCATCTATGTATATGTGTATATATATTATAGTCATTGCGCATTTAAAATGCAGCTGCCGGATTTATTATAGCCATGCTTCCATAAATAGCCATGCTTGAAAAAGGTTAAAAATTAAGGACACAATTCCCAAGAATATGCAAGAAAGTGCTTTTAATAAACAATTATTGCAGCTTAGAAAGTGAATTTTAGAATAGAAAGGCAATATATATTACCCTTAAAAACCCAATGTTTAAAGAATCATTTTTCTAAATAAAAGCAAAGTGCAAGCGAGCGAGTGCCATGGAGTTAATAGGATGTTTTTTAAAACTAAAAGTATGACGCCATTTATGGTTGTTACAATTTTTAATTTGCATGTTTACACTTTGTATTTATGCCCAATTTATTTAGCAGTGAAATGAATTGGGAAGCCTGTCCCCTGTCCTCTCCAAAATTTAATTTTTAACAAAATAATTTCCAAGCCTTTTTGTGATAATTTCTAGCTGTATGCCTGGTGTTTTTATTTTATTATGCAATCATTTTTCTGAATTACCCATGTCATATTTTATTTTAGATTTTTATACAATTATTTGTTCTTTCTAAATGTTAAGTAATGCTCTTTCTTTTTTTTTTTTTTTTTTTTGTTACTATAATAGAAGCCATGAGGAAACTTATTCAAAACTTTTAAAATGCTTTTGATATGGTTATGTACATAGATTGAAGAGGCCAATGTTAAATTTGGGCTCTCCAGGCTTATTCTAGAGTTCTTAGATGATGTCTCACACACAGATAAGTTAATAACATCAACAAACAAAATATTGATATATACATTTTTTATACAGTGTACAGTGGCCTTACAAGCTCCACACCTTTTTGTACAAAGAATTATGTGGGCACTCAAAATCAACAGTTTTTATTTCATTGTATACTTAAGTATTGTCTGCGTAACTTTTTTTTTTTTTTTTTTTTTAGAAATACATTTGAATTGTCCTTCTAATAACTCTTAATAATAGCATGTTGGTAAATTGTAACCATTTCCTATCTGCCAGGAGACTTAGAATCAATCTTGTATTGCAGTGCAAAATGCCAGAATCTGCCAAATATGTTAGTAATGTTATATAATGCAATAAATGCAGAGGATCCTTAAATCCAATGTATTATTATGTACATTATAAATCTAATTTTTTTATGGAACACATTATGCTCTGCTGTACCAGTGCAACACTTGTGTTATACAAAAACAGCTATTATACTGGTACACATGATACACAAAGATAAATAAAATGTATTATTTATGTTAATTGTGTCATTCTTTTATTCCCTTCTCCTCTTTCTTACCTTCTCTTACCCTCCAAGCTGCTACCCCCTTTTTTCTTTTCCTACCCCTGTATTATTCTTACTGTTGCAAAATGAAGATGGACTAATTAAAAACATTCAGTATTTATTACACTATTCATATTATATTGCCATTATAATGCTAATTTTTCCTATAATTGTAAATGTTTTAAAGATATTTTGTGCATACAGGAACCCTCTGTACATATCTTTAGCATGTTGATTGTTCCTCTTCTCTTCTTGTAAATGGATTCTACATTTTAACTATTATTACATAAGCATCACTATACTGTGTGTGAAATAATTAAATCTGTTATTAACTAAACAAAACTGAGCAGTTGTGAAAGGGTAAAAATGGATTAGATAGTACTTGGCTTTTCAAGTGGAACATTTGGTATACTGTAAATTTTTGCTTAACCATTAAAAAAAAAAAAAAAAAAAAAAAAAAAATCCGAAGTTTTACTTACTTGTCAGTACAGGTACAGACTAAAAAGCATTTTGAACATTACCTGGTGAATGTTAAGTTGTGCATTGGTTTGTTCTCACTCATTTTAAGGTTAGTAAGTAGTATTGGAAATATCCAAACATCTTGGGATTCTTCATATCCTTAGAGGCCTTCAAAGGTGCCAAGTCAGGATTTTGGCCTGTGTCTCGAGTCTTTTGTTCCTGTTTTGAGTCTCAGAATTTTTCTCCTTTTTAAAATTTCAATTTCTTCATTAGGTTCACAAGATCAGTTCTTGCATTTTTTATGCTGATCATGCTCAACAACCTTAAAGCATTTGATTTGAAATAATACATCAAAAATTGTTCTAAAAAACTAAACTTATTGTTTATCTAGAAATATGCTAGAAATTTTAAAGATGTGGGAGATTAATTTTTAAAAAAGTGTTTTTTGTTACAAAATTAGATATTATTTCATATTTTACTGTAATTTTTTGATAAAAAGTTTATCCTGTATCTTTTTGACTGATGTTTTATATTTTCTAATATATATTTCTTGGTAATTTTTTAAAATTTAATTTATTTACATTATATAACCTGAGGAACGGGATACTTATGAGTATATATGGATGCACGTGGTGTTTAAAAAAATGTATGTATTATGTGTGCATTTTATGCTGAAAAAATATCCATAAGTAGTCTTGATACAGTGCGCACCGGTTGTAATGGACCTGAGATATAACGTACTATCGGTTATAACGTACCTAAAAGCTAGGTTCCGATTGAAGTCCTATATTTATAATGTTATTTAACTTCGGTTAAAACGTACTTAACAAAAGTACGTACTTCGGCTATAACGTACTTTTTATACCCCAGCCAAAAAGAAAATAGGAAATTTCAGTTCTTTGAAGAACACTCGTTGTCAGTTTTCAGATTCTCTAGCGAGATGAATTGTGTATGAATGAAAGGAGCGATCCTTTATCTTTTTCCCCTGCTAGGTAGGGCTAAGAAGAAGACCCTGTTTTTTTCTTAGTCATTCATCAATGCAAGTGCCTTCTGAAAAGCCCTATCTATAATGATTCTGATGACAGTGAAGAAGAAACAGGGGAGCCTATACCAAGCATTTCCGATGCATTCAATGATGCAAAAACATGATCACAATTTTTTTTAAATGCCGCAATGATGATGCAGAGACTCTACAAAAGTCTTATTTTTAAAGTAGTATCTGCTCATTTAAAACAAAACGAAATGACAGATTATTTATCTGAGTAAAATTGTAATAAATAATTTTCTCTGTCTTTTATTTAACTTAAATTTTAAAAAATCAGACTTTTTTAAAAACGCTTATTACAGTGAAATTATGAGCCCACTTTGCTTTTTTGTGTAATATTGAATCATACCGGTGGTATTGCTTATAACGTACTACTTTTTTAGGTCCCGCGCGAGTACGTTATAACCGGTATCTACTGTATTAAAAAGATCTCTGGCTTTTTTATTTTGAAAATTTGGCACATCTAGTTTTAGAATAGATACTAGTTAACTATTAAAGTTTAAAGTCAAAACACTTCATTTCATTTTAGCTAAAAAAAAGTTTTCGAATCATGCTGGGTAGAAATATTCAGGTTGTGTTTTTGAAAATTGACTAAGTAAATATTAATGATTTTGAAATGTAATTGTTTGAAATTAGTTTTATTAGAATGGGGGTGACATTTTTTATTTGTGTTGTAATAATTATTAATTACATATATTAAAATATTTAAACATTGTCAAATTGGTGCTGACAGTAATTAACAGAAATTGTTTTATGGTGCTTTGATTTTTATGTGAATTTACCTAAAAAAATGTTATGTATTTTTATGCAGATTGTGATGGTAATCTAATGTTTAAAGTGTAATAATTTACTGAATTTGCAAACATATCATTAATATTTCAAATTTTTTAAAAGTGCAGCTAATTTGAATGCCCTTTACAAAATCTACATATCAGTTAAACTTTTCTTCTAATTAAACAGGGAAGCAATCTTTTAAATGCTAGCAGATGTAAATTAGTTTAAATTATTTAGTTAAAATGATTGCAGTCATAACAGTACTATAACTTTTGAGTTTTGGGATCAGTATGAATTTTGTTTTGTTTAATTAATATTAAACTGCAACAAGTTACAAAAATAGTTTTTTTATTATTATTGTTAATTATGTACAATCTGATAGGTTCACTAATATATAGCTAAACTATATATGTTTATATCTTAATGGATATTAAAAGTTCAGGGAAATATTATAAGTTACAAGAAGATTTTAAGTTTCGTATCTATTAATTTTTCTTATTCTTCCCTCCCCTCCCTTTTTGTGGGGTTGGTATCAAACCCCTACTTCTCGATGATCATTGAATCTAACCTGAAAATTCCTTTAGTTACATTTATTCATAGAAAATTAAAATTTATCTTTGGCCTTGCAAGACTTATATTAATGCATGCAACAATATCTTTCATGAGCTCTGAAGTTCATTGTTATAATATGACTAGCAATAAAGATTGCATAGTATGCAATAGTGCTGTGTATTTAAAAATATTCATTGTGTTTAGAATTGAATCCTGAAATATTGGACAAAAAGAAATAAATAACTTTGTATAAAACACACAACAGTGAGAAAGACTACTGTTTTCCCTTTTTTTTTGGGGGGGGGGAGGGGTAGTGAACTGCCACTATTTTTTGACAAATGATGTTAGCTACAACTACTTTTGAAATTTATTCACTATTTTTAGGAGACAAATTTTGCTAAAAGATTCAATTTGCATTCAGATTTTAAGATATTGATATACTACTAATTAGGGAAAACTAATGATATCTTAATTAGAGAAAGCTATTGCTCTAATGAATGACTACGAAATCAATTTTTGAGGTCTAAAATTGATTCATTCCCCACTTGAACAGAACTGCTAATGGGCCCTGCCTTAATATGAAGCTATGCTGCAACTATAGAGATACTCAGTGGCATCTGCAAAAGTTTGAGGACAGTGTACTTACAGGGATATTTCAACCACGTGTTGGGGCCAGGGGAAAATAATGCTTAAGAATCACACTACTCGGACTAGGCATGAATGTAAAGTAAGTTACAGTTGCTCTACTTCTGCTCTCTTTCTGACATACTCAGATCCCAATTACCATGTGGGCAAGGGGGGGGGGGGGGCATTAGCCTGGTGCCCTTGTAAAATAGGAGCCCCCAAATATCTGATTATCTAGATTAGAAATTCATGTACACTAAAATAATAATTTTAAAAAATAAAATTTCCCTGTAATATCTATTACATAATTTTCCATCACTGGATCAACTTGGAGGAGACACCTTTTGCTTGGTAAATAAAATTTGATCAATGTACAGAAACTAGAGTTAATTGAAATGCAACTTCTTTTTTGAGTACCAGTGCCTTGTTGTTTTTTTTTTTTTGTTGTTGTTGTTGTTTTTTAAGAAAAAAAAATTACAAATTTTTATCACTACAGGAAGTTTTTCTAGCATGCCGTGTAATAGCCATACCTAACTTAGCATCCATAATAACACAAATAATACAATAGCTAGTAACACTTTTTTTTTTTTTAAATCCTATGCCGGACCTAGGCAGCCATTAGTCCCTTCCGGTCATCCCAATACAGTCCAGCGACATAAGAGAAATTAAAAACATCTTCTGCAGTATGGCTATTAGTGTCTTGGAGGTGGGCCTCGGTCATATCTTCCACTCCACAGAGAGGACAAAGTGGTGAATCTGCCAGTCCAATTTGGTGGAGGTGGCACTGCAGATAATCATGCCTACTTCTAAGTCTGAAAATTGCAACGCCCACAGCTCTAGACGAAGAGGGGGGAATGGGAGATGTCAAAAGGGAGCCCCAAGGCTTTGAACTAGCAGTAGTTCTGTAATAGATCCTCCGGCAATGTTTAATATTATAATTAATAATCCTTTTAATGGTAAGGTACTCAACTGGAGAGGGAGGTTGAGATAAATCTGCACCTTTCTTCGCAAGCGCATCAGCAATATCGTTCCCCGCAATACCACAATGGCTGGGGACCCACTGCAGGTCAATATTTTTCCCCTCCTCCAAAAGATGGTGCAAAGCAATTTGGGCTTCATAAATAGGTCTAGACCCACGATGAGTGTCAGGTATCAGCACTAATAGTAGCCTGGGAATCTATAAAAATAACAAAATTTGTCTCCGCTCTTTTGCCAATTTCTTCTAGAGCGAGTGTGACGACAGCCACCTCACCGTCTATTTTTTGCAAACTCCCCAACAGCTCTGCTAATACTAAAATCCTTCGAATAAACCCCAGCTCCCACTTTCAAAGTGCCATTCAAAGCAGATCCATTCGTAAAGATATGAATCCACTCCTGACTCTGGTATCTCTTGTCAATAGTGGCGAGGGCGATCATTCTGAGCTCATTGTCCGAAGAAGATTGTTTGGTCACAGGAAGAATTAAGTCCAGATGGTAGGGTGCATTATTTAAATGTCTGTGATAAGTGTCAGGATAAAAGAGGGGGGGGGGTCTCACTTGAGGTAGGAATACCATACCTACTGGCCAACTCCCTAGTATAGTCAACAAGAATTTTTGAGTTTTAAGTCTGAGGTGGGCAGGGGAGTAAGAAGTCCAAAAGCCCCGGCGTCTTAAAAAGTTTCTCTGTTAGCCTTAAAGCAGCACAAATGGGTTACAAATATTAAAATAAAAATGATTTTTAAATATATAATCTTGCTCAAATATGAATATGTACGTATTTTTAAAATTCAATTTTAGAAATTTTTAAAAATTTTTGTTACTGGAAATGCAACAGTGGATGAAAGTGGGGACATTTAGTGCCCAACTAAGTGCTAGTTATGATCAGGCTCTGGACATACTGCAGATGCCTTTCCTTCTTATTTTTCTTCCCCTCCCCTCCCAAAGGTTTCATTCTCTCTTTTTCATTTCATTTTCATATAAGGTGATTCTCGTACTTTGCAATTTTTGTAATGAGAAGTCTGACATTTAGTTTTCCTTTTTAACAAAAGTATTAGTAATCTACTTAAAAAAAAAAAAAAACCTTTATTTTGTATATCCCTCGTGCTATCGTAATTTTAAAATTTATCTGTTCGTGTGTGTCGCAGAGTGGTTGTAAAACCTCACTGTAATGATATTCAATACCATGATAGATCCTTCTGTAATGATAAAATTTTGCAGTCCCTCAGAATTCCAATACAATATAATTTCCCCTTGATATAACAATACATCCTTCAAGAGCAATAATTTTTTTGGGTCCCTTAAGTATCGTTGTATCAAGGTTTTACTGCATTACAAATAATACCAGGAACAAAACCGAAAAAAGGCAATAGCTAAAACGATAGCAGGATGGCTGCCAGTGTCAGGAGGCAAAAATAGTATCATTAGTAGCCTTACGAACATAAAAAAAGTCGCCAGTTTAGTAGCCATTTTTAAAAATTTTTATTTGCCAAACTAAACAAAACCGCAGGAAAATTTCATGAATGATAAATTGTAAGAGATTATTTTTTAAAACAAAATATAAAATCCCCACTAAAATAAAAATAACCTCAAAATTCATTAAAAAGGGAGTTTCGTGTAAAATCGTAAAAATTGGTGAAAAGTGTAGACTTAAAACTGCAAGCATACAAACTGCCAAGTATGATTTTACTCTGTGTTGAATATTCAAAAGTATGGTGGAATTTGTACTCTAAAATATTAAACTTTATAAAATCTACTACACTTTGCTAAAGTTGTATAAGAACGTCATTATGCTTTATTTCAAGGAAAACATGCAAAAATTAAAGTCTTGTAAAAATGGGAATCAATCAGTTTACTATAGATTCCCGTGGTTTTTTTTTTTTTTTTTTTTTCTTCCAATTATTAGCAATTAAATAACATTCAAATTAAGAAAACTGCAGAAAAATCACATAAATGGTAAATTTCAAGAGATTATTTTTGAAAATAAAATATGGGTCGTGATTTATTAAAATGAAAGCTTCAAAATTCATTTAAAAGCATAAAAGAAACAGAAGATTCCCATAAATTCTGTAAAAAAACAAGTGTTTCTCATAAAATTGGTAAAAAAGAGATGCTTCCAGTAAAAGCTCTATCTTTAATCTAAAAGCATAAAAATTGTCAAGTATGAATAAGTATATTTAAGCTGTCGTAATGATTCTTTCTTTATGCATTGAAAATTCAAAAGTGTGGTGGAATTTGTATTTTAAAATAACATTTTTCATTTAATAAAATCTACACTTTTACAGAGACGAAAAATTCAAGTTTTTTAATCACAAAGTAACAGAAATCGATCAGTTTGTCAACAAATTTTCCAAAATGACACAAATTCACAAACCCGTAAATGACCCACATAAACACAAAATATTTCATGGGTCGCTGAGAATTTGCCCCAGCCCCCTTGCCCAAATTTTAAATTTCCTAATTGATTAATTCAAAATAATCTCAACAGGGCATTTTTGCACTGTTAATTGGGCTTTCGCTGAGCGTGTAGTGCAGCGAAAATAAGCATCTCAGGGGTGCATGCAGGCAGCGAAAGACTGGCATTCTTGCCATCACCAATTTCAATTTTGCAGAGTGGCTGCAAAACTGACACAAATTTTGTTTGTATTGGCCATTTCCACTAGAGATGAGACGGGCCCGGACTCATGAAAAATTTCTTCTTTATTGAACATACTCCTTGAAACAGATTTTTTAAAATGATTCATGAGGAAAATAAAAGTACTTATTTTAAAAAAAATAATGGCACGGGCACCTGGAAGGTGCGTGAAGCTCTTTGGGTATTTCAGAACAGTGGCTTATATTACTTCCGACATTATTTGATAAACATGGATATAAAGAATTAGAAAGTGCATTGAAAGTTTGTAACTATATTTGTCTTTAATTTGCATAAACGGCAAAATTTATTGCATTCTATCAATGAAGTAATTGAAATTTTTTTTTTAATCTTTAGCTGAAATTTCGGGCTCAGGCTCCGACTTAAATAATATTGCTAAGGCTCGGACATCAAAAAATGACCCCGAACTCATCTCTAGTTTTCACCTCTTTCTTCACCTAAAATTGTTCTACAGCATAGCTGTTGCCAATTTGGCCATGTTCTTCTTTGGTGGAAGAGAGATTTCCTGACGCTGACTGAAAATATTTTCAAGCATAATTACCGACGTGAAAAAATTCAAATATATTTCCCGACTTCTGAAAACACTGCAAAATCTCATTTTCAAATTAGTCGCCTGGAGTAAGGTACAAGTAGCTAAAAACTTGGAAAATAGTATAAAATATTTATGTTTTTGAATGAACATTTTTCATTCAAAAAAGTCACCTTATCTTTAAATTAGTAGCAAAAGTCGCCTTATTAGTCGCTGGTGGACACCCTGCGATAGAGGCTTCAGACAAAACATACCCTCCCTTCTCTTCTCCCCTCAGAGAGCAATCTCACCACATGATCAGTTACCTGAAGAGATGATGCGGCAAAAGTTGTTTCTAAAAAGCGCAACAGACTATTGATTTTTTGTGTCATGCTACATATTGCTCAAGGATTTTGAAAAAGTAGCGTGTTACTTCCAACTCCTAAGTTTTCATTACTGTTATGTTTATTTTTAAATAAAGTTATCTATGTTTATATTCTGTCTTATTGCATATTTAATTATCACAAGTTTCAGTTGTGCTAGTCCCACACTTTAAGGACACCTGGCTATGAAGAACGAATTCAAATACAGGAGGGGTTACAGTAGAAATAAAGATGCACAAAGCTAATTGCTCTTGGCTGCAAACTAAAGTGAAGAAAAGCAATTTTTTAAGTACTAAACTATCATTTTTTATTTTCTTTTATCAAAAACAAAATTACTTGTTTGGCTATTGTTTTTCTTTGATTCTGAAACTGTCCACAACTTGTAAACAAACATTCTTTCTACTCTGTATCTGGACCCTTATTTTGCCACTGGATTCCTTCAGTCGTGTGTGTTTGTGTCTAGTGATACACTTAAGATAAGGGAACAGTAAGTTTTGTTTCCTCTTGCTTTGAATAAAAGAAAAAAAAATCGTAATATTTAAACAATATTTGGAAAGAATTAACTTAGTGTGTATCAAGCTTTTGCTTATATTATTATTCATTTGTGTAAATAGTAGAAAAATAGTTATTAGTAACTATACAATATTGATCTTGCTCAAACTAAAACAGTTGTTTTATTGTTGGTATCTTATGTGCCAAATCTTCTATAAATGCAGTTAGTCTTCCATAACATGAAAGCCGGGAAAGTCTAGAGTTAAATTCTGTCCATGTATAGAAATTATTTTCAACTGGATTACAAATGAAATAAGCATAAACAGAATTGTGCTTAGATTGTAGATAACTTTTATAAATATTTTATCTTTAATGTTTGTGTGAATCTAATTCAAATGAAACAATTCATAAAAGAATGTTTTGTTTCACCTAGTGGTTGGTTGATTGAGGTTTATTGGTGCAAAATTCAGAAAGATGATGCACCAAACGATAAATGATTACTTAAAAAATACAAGGATTTGTTTTACTTAGATATTTTAAATATTTATTGTGCTGCTACACTAAAAACTGCATACATACATATAATTCAATACACTAATACATATAATTTTCATATGAAATCCTTTCATTATGCAGTGGCGCCATCTAGAAGATGAGGCATTGACAGAAGTATTTCATATGAAAAGTAAAATGCAACCGGGCACTTTTTAAAATTTATTTCATTTTATTAAGAGATCATTTTCATAGCTATTCGCCACATTTCAAGATTTTATGCAAAATAGTTTCTAAATGATCTGGTCCCGATCATTGTAACATACAGGGTATAGGGCCAGTTCCTTACTAGCACTTCTTTTTAGGCACATCTCATGTATAGTCTGTATACAGAGGCGTAGCCTAGGGGGGTCATAACCCCCCCCCCCATGAGGAATTTTTTGCCATACAAAATGTATATTCTTCACTACATTATCACACACATGTATACATATATATGAGTTGCAGTAGTCATAACCCCCCCCCCCATGAAAAATTTCTGGCTACGCCCCTGTCTGTATACAAAATTTGGTTTTAATCTGCTTACCCGTTCTATCTGTAGAAGCCTGTTCATAGCAGAAGTGTTATGAATTGTGAAGCAATTATCAATAGAAAAGTAACTCGCATAGAAATTTTTAATCCCATTTTCCTGTATTATGTTGTTATGAGCCTTTAGCGAACAATTTTAATATATTGTACTCAATTAAAATGTGCCTTGTGGTGATCTAATTTTGACTGCATTGTAACCAGGGGTGACAGTATTCTGCAAATTTGATACAATTTGTTCAAATTACTCTACTTTTTTAAAGCTGTGTCACATACAGTGTTTAAAGAATAGCACATGCATGTAGACTTATGTTTTAGTAAATTAATATTTATTTATGCATTAGTGGTTGTGAAAATAACCCTAATTTCTGCTTATAGAACAGGACTAGACCAGCAAGCATTAGCTAAGGATTTTAGTCTCCATGATCCACTCCATGGCTAGTTTTCGGTATTAACTTGTTTCTATCCAATGAATCTCTGAAAAATATCCACTTGATTTAGTAATCAAATTGTTATGCATCTTTTAATCACCTAGTTTTGAAAGGATTTGCATGTGTTCCATGTATTGTGCCATTCTTTGCATGAATGTTGTTTAACGTCTCCTGGCAGGAAAAGGAATATCTTGTTGACTAATTTAACCTTTAATTCTTCTAATCTTTTAATTATTCGGGAAAGAAAATCATGTATAAACACGTAGCTTTATTCTAGATGGCTTCACTCAAGACTTTTTTTTTTTTAACTTGTAAGTAGTTTTCTTTTGAACTTTAAAATTATAAATGAAGGATGATTGTCAATAATATTAAAAGCTGAACAGACTTGTATGTGGCTATTATTTTGTTTACATCTTTCATTTATCTTCAATTATATTTTCAGGATAAGCAGTCCGTAGCATGTGCATGGAGCGGTTGATTAGGGTTACAATCTTTCCCCCCCCCCCTTACGTTGTCTTTTTTTTTCTAAAACTAGGAGCCAAGGCCCCCAGACTCGCTACGCTCGCTTTTCGTATGAGGCATTCGGCCCCTAATAAGGCTTATTCGTTAAAAAGCACATGATTTCAGCAAACAAAACCCGAAGATTGGATCAGATAGAATGTTACTGAGCTACACATCGCTTGGTTCTTGCATGTTCATTGGTACATAAAAATTTAAACTTCACACTACAGTAGACCCCCTCCCCCTCATAACACGGAAGATATTTTGTTATGGGAATCCGTGTTGTACGGGTCCTGAGCTATACTCCACCTGGAGTGCGGACTGCACTTATAATCGCAGGAAAAATTATTTGCACTCCTCAGAAACACAATGATATTTAATGTTGCCATTCAAAAGTTATATTAATTAGGAGCTAAAGCGTAATAAAATCAGAACATCTGTTTCAGCTGTATTTTTAATAATGTAAACCCTATTGGACACCTTGCGAATTTGCCACCCATGGCGATTTTTCATTATTTGGCGACTTGCGTACAAGTAAAGTTAATAAAAGATAGGATAGCTTGCCACTAATGGCGACATTTGATTATTTGGCGATTTACACATGCTCACAACCTATAATTATTGTTCATTTAAGGTTACTGGAAAACCATTATCCATATTTTCATTTACATAAAAAATATAATTTTTCGTAAAAAAGGTTACTAGTGTAACAAAATATGAACAGTTTTGTTTGTTTGCCAGGAAAACACATATCATCGTATGTATTGTTTAGAGGTACATATGCTCTTTCTAGTTTCCCTTCACAATTTGAATCCTCATCAGAAAAGGGGACAATGTTGGCCCCTTTCAGGAACTGCTAATGACCATCGAGGGCACTTTCTGAACCACAGATTTAGGGTGCATGTAAACAGTGATCTTCGGTGATATGTCTGACCCAAACCACAATCTTCTGGTTACCAATAAAGCTTTAATAACTAGGACATAGCTGATCCTTCCATTAAGTGAGTAAGTCACCCATAGCATTTCCTCTCTCTAACAAACGATCGAACAAATAACATTAAAAAAAAAAAAAGGTAATTGAGAACCCCACTATACGCAGCCAGTATATGTGAACGAGTGAAAGAAATATCTCACCATGATCCAGTAGCAATAACAGAAAATCTGTTATTGCTACTGGTGAAAAAATGTGTACCACTTGCAACTTTTTTTTTTTTTTTTTTTAATAATTACATCGGAGACTTAAGTCGCATAAACCATTTCCCTTCGTGCAAACCAATACAAACCAGCCTTTGTAAAAAAGTTATCATGAGATAAAACATTAAAATTGGTATTTGCCAAAATGTTAAGTATTAAAATTCATAGTCTCTTCAGTGGAACAAAGAGGGCACAGTCAGGATTATCTCTCACTCCAATATAAGAAAGTGTCCTTGAAGATAGTCATGTCCGGTTAAAATTCTAAAATTGGCTGCAGAGATCTGTCTGGAGAGGTCCATTGAGATTAGACTATAAAGGAAGCTTTCCCATGCCGTACGTTTGGCTTCAATCTCTTACATTTTGCGTAAATGTCTCCCTGTTGAACTCAATTGTAGAAGACTCCTCGTTATATGGTGAACAATAAAGTGCCTGTGGAAGACTGCAGCCATGTTTAGCAAATGAGCCTGCCTTCTCATTACCGAGAATGTCATAGTGACTAGGTATCCATTTTAAAGCAATTTTTCCAGACAGAAAAGATAAGATCAGAGATTGTGTTTTTTGTCTCTTCTATTCGAGCAGAATCAGAAATTTGTAGAGAATAAAGGGGAAAAAATCACTGATTGTTATCGACAAGAAAAACAGCTGTAAGCAGTAGTCAAGTCCGATAAGTAAGATGTCATTTGTTTAATAGCCTCAAAGTTCATAGCATTCAAACGTACCACTTGCAGCTAAACAGGAAAAGAAGTCTTATGAGTGATAATCACTTGAAAAGTAAACAAGTACCCAGTCAACATTAAAAATAAGATCCCCAGACCACTTGAAAATCTATATTTGTACATCTGATTCTAACACAAAAATCAATATGTAAATCAGAAATTTTTTTTGAAAAAAAAAAGGGTGGGGGGGGGGGCATCCATTATTGCAATACAGCCAAAAAGTCACCCCCGAACCAGGGGTTTGGATTTTCAATCAGACCTCATTGAACCCAATTTTGATCTTTCAAAAAAGTTCAATTGTCACTTAATCTGTTTTAGAAAATCTATTTTTAAAAATCAGCTAACACATAGCATTTGAATAAAATATGACCTTCGCAATCAAGAATAGTATTTAAATAGAAATTGTGAATACTATTTAAATAGTGAAATCGCAAATATTATTCAAACAGTAAAATCACAATTATTATTTGAATACAGTAGAACCTCGATTCTTTTTCTTTTTTTCATGGTGTGCATAGGAAAAAACGATGAATGTGGATTAAAAAAGTAAATTAAAAAGCAATGTTTTATACATGTAATATGACTGTATACAAACAAAAACTAATTTGTTACTAAATTGTAAAACAAATAAATTGAAGATGAATGTTAAGTGATACTTATTAAAAGAATTAAATATTTTTCTGGACCTTTTCTGTGATTTTATGTTTTTACGAGCCGCCTTTGGCGACCAGTTTTGGCCGTCGATGGTTGCTTCACTTCCAAAATGTGCAATGTAGAGCACATGGAACGCTTCGCTACAGGTTGTGCAACCTATGTCACACAGGCCTCTTCGCGACCGAAATTTGCAACCTACAGGCCATCTGCCTTCTGCAACCAGCTGGTTTGACCGCTTCCCGTCCAGCCTATGCAATGTACGGGCCGCTTTCACACATTTCGCTGAGCAGCCGCATCCGGCGACCAGCTGGTCTGCTGATGGCATCCTCGCGATCAAAAAGTGTAACCTACGGCTACCCACCTTCGGCGACCACCTGATCTGCCAACGGGCCACTTCGAAAAGAAAAAAGTACAACTTACAGTCCACTCGCCTTTGGCAACCAGCTGAATAAAAGTTCAATAGTTTGTCTGTAATGGTATATTTTTTTTAATTGAATATGCCCGCTCGCACAGTCTGTGTGCAACGTCCGCATCTGATACATGTCCCCTTCTGCATGTCTGTGTTCTAACAGTTATTTATTGCTAACCAAGTCTCCTCGGGCTCCACAGCCGTGAAATAATTCTGGGAAAGTGATAAAGAAGGGTGTTTATTATTTTTTTTTCGGACCTCCACCCACACACTCTCCGGAGAAAATAATTATTCCCTCTCTGGTTCTTCATTTTGATGTCACGTGATGCTAGTCAAAAAATCCCTTCTTCTCTCTTCGGAAGTTTCAAATTATTTTCGTACGGGTTTTACTAATTAATTTTTTAGCTGATCAAAAAATTATCCTAAACGCTTGATATTTTTTTTAACGAAAGCTGAGCAGTTTGTCCATAACAGCATATTTCTTTTTAGTCGAAATATTCCATAGCTTTTTAGATGCGAGCTGAGATAGGCTCCTCTTTCTAAAATTCACTCGAATTTGCTGGAGAAAAGGGTTGTTGATTTTTATTTATCAAAAATTGGGAGATGCACCTAATTTAAAAATGAAGGTCTCTTTAGAAAGAAAACTCTTTCCGATCGCGTAATTATTTTTTCTTTCCGACGATCGGAAGCCTTATTTTTTTCGGAGGACAAAGACAGAAAACGGTCGAAAATAACGTAAAATATAAAATAATTAAAAAACTATGCCCAAGTTGCAAACTTCGGGATGCTTGGGAACCCCCCTGCAGAGTTTGGTGCAATTCGGTCGGATAGTTAGTCCGCAACACGAACAACAGACAAATACACAGACTGACAGACACTCTCTTTTATTATATGTATAGATAAAAATGTTCATACATTTTCAAATACCTTTATTTCTTTAGACAAACTTCATACTAGTGTATTCTCAGCCTCATCAGCATGAACATTATCCTTTACCTCGCCATTATTTTCATGTTCTGAATCATCACACATTCCTACCATTATTAGGATACAGCATGTCTCAACATCTCGTGATTAATGGAAATATAATCATAAAATTTCACATTAAATGCATTCCCTTACCAAGAGAATATTCCAAGAAGCAATTGCAGTTTGTATGCCATACAGATCCACTTAACCTCCAATTTCATTTTGATCAGGCAAAAATTTTACCACGATGAATGCGGAAAAATCACAGCTCAATTTAACGAACAATACTTTGCGGGTTTCTTTAACGGTATACAAATACAATTTGTGCAAGGACCATAGAAATAAAGCAATGAAAACTGTGAATGCGGGAAATGATAGATCAGGGTTTCACGGTAGTATTAGCAATATTTTTTTCCTATACCAGAAGCCCGTGTTTTTATTTAGAGCTCCTGCATCCACATTTGCCAATGGACCCTCTCATTTTTATAAATTCTAAAAAGTTCAATTGTCAATTCATTGGAACCAACTCTATTTTTGAAAATCCCTTATATCATTCAGCACATAGCATTCGAATAGTAAATGCTATATGGCGTTCAAAATCACAAATACTATTCTAATCATGAAAAGGGCATTAGTAACAATTTAAATAGTTAATGTTATTTTATTTAAGTTAAATTGTTTAACTAATACTAATTAGTTTAATTATTTCAAACTTATTATTAACTGAAATGAACAGCTCAATAGTCGACAATGAATAAAGAGGTTAAAACAGAAATGCAGCACTTGTAGTCCTCTTCATGAAAATAATCGTGCAAGGCAAAACCACTTTATCCATGACAAACTGTTGTCAATCCAATCACTGTCATGAAAATGTTTGGCCACGAATGCAGCCACTACAAAGGAAAAAAAAAAAAAAAATCCTATTTTCAAAACATCCATGTGAAATGGATGCTAGGAAAGAATGGTTGTATTTTGTTTTCTACCCAAAAGAAAAGACATTTCTATCCATTTGCTTCATTTTTATCACTAGTTCTGTTGATAAAGATAAGCAGTTACTGTTTAATAAATCAGAAAATTACTAAAGTCTTTCGGAATAATTTTTTTCAGAAACACATTTCTGAGAATATAAATTTATATGTACAATAGCCCATTATCTGGAGTTGAAGATAGACACAGTAATTATAAAGTACAGTGCTGCATTTAACTACTTGGATTGTCTGAGCTTTTCAGGAGTGATTGTGGGACTTCTTAAAAAAACGCCAAAAAGTACATGGCAGAAACAGCATTGTTTTTCACTTACGCTTGCAACAATCAATGAATAAATTAATGACTTTTTACTTCCTTGTACGTAGTATAAGGAAGTAATGTGATCCCGAAAAATTTTGGGGGCCAAATTTCGACAAAAAAACCGATTTTGACTACCTCTAAATTTAATTTAAAAATTTTTTTCGATGCATCTCATCGTAGGCTAACATGCACGATCATATTAACGCGTCTGCAACTCATTTTGACCAGCGGCGAGTCTACTGTCTGTCTGTTTAAAGAACTCCCTCGGCGTCCTTTCCTCTCAGCTGATGGTCACCATGGAAATGGGGTTGGTACATTTTCTAGAGGGGAGAACTTTAGGGGTTGCATTTTTTTTCGGGGATCATGTTGGCGAACAAATGGGAAAAAAAAACACCATGCAACTTCCTACATAATAGCAGTGTTGCCAGATCTTGCGACTTTTCGCAAATTTTGCTACTTTTCAAAGCATCATGCGACTAAATTTTATAACTTTGCGATTTTGCTACTTTTTTTGATTTCGCGAATTTTAAGTATTTTTCAGGAAAAAAAGAATTCTAATTTTTAAATTAGTAAAATTTTTATTTACATTGAGCCTTTCTTTCTTCTAACAGTCCATAGCTCAGTGGGTTTGCGCCCTCATCTCTGTCACCTGCCTGCGAGCGGGAGGTCTTGGGTTCGAATCCCCTTAACCCATGATTCTTTCTTCTGTGTTTGTACTTCTGTTGTGCTCTTTGTCTGTAAATGTTATTTGGAAATATATAATATTAAGCCGGATATTCAATGGTATAAGACAGTCCTCGAGATTGTAGTCAGAAACCTCAAGAAAATCACAAACAAAAAACAGTCTTACATTTTTCTCTCTCTTTCTATCTCCTCCTCCCTCCCATTTAATCTGGCCTTGGCTTAGAAATGATAGGAAATGGAACTTGGTTTCTAATTCGAAATTATTTACCTACGAAAGAAATGAAAAACAAAATCACTTGTAAATGTGATATGTTTATTTTAGACATGCGGGTGTGGTATTGGGGGGGGGATTTTTACACTGTATAAAACTACGTATCAAAACCAATGGACTGACCATACAAATCGACACAATGATTTTATACATGGCAGCACTTGATCCGACGTCACACTATGACGTCACTCGTCACCTTTGCGACTTTTTGCTACTTTTTTATCAACCTCTTGCGATTTCTGTTCAAAACTTTCTGGCAACACTGCATGGAAATGGGGTTGGTACATTTTCTAGAGGGGAGAACTTTAGGGGTTGCATTTTTTTTCGGGGATCATGTTGGCGAACAAATGGGAAAAAAAAACACCATGCAACTTCCTACATAATAGCAGTGTTGCCAGATCTTGCGACTTTTCGCAAACTTTGCGATTTTGCTACTTTTTTTGATTTCGCGAATTTTAAGTATTTTTCAGGAAAAAAAGAATTCTAATTTTTAAATTAGTAAAATTTTTATTTACATTGAGCCTTTTGTTTGTTTGTTTGAATTGAGAATTGTTCTTGAGGTTTCTGACTGCAATCTCGAGGATGGTCTTATACCCCTGAATATCCGTTTTGACATTTATGAATTCCAAATAACATTTATTAATAACAAGGAGCACAACAGATGTACAAACACAGAAGAAGGGGGTGGAAATGACAACCATGGGTTAACGGGATTCGAACCCGAGACCTCACCGCTCGCAGGCGGCTGGCAGAGATGGGTGCGCAAACCCTCGCAGCCATGAGATCCCCACATTGAGCCTTTCTTGCTTCTAACAGTCCATAGCTCAGTGGGTTTGCGCCCTCATCTCTGTCACCTGCCTGCGAGCGGGAGGTCTTGGGTTCGAATCCCCTTAACCCATGATTCTTTCTTCTGTGTTTGTACTTCTGTTGTGCTCTTTGTCTGTAAATGTTATTTGGAAATATATAATATTAAGCCGGATATTCAATGGTATAAGACAGTCCTCGAGATTGTAGTCAGAAACCTCAAGAAAATCACAAACAAAAAACAGTCTTACATTTTTCTCTCTCTTTCTATCTCCTCCTCCCTCCCATTTAATCTGGCCTTGGCTTAGAAATGATAGGAAATGGAACTTGGTTTCTAATTCGAAATTATTTACCTACGAAAGAAATGAAAAACAAAATCACTTGTAAATGTGATATGTTTATTTTAGACATGCGGGTGTGGTATTGGGGGGGGGGGGGGGGGATTTTTACACTGTATAAAACTACGTATCAAAACCAATGGACTGACCATACAAATCGACACAATGATTTTATACATGGCAGCACTTGATCCGACGTCACACTATGACGTCACTCGTCACCTTTGCGACTTTTTGCTACTTTTTTATCAACCTCTTGCGATTTCTGTTCAAAACTTTCTGGCAACACTGCATAATAGAGGAAAAGCGTTATCTTTAGCTAGATGACTCATGAACAGGTGCAGAAATGCGCTCCGGGTCAGTGTTGCCAGATCTTGCGACTTTTCGCAAATTTTGCTACTTTTGAAAGCATCATGCGACTAAATTTTATGACTTTGCGATTTTGCTACTTTCTTGCTACTTTTTTTGATTTCGCGAATTTTAAGTATTTTTCAGGAAAAAAAGAATTCTAAGTTTTAAATTAGTAAAATTTTTATTTACATTGAGCCTTTCTTGCTTCTAACAGTCCATAGCTCAGTGGGTTTACGCCCTTATCTCCGTCACCTGCCTGCGAGCGGGAGGTCTTGGGTTCGAATCCCCTTAACCCATGATTCTTTCTTCTGTGTTTGTACTTCTGTTGTGTTCTTTGTCTGTAAATATTATTTGGAAATATATAATATTAAGCCGGATATTCAATGGTATAAGACAGTCCTGGAGATTGTAGTCAGAAACCCCAAGAAAATCACAAACAAAAAACAGTCTTACATGTTTCTCTTTCTTTCTATCTTCTCCTCCCTCCCATTTAATCGGGCCTTGGCTTAGAAATGATAAGAAATGGAACAATTATATGGAACTTGGTTTCTAATTCGAAATTATTTACCTACGAAAGAAATGAAAAACAAAATCATGTGTAAATGTGATATGTTTATTTTAGACATGCGGGTGTGGTATTGGGGGGGGCATCACTTGATCCGACGTCACACTATGACGTCACTCGTCACCTTTGCGACTTTTTGCTACTTTTTTATCAACCTCTTGCGATTTCTGTTCAAAACTTTCTGGCAACACTGCTCCGGGTAAAAATGACCAACAGGGTGACCGGAACTTATCATTCGTCTTCTGTTTTTTTTCGCAGTTGCACGTTTCTTTCCTCGCTAGCTTTATACTTATTTTTAATATTTTTTGTTGTTTTCTTTTGTTGAGTTTTAAAATTTGTTCTTATTAGTTTAATTATTTTAGTTTCTATAAATTTTTATTTCTTATTATTTAAATATTTTAGTTGATTATTTCAGTCAGTTTAATTGTTTGACTGGAAACTTTCGAAAATGCCTTTTCAGTTTAAGAAAGGTGAAACTTTAAGATCTCAGGCACGTAAAATTGTGCATAATGTTGCAGAATTTTGCTATCAAGAAGCTGCAACAGAATCTTTGACAGTGCCTCTTTCACAAAGTATAAAGAGAGCTGTTCAAGCAACTGGAGTATCGGATTTTACGATCAAAAGAATTCGAAGAGAAGTTTTGAGCAATCCTGATGTTTTGAATACACCGGGAAAGAACCGCAGTAGAAAAAATCAAAGTAATCAAGTCTGCAAAATTGATGATTTTGATAAATGTGTCATACGACAACAATTCAAGATTTTTATCTGAAGCAGAAGAAAGTGCCATCACTTCGAAAATTATTGCCTGTTCTGAAAGAAAAAATAAACTTTCCGTGGCAAAAAGACGCACTATGCAAAATTTTGCATGACATGAATTTTCGATGGAAGAAATGCACAAATAATAGGAACTATATTAATTGAAAGGCCTGACATCGTGTTTTGGAGAAACAATTTCTTGCGGGAAATGAAAAACTGAGAGAAAGTGGACGACAGATTGTGTACATTGATGAAACGTGGATTGACAGTAATCTCACTTTTAAAAAATGCTGGCAAGATGACAAAATTTCAGGAGCAGTAATTAACAACAGTTCAAAAAACAGGCTGATTGTGTTACATGCTGGGTCATCTGACGGCTTTATTCCAGGGGCCGAACTTATTTATAAGGCATCTTCTCAGAGTGGTGACTATCACGGCCAGATGAATTTCGACAATTTTGAAAAATGGCTCAAAGAAAAATTGCTACCTAATTTGCCCCCAAATAGTGTGGTTTGTATGGATAATGCTCCATACCACTCAAAGGTCGAAAATCCAACACCAACTAAATACTCTACAAAAAAAGTAATGCAGGATTGGCTAAGAAATAAAGAAATTCCATGCGATAGCAATATGAGAAAGGCGGATCTCTATTCCTTTATTGATAGCAATCGTCCCAAAAAAATTTTATACAAAGTTGACACCATATTAAAGGATAAAGGGCATGATGTCATCAGACTTCCTCCATATCATTGTGATCTAAACGCAATCGAATTCGTCTGGTCAACTGTTAAAAGACTCATTAAAGAGAGAAATGTCAGTGGCGACTTAAGTTTGGACAATTTAAAGCTGTTGCTCAAACAAGCATTAGAAGAAATTTCTAAGAAAAAATGGGAAGCACACTGCACTCATGTAATGAAATTAGAGAAAAATTACTGGGAGAAAGACGGATTAATGGAAGAACTAGTGGATGAAATAAGTTTTGAAGTCCATGAAAGCGAATCGGACTTTGATTCTGATGAAATGGAAGACTTATACACCGAGACTGTCGATGAAAAATTTTTTGATGATATTACACCCTTGTAATTAAAAATGAATTACGCCAATTTGCAAAATGTAATCACGAAAGATGTCCCTTGGCCCTACAGATTAAACCTGCTGTATGAACATGCACATTGTGCACAGTGTTTTTACTAGAAGTTGTTTTGGCGAAGGGTTTCACAAAGAAACGAAATCTCTCTCTCTCTCTCTCTATATATATATATATATGTGTGTGTGTGTGTGTGTGTATATATATATATATATAGAGAGAGAGAGAGATAGGTAATGAGATTATTCTCTATTTTACTTCAATTTTTTCTTTCCTGTCATTTTTTTGGGGGGGAAGTGATGATGGGCGAATTTCATATAAAGTATTTTCGAATACTGGAAACGTGTCTTCTGATCCTTTATTTATTTATTTATTAATTTATTTTTTGTGTGTGTGCGTGCATTTTTGTAAAAGAAATATACATGCTAAGTTTCCCATTCTCAATACGGAATGATATACGTAGCAATGGTACAGTACACTTTGTGGGAAAACACTGCTTATAAAACCAATGACATTTTTGAGACAATTGATTAAATACAAAATTTAAGGAAAAAAGGGTTGTTAAAGACCAAGTTTCCTAGCAGGCGAAATTTAAGTTTCGTAATTTTTATAGGAATTGATTTGTTGACTTCGACTGTTTTGATATAATAGATTAGCTGAGTGCCCGTTCTTCGTACGGAAAAAAGCAAGCATTTCTAATTTTCTAATGCATGTATTCGATCGGAGAAGAATTTTCTAAAATTCTCCAGTCTTCCTATATTTAGAGCTAAAAAAAAATTTTTTTTTTTCCTTATCGGCTGACTTTATAAGGTGTTCTGCAACAAGAGTAAAAATGTTCCGTGACAAAGTAAAAACTTCCTTTTTATTCCATAAAAATAACCACCTATTTGTCTCTGTACAGTTTTGAAAAAGATATTATGATCTGCAATAAAATTTTAACATTCTGTATTTCACAAATGGATTTAGATAAAACAAGCCAATATAATATTCTCGAAAAACAATTCCTGCCCCGAATGAATTTAAAAATATAAATACATTTACGCTTAGTTTTTTTATTCGAAAGAAATGTAAGAAGGTTTAAGAATTTTAATTGTTTGCTCAATAACGGAAAAAAGTCCGAATACGAACTCTATTAGGAAAGAAAACTAAATGCTGATTATTGGAAGGAACAACTTAAATTCTGTTTGTTGTGCTCAAAATGTTGTCTACTAAAACACACAGAATATAAATGCATAATATATATATATATATATATATATATGCCGCCAATTGAGGCGATACGTATGCCAATGTGACACAATCCCTAGTTTTTATCACCCCTCCGAAGAATGGACAAGAGTCCGTTTCCTGGCGAAAAACGATGCCCTAAAGCGTGGTCGAGGGAGTTCTTTCCGCAGACAGACAGTACTGTGGCCACGTACGTATGTATGTAACTCGCATATCTCAAAAACTATTGGTCGTAGAATGTTGAGATTTGATATTTAGGATTGTTCTATGATCTAGTTGTGCACCTCCCCTTTTGGTGGCAATCGAATGGATAGTTTATGTACAGGACCGCCCAAAAGATTCGAAATACATTACGCTCTATGGGCCGAAATTCATTAAACTCGCCTAACTCAAAAGCTATTAGGCGTAGAATCTCGAAACTTCATATTTTGGATAGTTGTAACATCTAGTAGTGCACCTCCCTTTTTGGTTCCATTCGACTGGATAGTTTATCTACAGGACTGCCCAAAACATTCGAAATACATTACGCTCAATGGGCCGAAATTCATTAAACTCGCATATCTCAAAAACTGTTGGGCGTACAATGTTGAAACTTTATATTTAGGATTGTTGTAACATCTAGTTGTGTACCTCCCCTTTCGGTTCCATTCGACTGAATAGTTTATATACAGGACCGCCCAAAAGATTCGAAATACATTACGCTCTAATCGCCGAAATTCATCAAAGCGTTTTTTAGAGGTATTGGGCTATTTCAAACGACTCAGAAGTGATATATGCTGTAAAGAGTTACAAAATGAATTTCTCCATTAAAAAAAGTGTCTTTATCATTTATAGTTCTGCTACAGGAACACTCAAAAGATTTCCAATACATTACGGTCAATGGCAATTTTAGGGGCATTCATCCATTTCAAGCACAATACCGTCCTACCACATAAGTTAGGTAATGGTCCGACCATGGTCACGTGCCTCTCTCAAGAACTATGCCAAAAGTCGCCAAACTTGGCGACTTTTGGTGTACGTGTGTGCATATTTAACTCTCAAATCTCAAAAACTATTATGAAATTTCATATATAAGAATGTTGTAACATCTAGTTGTGCATCTCGATTTTTGGTTCCAATCTACTGGAGAGTTTATTTACAGGACCACCGGAAAGAATTTCAGTACTTTAATGTCTATGGACATCTTCAATATAATACTACTGTAGATAGTCATTGTTTGGTACATGCCCAAAATCTCGCCGTCGGTCCTCGACCTTGGCGAGTTTTGGCGAAATATCGCCAAATTTGACGATAGTCAGTCATTTGGTCCATGCCCAAAGTATCGCCATTAGTCATCGTTCTTGGCGAGTTTTGGCGATAATCTTTCATTGTTTGGTTCATGCTTAAAATCTCGCCAAATGTCGTAGACATTGACGAGTTTCGCCGAAATATCGCCAAATTTGGCGCCAAAAATTATTTCGTATTTTGTATAACTCTAAAACTAACCCGTAGATTTTTTAACTTTTTTATTTAGAACTATTGTAATATCTAACTGTTTTTTAATATCTTTTTTGACAGCAATCGATTGAGAATTTATTTACAGGGTGAGCCAAATGACTTCTAATACATTGAGGTGTGTGGATGCATTCAATTCATTGAAAGTCTGTGGTCAATGACTACTTTGGCTATCCCCAAAATCTCGCAGACTATCTCAAGTTTGTCGGCTTTTTGTGTAATATCGCCAAATAAATTGTCAGAAGGAAATCTTTCAAATTGAACTCAGCTTGGCGATATCGAAATATTTGGCTGGAAATCGCTAAACCTTACTATTATTGATATTTTATCTCTTTCAAACAAATAAATTTAGAGGAAGTGCGTCGAAAATATTTTTGATCTAATGGACGTGCAAGGAAGTCATGTGTTGGACACATCAGATTTTTTTTAATTCAAAAGGTTATTAAAAAGAAGAATATGTATTTCCATTTATTAAGTCTTTTTTATAGTGTTATACCGAAATAAAATTTGACAAAAATCCAGAAGTAGATCTGTTTATTAATAAACATTTACTACAAACATTAAAAAAAAAAAATTAGAGATTACTCTAGACAGATTCTTGCCTTAGAGTACTTTTTATGAATATTAATCAATAATAAAATTATAACAAATTCTGCTATTTTAAATCTAAGAAATAGTATGTTATACTCTTCAATAGCTCTTGCCAATAAATGCATATGCAGAGCCATAGTTTTTAGACGTGCTTTTGATATAGTGCATTTTGATGAGCCTCTATTATAAGCAAACTGTTATCACAGTGTTTCAACAGAAGAATCCCAATTTTGAACATTAAAAGAACAGTATTAAATTCAAGCTGTCGAAAAACTGCTATGAGTTAAGCAAACCTCTGATTTCCCAGCAGCATATTTTGTTTTGGAGATATAAAAAAAAATTAAAATGACGTATTTAACAACCCTTTTCTTGATTTAATGGATTACAGTAGAAGTACAATGGCAAAATCTGCAGTCAGTTGTCAATCAAATGATAACATAAAATGTCATGTTGAAACAAGGGCGGATTTAGGGGAAGGTAGCATTTTAAAACCTTAATAAGCAGCTGTTTCAATTTTGGGATGACAAAAACTTAAGGGTATGAATTTAATTGGGTCTAAAATAACTTTCATGCAATTCTTTTTTTTTTTTCCAAATTATATTTCTTTTTGAAAAAGGCATTTAGGTTATTTTCTGAGAATATGGTAGCAGCAGGAATTTCTGCACACACATAAAGCTTATGCTAACTAACCTGACAATTTTGGATTTATTCCAATATCTCCCCCCCCCCCTCCTTTTTTGTTTTTTAATGCTAAGTTTGAAATACTTTTTGCATGAAAATGCATCAGAAGTAGTTAATGCATGTAAATGCTATTTCTATTATCAAGCATTTAAAACATGAGCATGGTTTTTGGTGATTGCAATAACAATTCAGAAATGGCAATGAAGAAGCGATGGAATTAAAAAAATGATTAGAAAGAAATTGTGTTGAAGTAAGTGCATAAGACGATTACAAAGTACAGTAAATGTACGAATACATTTAAGTTACGTTGTACAATTATTTGTGAAACAAATGTTTTGTTTTGTCTAAAAAATGTTGAAGTTAGTGTGTGGAACCTAACACTTCAGAAGTGGGGATTAATAACCCCGATTTAAAATAAAAAGAATTAGTACAAGTTATATCTTTAACTAGTGTAAGTTTAAATATGAGTTCTTTTTTTAATTAATTAAGAAAACTGAATATGTCTCTGTTTGGAAAAGCAAAAAATAGTGTGATTTAAAAAGTATTAGCCGAAGAGTTAGGCAGGCATGTAAATGACAATCTCAAAATAAGTGATTTGAAGAAAATCATTTTGGCGAGTAAAGAGTACAATGAAAATTGCACCAAGGAATGGTTAGCTACGATAATTAATGAACAAAAAGATAAAGAAATGGCAACAAAGAAGCGATGGAATTCAAAATGATTAGAAAGAAAGTGTGTTGAAGTAAGTGTATAAGATGATTACGAAGTACAGTAAATGTATGAATATGTTTGTCGCGTTGCACGATTATTTGTGAAATAAATGTTTTCTCTAAAAAACATTGAAATTAGTGCATTAAACCTAACTCTCTAACGTAACCCATATTTATAATTCATAGCATAATGTACATGTACTCATGAGTTAACAATTATGTAATTATGGCTAGTTTTGTGTAACATTAGCTCTGAGCCCTGTTATGGACATTGAAGGCTCCAAGAAGAAATTCACATTGAGCCCTCAAACCAGGATAATTTTTGTAGAAAGAGACTCGAAAATTTTACAACCTAGTGTACTCAGCAGGCAGGGCCGATCCCAGAAGAAAATCTTGGGGGGGGGGGGGGTGAAGAGAGGTAAATTGCTGACTGAAAAAATAGATTTGCCGATTTAGTTCCCAAGTTGGACACCTCCCTATATAGGACAGTTTTCCGAGGAACAGAACATGCCCATAACATAGAAACAGCATAAATATCTTTTTAAGTTGTACAGAGGGAGCCGCAAAGTTCGACTTTCAGAGGATTCACATTATTTACGCATTAATGATCAATCTGGTTTTTACATTAATAAAGTGAATTAGTACATGAATAAATTGCAGAGGTCGTACGTAAAAGGCGGAATTTTCCACAAAAAGGTTCGATTATTATCACATTGCCAACAAAAATCCACATTTTTGTTGGGTAGGGATGGTTACATTCCTGACTCTGTTAAAAGTAATTAAATTTTCATAAAATATTCATAACTTTTAATTTAGTCATAAAATATTCTCTCAGGAATGAAGAAAATATTTGCCTATCCGTATGCAACAAAACTATCTGTCCTAGCTTGGGTTGGCGGAAATGAGTTTGGGGGGCACCCTCAATGGAGTCTTTACCTTTACTTAAAAAAAGGAAAGGAAGCCATACCGAAAGCACTGTTTATAAAACACTTTCCAACACTGTCTTATTTGCGTATATACTATTGCATACCTGCCAACTCTACTGGATTTTGATGGTTTCTCCTGGTCTCCTGATTTTGCATTAAAATCTCCTGGTTTTCTTAAATTTTGAAGCTTTAATAATCGACACATTTATTCCCCACCATTTTTGAAAGATTACCGCTCTCTGAGTCTATTCATTCAATATGGACCAGTATACCATAGTATTTTGGTCCAATAATAAAGATTTTTGCTTATATTGATTACTCATTTGTGAAGGATTCTTGAAAATGTGAGAATTAGATGGCAAGTTGTTTAATTGTATCATTTTTTGAGAAAGTCCCAAAATTTTACTACTTTTTTTTGTCTAAAAAGAAGAAATTTTGTAAAATTTTGAACATTTAAGAAAAAAACTTGTGGACGTAAAGAAACGAAGTTTTATTCAGTTAAAAGAATTCTTCTATTTCTCTGAGCTCTTTCACAAATTCAATTTTTAGTATCACAACCTTATGTGTGATTGAAATTTCAAACATAAGTTGTTATAAAAAGCAAACTTTTCATTTTAAAAACCATAACTGTGTCGTGCCATGCCAAATTATATTTTTAAAAAATTATATATAGAATAGATGGCGAAATTTAATGTGTGAAAAAATTTCGAAGTGTTTTGACTTAGATAAGTAATTAGGACTTTAAGATTATGATACCACATAAATCTACTGGATTTTCTTAGTTAGATGTTGGCAGGAATGCTATTGCATGACGAACAGTTCGCTCCCAACGTAGCTAAAGACGCGACGGTAGAGATTCCTCCCTTCTGTGTCCATCGTTGCTCCCCGGCGTGAGTCTTAGAATGTTTCTGCTCTGGCGACAGCCTTGCACAAGCGCATGACTGGGCCATGCCAGGGCATTCAAAGACCCATGCCGAGAAGCAACGATTTATACAGGAGGGAGGAATTTCTGCCATTGCGTCTTAGCAACGACAGTAGTGAACAGGTTAAAGCCAACAAGAAACTAAAATATTGTGATCTATGAGTATTTTGTGAGCCCTGTAGAGGTATCAACTCTACGTCCACCCATGCCGATGGACAGAATGCTCTCATTAACCTCAATAATAAATACCAATTTTGTTTTGCTTGAAATAATGAACGCTTCTAAAATGCACTCTAAACATTCTCTGCCCATAAGCTGCAATGCATTAGAATTATTTTGTGTGCTCCTGTAAAAGAACTATAAATGGTACCTACATCCTTTTCAATAGGGTACATGGTATGGTAATTTTCATTATTATATAAAAGTTCGATCGATGCATATTTACGGCAGTTACAGCACGGGCAGGCAGACAGACGAAAGCATAAACATTTCAAGTTCTTTGGAAAGTGTTAAAAAATAGACACTTAAAAAGAATGTGAGGCTTGAAGGGAGGGAAAAAAAACTGGAATAAGCAAAGTAATTCTAGCTGGAAAAGTTAATTTTTGCTTTAATTTAAGATGAAATGGAAAATTAAGCATACATTAATTTTGAAGCTCCTAAGGTCGCGACCCCCAGTACTTGCTCTGCCATCTCTTCCTATTTTAACGGTGTGATCTATACTCTTGTATTTTATCTCTTATTATAACTTACCCATCATTTTTCTAAAATTAAATTAAATTACAAAAAAATTGGGGTTATTTCTATATGAATAATATGAAAGTAAATCATAATAAAAAGTAGTACAAATATAATCTAGATATATAGTTACCAGATCGGCGATGATCTTTTTTCTTGGAGAATGGATTTGACAGAGCTCCTACAGTTTGTATGGAAATTCTCTTTCCATTATGATCGTTATTTTGCTTCTTCTTTTAGTCATTATCAAAACAACTATGTATCGCATTTTGCGCACTGCACTTTTTATCATTTTCTTTTGTTTACAACTAGTTTCGTGTTTCTGTTTACAACTGGTTTCAGTCTTCAGTCTTAAATGAACACTCCAGCAAACTTACTTCATTTTGTTAAATGTTAGAAATTTTTTTTATTTATTCATTTTTACCAAATTGATGTATTAATTATATCTTAAAGCTAAAAATGGTTTCTTCTAATCAAGGTATGCTAAGGCTCCTCCAAGTATATGTTTGATCGACTTTGGCTCGGTTACTGTCCAGTTAACCGAGCTAACAGGAATAGGGGACACATTATTTTCTACTGTACAAGCGAATTTCTTTTTCCTATGCATTTCAAAGAAGCAAAAATACATCTATTTCCTAGAAAAGACCGAGCTGGACCAAAGGGTGGCGACAGCCTCAGGCCAGTTACGGCCTCCTTGCACTACTTATTACTAATTCATACAGAGTGGTAGTTCATAGTTTGTCTCAGTTCAATATATGAGACTGGAACATTCTCGTTCTCAGTATTTCTCCCATAGACATGTGCACAGAAGACTCTTAATTAGATTACTATGGACATGTAAGATTATTTGCTTTGGGAAAAATGCCGAGACAGGTGTCATGGGACATATGTGGTGTCAATTGCAGAGAGCTGATTCTCCGACTTTCCCTTTTGTGTATCTAGCCACCCAGTGTGCAGAGTGCTCTTTATTCATTCCCTCTTCTTTTTTTTTTTTTGACTGATGCGAATATGCAAGGAATTTCTCACTCGGTTGTATGTACTGGAAGTAGAACGTCAAAGTGACAAAAGTTAGGAAAAGTGCCGATTAAAAACTCTTGTAAATACTGGAATGAAGAGTTATGGAAGTCCAGAATAGCAATTTTGCCAACTGCATTTTAAGTGGGGGGGGGGGGGCATTTTTAGCTTAAACCCCCTGTGGGATCAGCCCTGTCAGCAGGGCTTAATTCAGCTTTGTATGGATAACGTCATTATCATGAATGCGATCATTTTACTGGTCATACATAAATGCATTAGCAGTCTACTGTATTTTTAAAAGTAAGGTTTATAAATTAGGCACTTTGATCAAAATCCAGGCACTTCATCACTGATCAGTAACTTCAGGTACCTTTTGAAGATTCCTTTGTCCTACTATCTAGGCTCTACACAAAGCTCAAAATTGAGTTATTTCACATCATAGAGAAAGAACATTGTTCTGATTATTAATTTAAATTTTCCTACAAATTTTAGAAATTAATTTCATTATAATTAGATTACATAACCCTTTTTATATGCTATTTCAGTAAAAAATATTTTCATAATCCCCATAACAATAACCCATTGGTCGATGAGAGGTCAATCACTAGTATCGGAAAATGGCCAGTGGTTGACCTCATGATTTTCTCTAAAATCTGAACAAACTCATCTGTAACTAATGTGAAATATAGGCTAGTCATCAGGCAATTATTGAAACCTGATAACTTAGTGATGAAACAGAAAAAAGAATGAATGAAAATGATAAGATATGGCAATCAGGAAAAATATATTAAATTTTTGGGACTGCAATCTGTCTAGCTACAGCTTCATGTTCAAAATGACCTTTTTGAAAAATGTTATTTTTCTAAGAAGAGAATGAACAGAGTCAACTGTACCATTTTTATTACATTACATAAAGTCAGTTACATGAGTTACATCATGTTTCATTAAGCTGCTTTTTGACTTGTAGCATTTTCCACATCTATCACATTTAAAAGGTTTCTCATTGGAATGCATGCGAAAATGAGCATTCAAATTTGATTTCTTATTGAATCCTCTACCACATAGTTGACAATGAAATGGAGTTTCTCCAGTATGTATTAAAATGTGGCGCTTTATTTCACTGAAGAAATGAAATTTTCTGCCACAAAATGGACAGATAATGTTTCTTTTGAAACGTTTTGATTTTGGAGTTGCGTATACTACTGCATTGGTGAAGAGATTATCCACATTTGAAGGATCAATATATTCACCTGAAATATAAAATTTGTTTCATTATGTAAATCAAATATTTCTGCATCATCTTATTTCTATCACACTGAAAGAAATTGCATTCAGATTGGGGAAAGGACGATTCATTTATCTCTTACAAAGAACATATTGTGATCTAAATACATAGAAAATGTTACAAGAATTTATTAGAAAATTAAGCAGAACTTTATTTTAATAATATATAGAATAGTCTAGAAATTGTACTATGAGATTAGATTTTCTATTTAAAATTATGCCTTACCACAAGGATGAGAACTTTGCTTATCGCCACTGAAAAAAAAAAAAAAAAAGAAAAGAAAAAAAAAAAAAACTATATGTGCACACACAATTTAAAAGTATTTGCAAACTCATAATATCCTGTGATAACAGAATATGCATATGTAAACATACACACAACATGCTTGTACTACAGTTACTTAAAAAATATTTCTTCTGGATCCCTTCTTCTACCTATATACAGGGTGTCCAGTGCTAACGGTGCCCAATGGCTATTTCCTATACCGTTAGTCAGAGACACACAGTTACAGTTGCAAAAATGGTCTAAATTGTATAATCTATTATATCAGAAACAATCAAAGTCAATTAATCAATTCCTATAAAAATTACGTAACTTAAGTTTTTATACAGTCCCTTGGTTCTATCAGTTATATTTAGGAAAATTTTCTTCCTGCAATTCCATGCACAATTAAAAAAAAATTTGCCTTTCTAAGACCAAAATTCACAGAGTTATGAAGCAACAAACATTTTGACTTAGATCATTTTTCCCACGTTAAAAATGTTCTGTTAGGGTAAACCATTAAAGGACCTGTGATGGAGATCACATATTTAATTTTAATAATCATTTAATTTGGCTTTCTTTAATGTAATCTATCCAAAATCAAGAATTCTAAATCTTTTCTGTTCTCATTTTTTGGTCACTTCAGCTTTTAAATCTGTATATTCGCTTTTCCTCGTATGCATTATTCTTAATTGTTTATTCGTCTCTTCAGACCTGTGGTGCCGTTGTGCTAAAAATAGATTACATTGCGTCTGTTTGCAAAATCAACAGCCTTTTTGCTTCCCTTGTTTGGCGTCCTGCTGGCATAAGTTATTATTTGTTGCCCTGCGAGCTTGTAATTTAATTATAGGTTGTAATTTCATTTTTTGGCATAATGCAGAGAAGGAAGTAAAACTTACTTATCTTTCAGCAAAGTGTTATAATCGGGCTCTATAAAAATCTATCCGGGATCAGACTTACTAAGTCGTATATATGTGTAGCATGCAGATGTGTAATACTGAGTATGCTATGCAAAGTACAGGAAGAGTTTTCAACACGGGTGCATATTTGCATTGCAACTGAAGGAAGCTATGAGCAAATGTTACGCTAACAGGATATGTAATATTTTAAGTTTCTAAAATGCATATATTCGCACTTTAAAATGGTCTGTTTGCTAATTCAATGTTTAATGAAGTGTTTTATACTCTTGTTTTTGTATTTTAAGTTATTTAACACCAGTTCATTTAAAAAACTCTTTAAAAAGTTCTATTTTCAGTATTAGCTATATTTTTATGTTAATTTATTAGATACACAAAGTTAAACATTAATCTTCTTTATTGCAATCTAAAATCGTAAAATAGTTGATGAAATTGCTAATAAATATTACAAGGCTGAAAAGCAAGTACATTAATTTTTCTCAAATTTATTTTGTATACAGGCCCTATTTCACATCTTGACTAATTTTTTTTTTTTTACTGTGCGTAAAATCATATAAGGAAAAATTTTCTAAATATAACGTATAGGACCAGGGGACAGCATAAAAATTTAAATTTCATAATTTTTATAGCAATTGATTCATTGACTTCAATTGTTTCTGATATAATAGGTTATACAATATAAAGCATTTTTGCAACTGAAACTATGTATCTCTGACTAACTGTTTATGAAATAGCCATTGGGCACTGTTAGCACTGGACACCCTGCATATATATGCAAAACTATCTACCTTATAATTCCTTGGGAATGTATGCATGCATCTATTTACCTAGCTATGCTGGTCCCCCATACAATATAATTTTCTCAGAGATGTTCTCAGCTTTAAGGTTGTCTCATGGACCATTGTTAAAAATTAAATCTCAATTTGGCTTTTATTTTAATCCATGGAAATATACTACTTTGGTACTGTTGCTATATGGAGATATTTATACTCGAGGACTTCATTCCTCATAAATAAACAGTATTTAAAAGTAGCCTTTAAAATGTAATGCTAATATTGAAGTAAACTATTTTGAAAAGCTACATATGAGTAGTATATTTCAAAATTATTATCGAGAATAAAATATAACATGCTTATAGCAAAATCAATTTTATTTTATATAAAAAGAAGTATGAATGTTCCTTAATAAACCAGTAGAGTTAGTTTTTTAATTACCCTTTACATGGTTTAACAAAGTCCTTCCACAAAACATTTAAATTCAGGAACTTCACTGTTCCAGATTTTAAGTATTTAATGACAATTTTCTAGTCATTAACTCTTTTTTTAAAATAAGCTATTTAGCTTACAAAACACAACACCAATTATTCAGATTTTTAAATGGCTGATTGTTAGATCATAGTATATTTATTCTAGCTAAAATTCTAAGAGTATTACTCTTTGGTGGTATTTTATATATAATCTACAATTTGAAAAAATGGATAAGTTAGGAGAAAGTAACAATCAGAAAGATATATTTATCTGGAAAAAAGGATACTAAGATTTTGTAACATTAAATACTCTTTCACAGTGATTACAATAACTAACAGATTATTCATAAAGATAATATCAATTAAATAGTACGTGAAAAATGTACTGATATGAAAAAACAAAATGTAATATTTCATAATACATATCTAATAAATACAATGGAAGCCTAATTTGAGGTTTCACCTGATTTTCCATGCAATTTGATTTCCTTATTGTCTTGAATCATTGCTTACACTTTTTACCAGGGCTTCGGTCAACCGAACCAAAAACCGTTATTTTCGTTGAAACGAAAACTGGAACTGAACCGAAAAACAGATACATTTGAACGATATATCTTCAGTCATTTTATTGCTGTAACCAACTTATCAATACTGTAACCAGCTTACCAATTAAAAAAAGAATAAAATTTTTTAAATTTTGATAGAATTACATTTTTTGTTTATGATATAATTATATTTTCGTATGAATAAGAATATACAAATAATAAAATTATTCATTCAGAACTGAACCAAAAGCCATTATTTTTGGCAGAACGAAAACCGGAACTGAACTGATATATTCATTTTTAGTTAAACAGGAACGAAAAAAATTAAGGTTCGAAGCCCTGCTTTTTACGTCAAAATATCAGGAATTAATCATCATTAACACTTGAAAATGTTTTCTGCTTTTTTTTGGGGGGGTGGGGGTGTAAATGAACTTACAAAGTGTAAAAATAGTCAATAATTATGATGGGGAGGCAAAATATCTTTATTTTTAAGAGAAAACTGACTACTTATGTATTTAAAATAAGATGTTATGTAAACAATGAGCGAAATACATATTTTTTCATATATAGGTAATCTAAATTCAGGAAATGGATGTTCAAACCAATATAAAAGGAAGAAATATTAAATGTTTAAATAAATATTTATTTTACAGTCAGTATTTTGTTTTTGTTCTATTCCAATTTAATCCCCTTCCTCTCAATCATGTGTTAACCCTTTCAGTCCTACAGACGCAAATTTAAATCATAACATTTACCGTTTTGTCAATAAATTCATTGCTTATTTATTTGTTTTCAAGGAAGAGGAAAGCTGAATGCAAAATGGATATAATTTTACAAATTCCAGATACTTAGAATAAAAACTAAATACGAAACTGAAAGGGTTATGGTGAATCAGGATTCCAATGTATATAATTTTTATGCTACTATATGTTTGGGGTAACAAGTAGCACAACTTAAAAATCTGGTAAAATAATATTTTGAAATAACCTAAAAATACAATTTTAAAACTATTCAAAACATTTATAAACTTATAACAATAAATTTAAGAAACTGTGTTTACCTAGCTGTATACAGGTTGTCCCAAAACTGTTGTGACAACTTTTAGGAGAGATGGGGCACATTGAAAGAATTCAGAATCGCATAGTAATGTGGGGTCAAAAAGGTCTTTACCGACAGGTTAATAACCATTCACAAAAGATGTTGGTTATCTCCCTTAAAAATATGTCACCATACTTTTAGGACACCCTATATATAAATATCACTGATCTAAATTATACCTATACACAAAAAACTCCATTTAAAGTGGGCTTAGCAAACCCTAACAAAATTTACATCCACACTAAAAATATTAAACTTATAACGAAGAGCTTTGACTGATGAAGATTGAATTAAGTTTCGGTTGAAACGATCGTATCTTGTTATAAGTATCATTTTATGTGTGTTTTTTCACAAAGTTTTTATTTTTTTATAATACACCTTGCTTAAAAATATTAACCATGAACTCTCTCTTCTTTAAAACAGCAAGACTATAATTATTTTAATTAAAATACTTACTTCATTTATTTGGCAAAACACACTTTTAATAAATTGCTATAACAATAAAAATCGATAAAATATAGGAATCAAAAGATGGAACACTAATATCTGTATGCTGAAATTGTCTTTAATAGTATTAATTTTTCACATCAAATTCTTTTCAATGTTTATCTAAAAAAAAAAAAAAAAAAATTGACAGCAGTGATCAGTTTATTTATTTTCTTAACAGACGAATGCATGAAAAACTTGCATTTCAAAGTGAAGATCTCCCAAAAAGCTGTTTAATATGACTCTGAAGGCCAGCTTCCATCGCATCAGTTACTTTTTCCCAAAGTGGATCTTCTAGATCTCCATGAATTGGTATTGCTGTGGGTGGTCTGAGGCAGATCAAAATTAATTTGGAGATGCATCAACAAAATTAGGGAGGGGGAGATCCTACAAAAGGTTTAATTTCATGAAAATTAAAAAGCAATATAAATAAATATATAGTTTTCTTTTTTGAGTAAAAAATAAATACAGACAAAATAAAACTGCTCTTCAAGAAGCATGGCTATGTAGTAATGTTATGGAACTGAATATCAGGACCTACAATTAAAAATTACAATATTAGTACAGGCTTCTGTAAAGCAAAGAAAGATAATGAACTGAAAACTTAAAAAACTCCAGAAAATATGCCTGAGGACATGACAAGTGAGAGGATTATGAGTTTGGATGATGATTTCAGCAGTGATATTCTCGTAACCAGGGGTCGCGCTGGCTTTTTTTAAAGTTTCGCCAAATTAGATTTTGCGGGCATCATAAGAAATGCAATTGGATGTATTTTTGCCAAAACATATTTTCTTTCGCCAAACTAATTTTATTATCGCAATTTGTCATTGGCGATCGACAGCATGACCCCTGCTTGTAACTGTAAAGACCACAGAATCTGAAATTTTCAAAAGTTTTGAAGAAATGAAGAGTTAGAATGAGTGATAATGGAAAGATGTCAAAATCCAACTAACTAAAAATCACCAACAAATGTGAATTCAGACAAAATTTTTGAACTTAAATGAAAAATGTGTAGAAATTTTTGAAACATGATGTACAACACTGCTTGGGAATTTTGCAAAAACGGTATAAATATGAACAATTCATAAAAACTTCTGAGAAAAAATTGTGAACAAGCAAAAATATCAAGTGTTTTCAATTCTTTTTAATCTATCTAAAATCATTGTCTCATCTGATCAAGTAGCATTTGTTTAGTAATATTGAATGTCATAATCACACATTTCCTTTAATCGCTTAATATTATCAAAAACTTGAACTTACGAACAAAGGTCCTGAAGTGATCGTGTTAAGCAGCATCTACTACATTTTAATAGTGTTGATTAAAAAAAAAACTCTCAACTACAGTGAAATCCAACAAAGACCACCCTCCAGACCATAAAAATTGGTTTTTCAGAGGTGGTTTCTGAATAGAGGTAATAACGAAAATAAATTTTCATGCACTATATATATCACAAAAAACTGTTATTCAATGAATTTATTATATGTCCATTAGGGTGATTCATAAAATTCAAGTTTTTATTTTTTTGACTCTCAACCCATAATATCATTCTATATACTAAAATATGAATTGGTTATTAATTTCAGAATTTTTTATTGATATTTAGGGGTCGCTACCAACTCTCAAAGTTTAAAAATTAACTGCAATAACACCCTTTTGGGTCTACGCGTTTCCTTCTCTTCTCTACTTCCGGCCACCCCTATATCAAGCAAGTACCAATAAATTGAGCACCTCCCACTGCAGGAGGGGGGGGGGGAGAAAAAAGAAAAAAAACATTTTATGCGTATGACATTCCCCAGCTTTAGTTAGCTGGACTGATATTTACAACATAAACAATCCTGCTTCTTACCCAGTGATAAAATCATTGAAATCCAAAGTGGTTGTGTTCGCTCGTGATGAAATACGGTTAATCGGACACACTTGCTCAGAATTAGTGCAAACAAGATTACCCTCAGTGCAAGAAGTAATGAGTTTATTTTTTCACTATAAAAATGTAATGAAAAAAGTAAATAGAGAATCAGCATCATTAACTGCTGGTGGTGTGATGGCTATATGGGAAAAAGCAAGTATTCCCACCAAGGAAAAGCAACATGTTATCACAAAAATACTCAAATATTTCAAGGAATGGCAGAATTAAAAAAAAAATAAAGAAAATAAGGCAAAGCGTTCAGCAACAATCAAAGAAAAAGAAAACAAGTGGCAATCAAATTTAAATGTTCTGTTTGATATAGCTCACTCTAATGTTCTAAATATAATGAATATTGATGAAGATAAGCAATTTCTTTTGAACCAAAGAAAAATGAACCATCTTGGACGAATCGGTAAGATTGATAAACAGTATGCTAGAAAACTTGATAAACAATTAGAAAAAGAAGTTAAGTTGGAAAAAATGAAAGAAAAAAGCAATAAATAGACTAACTGAGAAATACGATTTATTGTCATCTTCAGCCACTTCTTCTACAGAGGACAGGAGTGATAGTGACATGAGTCAAAGTCGTCCTAATTCTCCGAAGCCAGGACCTTCTTCAAGCAAAGATTTTTCGATACCAAGGAAACGAGGCCGAAAAACAATCCTAGATTCTAATTTAGCAACTAGTCTCGATGTCGCTAAATTGAGCGACCGGAAAGCAACTGTTGTTTTGACATCTACACTCAAAAGTCTAGACTGTAATGTATCAGAATACAACGTAAGCTATTCCTCTATACGTTGCCAAAGAATGAATAATAGACTGCAGCTTGCTGAATCAATAAAATCTGATTTCCAACCCCAAACTACACTAACTGTGCACTGGGATGGAAAAATGCTCGAGGACATAACAGGGCATGAAGTAGTAGATCGTCTACCAATCTTGGTATCTGGAAAAGGAGTGGACCAGCTCTTGGCCGTTGCTAAGCTTCCAGATGGCAAAGGAGAAACCATGGTGTCTGCTGTTTTCGAGACAATTTCATCGTGGAACTTACGTGATAAAATAAGATGTATGTGCTTCGACACAACGGCATCTAATACTGGGCGAATAAACGGAGCCTGTATTGTTTTGGAACAAAAAATGCAAAAAGAATTGATTTGGCTCCCTTGTCGGCATCACATCTTAGAAATCGTACTGGAAGCTGTCGTTGTATCAGCTATTTGACCATCCAGCGGTCCTGAAATTATAATTTTCAAAAAATTTAAGAGCCGTGGGACAAAAATAAATCAGGAAGACTTCAAAACTGCAATTTTTGAACCATCTACTTGGAATTGTGTTCAAACTGCTGCGTCCGATATAATTACTTTTGCTCAGAATCAACTACAACAATTTCAGCCTCGTGACGATTACAGGGAGCTCCTTCATTTAATCATTATCTTTTTAGGAGGGATTCCTGAAAGCGGTATCTCATTCAAAGCCCCTTCTGGAATGCATCGTGCACGTTGGATGGCGAAAGCTGTATATACATTGAAAATGTTTCTATTTAAGCACCAGCTTAAGATCACAATTAAAGAAGCTAAGGCCATTACGGATATCTGCATATTTGTTGTACTTGTCTATGCAAAATACTGGTTTACAGCGCCAGTGGCTTATATGGCACCTGTAAATGACCTGAAGATTTTGAAGGACATAGTTGAGTTCGAAAAACATGATACAGTTTTAGCCAAAGTCGCCGGGAAAAAGATGTTGGGTCATCTTTGGTGTCTTTCTGAAGAACTGGTTGCTCTAGCTTTTTTTGATAAGCGAATTTCTAATGAAACAAAACGCAGAATGATTGTAGCACTGAATAACGAAAGTTCGGAAAACAGTCCTAAAAAGGCATCTTTGAGGTATGATGCAATCAAAAATCAAAATATCAAAGATTTCGTTACAACAAATACAATGAAATTTTTCAACACGACTGGTATTTCATGCGAGTTCATACAAAAAGATCCTGAGCTGTGGGAAGAAGAAGATAGCTACAGGTCAGCTAAAGAAATTGTACAAAACATAAGAGTCGTTAATGATATAGCTGAACGAGGTGTTGCTTTGATGGAAGAATACAACAAATTACATACAAACGATGAGGAGCAGAAGCAGTACTTGATGTTGTTAGTTAAGAATTATAGACAGAAAAACCACAACGTCAATAAGTCAAATTTTATATAACATTTTTTCTTTCTTTCTACTTCGAGGTTTCAACACTGTTACTTAGTATTTTCATTCATAAAACTGTATTCTGATTGTAATAAAATTATTTATTTAAAAATTTATCGTTTTTGCTTCATTTCTCATATTTCAAAATTCGGTAGCAACCCTTAAATATCAATTAAAATTTTTAAAAAAAATACTGGTATGTTTTCTAGTGGAATAGACCATTTTTAGGGGTTGAGAGTTAAAAAAAGGGGGAAAAAAATTTTTGGGGTCTTTTATGAATCACCCTAATGTCCATTAGTCTATTTGGCTTTAAAGAAAGATTTTCCACCAGCTAGACAAGTGCAGGGCCGCTATTTCACTTAGGCAAGTGCCTAGGACGCAAAAGATTAAGGGGGTGCAAAAAAATTGGAGAGCGAAAAAAAGAGAAAATTAAAATTACATAAAACGTAAATTACCTAGCAAGTCATGCATGAAACTGATTTTATTAATTTACTGTACTATTTTACAAAAGAATGGGTGGGTGGGTGGTCCGTGATGCCATAAGGTAAAAAATGAACAAGAGTGACCAAACCATGCCACTATCCTCAGTGACATAGGCAGGTTTTATGTATAGGGGGAGCAATATGAAAGTTCGGAGGCTCAGGTCTGAAGGTGTGCGATGTGACAAACAGAGAATTAAAGTCTTAGGGGGAGCTTTCCCCTAGCTATGCCATTAACTATCCTTTCATTACAGATGTGGTTGCCAATCGAGGACACGGTGGGTGGCAGGTCCATAGGTGGTAGATAATGGAAAGACTCCAAAGAGCAAAAACAAAGAAAGGGGAAAGGAGTAAGAGAGTTATGGGAAAATACCTCCAAAACCAAAACTGGTAAGGTAAAAACTGAAGGAGGGGTAGGGGTCTTAACAGCCCCCCAACACACACTACTGTTAAAGTGCCTAGTGCACCAGGGAGGTTAAAAACCGTCCCTGGACAAGTAGCAATCTCTTTTGAAAAACATCTGATGTGGACAACACATGACTTCCTTGTACGACTATTAAATCAAAATATTTTCGGCATACTTCATCTACACTTATTTCGTTTGAAAGAGATATAATACTGCAGTAATATAGTAAGGTTTAGCGATTTCTAGCCAAATATTTCCAATATCGCCAAGCTGAATTCAATTTGAAAGATTTCCTTCTGACACTTAATTTGGCTATATTTCATCAAAAGCTTGAGATAATTTGCGAGATTTTCGGACTAGCCAAAGTAGTCATTGACAACACACTTTCAATGAATTGAATGTACCCATACACCTTAATGTATTTTAAGTCATTACTACAAACACATTGACTGACCTTGTATATAAATTACCCAGTCGATTCCAATAAAAAAAGAGACGCATAGTTAGATCTTACAACAGTTCTAAATACGAAATAATTTTTGGCACCAAATCTGGCGATATATTGGCAAAACTTGCCAAGGTCGACAAAAAATGACGAGATTTTGCGCATGGACCAAGCAATGACTATCACCAAAACTCGCCAAGGACTATGACAAATGCCGATATTTTGGGCATGGACCAAATGACTGACTATTGCCATTGGCGACATTTTAGCAAAACTCGCAAAGATCAATGACAAATGGCGAGATTTTGGTTAACTGAATAAATGACTGTCTACAGATGTAATATATTGAAGATGTCCATAGACATTAATGTATAAAATTCTTCTGGCTGGTTCTCTAAATAAACTCTCCAGTAGATTGGAACCCAAAATCGAGATGCACAACTTGATGTTACAACAATCTTATATGTGAAATTTCAACATTCTACGACTAATAGTTTTTAGATTTGAGAGTTAAATACATACACACATACACCAAAAGTTGCCAAGCTTGGCGAGTATTAGCGTAGTTCTTGAGGGAGGCACATGACTGTGGTCAGACCATTACCTAACTATATGGTAGGACGGTATTGTGCTTGAAATGGATGAATGTCCCTAAAATTGCCATTGACCGTAATGTATTGGAAATCTTTTGAGTGTTCCTGTAGCAGAACTATAAAAGATAAAGACACTTTTTTTGATGGAGAAATTCATTTTGTAACCCTTAACAGCATATATCACTTCTGAGTCGTTTGAAATAGCCTAATACCTCTAAAATACACTTTAATGAATTTCGGTCCATAGAGCATAATGTATTTCGAATCTTTTGGGCGTTCCTCTCTCTCTCTCTCTCTCTCTCTCTCTCTCTCTGTGTGTGTAGATAAACTATCCAGTTCATTGGGACCACAAGGGGAGGTGTACAACTAGTTGTTAGCACAATCCTAAATATAAAGTTTCAACATTATATGACCAATAGTTTATGAGAAATGCTAGTTACATACGTACGTACAGACGGCATGGAAAAACTGGTCAAAATAGACTTGTCGTTGGTCAAAATGAGTTGCAGACACATTTATATGAACGTGCATGCTAGCGTACAATGAGATGCATCGAAAAAATTCTTAAAAGTAAATTTAGAGGCAGTCAAAATCTGTTTTTTCGTCGAAATTTGGCCCCCGAAATTTTTTGGGATCACATTACTTCCTTATACTACGTACAAGGAAGTAAAAAGAATCAAATTTGAAATCAAACTAGAATTTGGAGATCTTCCTTCCTTGTCTGACTATGATCATTTCAAGAAAAGGTTCAATAGGGATACCTTTTTCTGCTAGCTAGCCTTTCACATAGAAGAAAATTTTTTGAAATTTTCTCGCAGGAAAGTAATCCTACCTTTCAACTGAAAGGTAAAAAAATGGTCTTTCAGGAAGGGAGAGGGTATATAGTGAGCCTTTAACCCTCTCACTGTGTATTTCTTTTATCAAAATAGGTTCAAAAATTGTATACTTTTTGAAGCTAGATTTGAAAAGCATGCACAATATATTGCAAAAAATTCTCTTATATTTTGCAGAAATGTAGACAACTAACGCCATCTGTTAGCCCACATCTAAATAACAATTAAGCATCACGAAAAGCTGAAATGAAACCATGAACGGGGAACGAGCACTTTGCACAGTTAAATAGACGGCAAAAATGCATCCCCACAGAAATTGCGGGTTGCGCAAATTTTGCTACTTCTACATTGCCCGTAGAAATCGTGGTATGCACAGCGTGAGGGTTATTGGAGGAAAAATTAACACTAAATATATAGCCAGAAATCGTGGAACAGAAATAAACTGCTTTTATGAGAGGCGGTATTTCAGAGAGATTTCACTGTATTTCTAAAGTGTCAAGTGTAGATTTTGCAGAAATTGCTAATTTTTAATTGCCCATCAAATCATTTTTTTTCTCTACAGATGGTGTTAGTATAGTTGGCTTTTCAGCTCTAGAGTGATGCTGATGCACAGTTGACTTGGCTTCTGTGCAGCTAACTTAATATTGTTTTTAGGGCACAGCTTTACAGGCTTTAAAGGAGAAATTGTACTGTATTTTTCCAGCAAATCTCACTAATTCTGCTGATATGATACAGTTGATATTGCTGCTTTCTGATTGCATGATTTTATTATTCTTAGCTTGAAATTGGATATTTTACTGATTTCTTAAACAATTCAAAAAATTTCAGTATTTTATTTAGTAATATTGATTTTAAAATAAAGAACATATTTTAAAATTGTGAATAAATTGCCATAGTGAATACAGATTCTGAAGAAAAGTAAAATAGCACATTGGAGAAAATGACTTTTCTATTTATAAAAGAATAACTATTCCAAGACTAATTAAATTGAGTTATAATATGAATAAAGTTGTATAGTATACTTAAAAAATCATTTGCTGTTTCAATACTTTACTTTTGATGCATACAGAGATAAGGTAATCTAAATACACATACATTTTACGAATTTGGTGGGTCAGTATTATATTGGGCCCTACTACTGGAATATGCTGTCACATATTTTCTTCTCCCCCCCCCCCAACCTCCTAATGTTCATCTACGATAGATTTAATAATGCATACATAGGGATACCCAAGCTAAAGCCCCCTTCTAAAGATGACTGGACAGAAGTGAAAATCGTAAGAAAAGAGAATTGTTACATTTTATTTTTAAATATGGTCTTCAAATTATTTCAAAAATACTATTTACATTTTTTTTTTTTAAAGGTTATTTAAATGTATTTACAGATATACATATACATGTTATACAGTTGAATTCTAACTTCATAGAAGAGGCCAGATTTATTTTTAACATTATAACAATGTTAACAGTGGGGCTGTGTTTTATGGACACACAACACAAAATATTTTCATGTTATAAAAGAGTTGTCACTAATGTGGTTACCACAACAGAATTCATCAGTACTCATAGCTCTTCTTCCCCACCTAAACTAAAATCCTGGGTGCACCACCAAATGTATATCCATTTTTATCTACACAAAAGAAATATAACTAAATATTGAGAAATTAAAGCAGGAATTTTAAGACAATGAGCTAAATTTTAGGATTAGCAAGTTTAAGATATTGATATTCAAATTTAAACTCTAATAAGTGTTTTAAAAATATTTTATAAAATTTGCTCTTAAATGAAAGTTACCAATTACACACTATTAATTTTTTGTGAAATTAAACATAAAAATAATTTTTAAAAAATTGTGGAATAACATAAATAAAAAAGGTACTTATCTTCTGTAATCTCTGTCACTGGAAAGGAGGTGTGTAGTGTCAACTCTCTCATACTGATTTATTGTATTACAGTATAGAACCTGTTATCCAGAATGGTCAGGACCAGATAAGTGATATTCTTGATAAATAAATTTTCTGGATAACTAGTTGGGCATTAACATGACATCCATGATTTGATTGGTAGCATATATATTACTCTACTTTTGACTATATTTAAACATTAATTGTTAAATAACCAGAAAAACAATATAAAAAAAAACTCTTAATGAGATCAAGATAAATAATAATCATATTTATAGAGGAAGTAGTAAAGGTATGATAACTTCTTATAAATTTAGTCATGCATACAAAAAAAATAAATAAAATGCCTTACCTGGTTGCTTACATTTTAAAGTCTAGTTGAAGTACTCAAAATGAAATACAAAAACACAAGAAATGAAAAAAAAAAAAAAATCTCATTGCATTCTTTCAGAAAAAATAGGAATTTAATTGTTATAAAAATTATTCTAGATAAGAGGTTCCATACTGTATCATCAAAGAGCTGGTTCTTAAACAAAGCATCCAAATATGAGAACTGAGTTCTATTTTAAACAATAGAAAGAGGGTTAAGAGCTTCATGTCACATCAGCATGGAAGCCCAAGGTCAATCCAAAGGTGTGTGTTTTAAAAAATATATAAACATTTGATCTTTTTTTTCTTTTTTAATGTTTGTGCTTCAAACTAACATTACCATTAAATTTATTATTCTGATTAGTATAGTAATAGACTCAATGAATTGTTTTCGCTTGTTGTTGCATTTTATACTGATTATGGAATAAAAAATCTTGAGAATGTCGACTCTAAAATTTGGGAGGAAGAGATTTAAGATTTTGTTGTTGTCATCTTTGAGAACAAGATATTCATTATTTCCCTATCTCTAGGTTCTGGGTAATAGTTCAGAAATGTAGTCATGCATTATTACCAGGGAAGGCAATCCTTTTTCCCATATCCAATCACCTTGATCATTATTCCAGTGTTAGGCAGGATGCAACAATTAGGGGTCGCAAACCGGGATACCGAATTTCGAAAATACCGGAATACCGGGCCAAATTTAGGTGTAATTAATACCGGTATTCATTTCCCAAAAACCGGGATATTCGGTTTTAGTAAAATAAATAAAAAACAAATACAAATAGAAAAAGTTACGCGCCATTTCATTCAAATTACGCGTGCGTGAGTTCGTTCAGTGAAAAAGCAAATGCTAAATCAGAACAGCAAATCAATAGAAACTGCACCTGACTTTGACTCTTTAATCAAAATAAAAATGGCTCTTTACGAAAACGGTGGGTCTAGAGGAAAATATTTGAGTATAGCCTTCAAGAATTAAATAAGTATTCCACCAACTAGTGTAGAGTCAGAGAGAGCTTTCTCTTCATCAGGTTACTTGTGTAATCATTTGCGATCAAGATTGAGTGATAAAAGTGTAGATATTTTACTGTTTCTACGATCTCATTACAAGGCTCAAGCTCAACCAAAAATTTAATGGAGATTTAATAATATTTTTATTACCTCTTTATAACTCAATTTCATTTGGACTGAATTTAATTTAAGCATTTTTATTATTTTGTTAATTAGAATATTATTTGATGATTAGTAAACAATACTAAGAGTTAATTTTATGTTTTATGAGAATTTATTAATTTTATGTTTCATGAGAATTTATTAATTTTATGTTTTATGAGAATTAATTAGAAGTGCATTTTTTTGGTTCGTTTTGTTTATGTTGCGACTGTTGCGAGATGTTTAAGTTTGATACACATTTTATTTTTAGAACGGATTCCTAGTAGGAATCCTACTTCCTAGTCAAACACTACATTTAACTAGTTAACCTAAGTTATTTTAATAAAGGAATAAACGGGCATTTAGTATTAGTAAATTATTGCTAAGAACTAACTGATGGATTACCAACATATCAAATAATAAACCTTGTGTCAATGAATATTTTGTTTTATTTAGAAGATAAATTCATTTAGGTTAGGTACCTACTTACTATTCCTCCGCAAACTAACTTTATTATACTAAATTTGCTAACTTTAGCTTAATCCCGGAAATATCGAAAATACCGAATTATCGGTATTGGTCTGGAGCCAATACCAAAAATACCAGTTTTGCTTAAATGATTCGGTATTGCGACCCCTAGCAACAGTCACATTCTTGGGAATGAAGTATAGGAAAGTTCTGAAAAAATAGTAACACTAAGTGCTAAAAACTTTTCTAGCTCTTTATAGGTTTTTGAGTCACAATATTCTGCTGATTATGAAAATAGTACTTTTGCAGTAGGCAGTGACAGCCCTGTTTGTAAGGAATCATTATTTGCAATACAGTAGACCCCCCCGCCCTATAACACAGATCCATACAACACAGATCTCTAGAACATGGGGGAAATTGTGATCAGGTTCCCTATAACACGTTAAAAGAGACTCATATATCGTCTGCTTTTTCTAATTGCGGTATACATTAAATGTATCTGAAAGAGCTTATTAAAACCCCCTATATTTTGCGCCTTGGCGAAACTTTTGTACCGCCTACGCGCCAGTAAGATAAGGTAACCTTTTTGTATCTTCAGACGGAACTCTGATTCCGAAGATGTATGAAGGGAGTCGCCAGCCCTTGTAATACTGGCTTGAAAGTGTAATCTTAATTATATTTTGATTGTAAATAAATGGTTAAGTTTATTGTTAGAATTGATATATTCTTTGTGGATATAATTCACCTGATGGACTTTATCCCCATCATTTCTGGCGTCCGCGACAGGATAACTGAATGAACTGAGGTAAGCTCAGTTTAATTTCAATTTTATTGATTGATCTGATATTGATTGATTTCTGATATTGATTGCTTAAATATGTCAGAAAAAGAGAAATTAGAAACTTTAGAAACTTTGAAAAGAAGGCGCCAGGGTGTGCGCACTCAAACGACCAAATTACTCACAAAAATAAAAAACACACTCTATGATCAGAATATATCAGAAGAGGAAAGATTTGATATTTTAAACATATGTAAAGATCAATTAAATGAAAAACATGAAACTCTCAAAATTTTAAACGTAGATATCTAAAATATTATTCCAGATTCTGACGTAGAAACAGAAATTGAAAATGCTGAAGGCTATACGGAAAACATAATAGAATACAGATACAGAATTACAAAGGCCTTAAATCCACATCATTCGAAAAAGCAAGCTATTTTTGAAAATCAGGAACATGTTAAAAATGATTCATTGCAAATTTTCAATACTGAAAGTGCCATGAAATTACCTAAAATTACTTTAGGAAAATTTTACGGAGATTCTAGCTCATGGTTGGATTTTTGGAGCCAATTTTTAAACGCAATTGACAAAAATCCCAGCTTAACTCCGATTGATAAATTTTCCTATTTGAAGTCTTTGCTTGGAGGAAGTGCTGCTAATGTTGTAGCAGGTTTTTCATTAACTGAAGAAAATTATAAATCTGCCATTGATTTGCTAAAAAATAGATTTGGTCGTAATGATTTAGTTATAAGCGCTCATATGAATAAGTTACTAAATTTAAAATCTGTGAAAAGTTCTTCCAATGTCACTGATTTAAGAAACCTCTATGATAACTGTGAAATTCAGATAAGAAACTTAAATTCTCTTGGTGTTGCATCAGGAAGCTACGGACACTTACTTTGTCCAATATTGATGAAATTAATACCTCCCGAAATCGCACTGGAATTTAATCGGCAAAGAAAGAAAGATAAAGATATGGATGTAAATGAGTTAATTTCTTTCCTGAAAGATGAAGTAGAATCGCGCGAAGCTACGTTGCATCTGAATAGTTTTGAAAATTATAGTCGAGACAAAAAAGAAAAATACAAATATCCTTCTCATAATTTCAAAAGGAGCGTTCCTTCAGCCTCAGCGTTAACAACAAGCATTAAAAATAGTTGTGTTTTTTGTGACTCTAATTCTCATAATTCTCAGAAATGTAAAGCTTTCTCTATTCCTGAAAAACGTGAAAAATTAAGAAAAGAAGGACGCTGCTACGTCTGTTTTAAAAAATTTCATATTTCTTCCAAATGTCGATTTAACTCCCAACAATGTAATTCTTGTAAAGGGAATTTTCACGATTCTTCAGTATGTTTGAATAATGTTCCAAAATCTGACCAAGGGCCTAAAGAAGATGCAGATTCCGCAATTGCGTCTGTGTCTCATTGCACGAGTGAAACAAAATCATCTGACATGCCTACTGAAGTTCTTTTACAAACCTGTTGTGTTAACGTAGAGTCTGGCTCAAAATCTAAATTAGCTATGTGTTTATTTGATTCTGGAAGTCAGAAAACCTTCGTTACACAAAAATTAGTTTCCGATTTACGCCCTCCAATTATTCGTAAAGAAAAGCTTGAGATATATTCTTTCGGAGCTTCAAAAGCCCAATTAAAATCGTACGATGTAGTACAGTTAAAGTTGACGCACGTGCATGATAAATCTCGTAGCATACTTATCGAGGCCTTAGTAACAGATGTTATTTCGAACGCGAAGTTTCACTCTCCCCCTCTTAGTAAACAAATAAGAACGAGACTAGCCTCTTACGAGCTGTCAAATTGGAACGAGTTATGTACCTCTGAGGTTCAAGTACTCGTGGGTGCGAATTATTACTATATACTGAACTTTGGGGGGAAAGTAGAAAAAATCACCAAATCGCTCTTTCTATGCGAGAGTTTATTTGGATATTCTCTATGCGGTTCTTTAGAGAGCGATGAAAATGTCTATAACAGGGCATCTGTTCTAAATCTTTCTGCGTCAAGTGCAGAGCAGGAAAATTTGCGCATGTTATGGGATTTGGAATGCTTGGGAATAAAAACAGAGGAAAAGATTTCTGATATTGACAAAGAAATTATGACTAAATTTGAAGATAATTTAAAATTTGTTGATAACAGGTACGAGACCAATTTATTATGGAAGGTTGGAAAGGAAAAAGTGGGAAATAATTTCAGAATCGCTAGAAAGCGTTTTGAGGAATTAAATTGTAAATTGGCGAAAGATCACAATTTATGTGAAAAATACAAAGCTATAGTATCGGAACAGGAATTGAATGAGGTTGTGGAAGATTGTCCTAATAAAATTACTGAAAGTGGATATTTTTTACCCCACAGACCAGTTTTAAGAGAGGATAAGTCAACTACGAAAATTAGGATGGTGTTTGATGCTTCCTCAAAAGAAAGTCACCTTAATTCTTTAAACGACTGTTTATGGCCTGGCCCTAGTCTTAACCCCTGTGTGTTAGACCTGTTAATTAATTTCCGAATTCATGAAGTTGCGTTCTGCGCCGATTTAGAGAAGGCGTTCCTTCAAATCGGGATCGCAGAGCAAGATCGCGATTATTTAAAATTTGTGTGGTTTCCTGACGAAAAGGGAAATTTGAAATTTTTGAGATTCACAAGAGCCCCTTTTGGAGTTTCGTGCAGCCCTTTCATCTTAGCTGCCACAATCAAACACCATATTCGAAAATTCAAAGATCATCCCGAAGTTGTTAAGATATTGGATACTCAGTTATACGTGGATGATTTAATAACTGGCTCGAAGTCTGATGATGAAGCTTACTATTTATCGTCAACAGCTTCAGATATTTTTAGAAAGGCAGGAATGAACTTAAGGAAGTTCAGCACTAATTCCGTGACACTTAGAAAACTGTGGGAAGAAAATCAACTAGATCAGGATAGTTCAAACGGTCCTAAAAAAATATTGGGATTATTATGGAATTGCAACTCAGATAGTTTAAATTTAGATCTGCAAGCAATTCCCGACGATTGGAGAATCAATTCCACAAAGCGAATAGTTCTTAAGGCCATGTTAAAGATATTTGATCCTATTGGATTGGTAGCCCCGTTTACTGTCCGCATGAAAAGTTTGTTACAAGAAATTTGGCGTCGAGGTTTAGAATGGGACTCTGATTTACCTAAAGATCTAAAAGACGAATGGGAAAGTTGGGTTACCGAAGTTCAAGAGATAAATAAGTTTGAGGTTTCCCGAAAATATTTTCCGGTAGGTATTACATTTTCTGACGTAAATCAAATTCATATATTTTCAGATGCGAGCCCTAAAATTTTTGGAGCCGTTGGATATCTCAGGTGTAACTCAACCGATAATAAAACTAAGACAAGCCTAATTTTTGCGAAATGTAGAGTATCCCCTATCAAACAATTAACCATACCTAGATTGGAATTAATGGGTGCTGTAATAGGTGCTCGAATGGGTAGCTATTTAAGAAGAATTCTTGATATTCCGAATTTAGATATCCATTATTGGTCAGACTCTACAATAACACTTCATTGGATAAAGGGTTCAGCTTTGCAATGGAAGCCCTTTGTTTTGAACAGAGTCACAGAAATTCAGTCTTTGTCAGAACCAGCTAATTGGCATTACTGTCCTGGTAAAAACAACCCAGCCGATCTTTTGACGAGAGGTGAAAATTTAACAAAACTCCGAGAGAACAATCTTTGGTTTTATGGACCAGGGTGGCTGTCAATGCCGGAAAGTTGTTGGCCATTAAATGAAGAAACTAAACTTCCCGAAAACATCTTTGATGAAAAAAGATCAAATTCGTTAACTCAATTATCGTGTGCGGTTAATGTATCTCAAAGTCCAATACTGGAATTACAAAAGTTTAGTAGCCTCAATAGAGTGCTTAATGTAACCGCTTGGATTATGCGTTTTTTAAACAATGCTAATAAAAATAATTCTAAATTATCGGGTCCTTTATCAACTTCAGAAATTGAAAAGGCTGAGATTTATTGGATAAAACAGGCGCAAGAATTAGTTTTTAATCATGAAATAGTCTCGCTAAAATCCGGAAACGCAATTGCCAAGGAATCTCCAATCTACAATCTGAGTCCTGTGTTAGATGAAAATGGGCTATTGATTTTAAGTGGAAGATTGCAATTAAGCGAGTTCTCACTAAGAGAAAAACATCCTTGGGTACTTCCAAGTGCGTGTACTTTCACCAATTTGTTAATAAGACAAGCCCACGAAAATATGTTCCATTTCGGAGTGGCTACCACCTTGTCTCATCTCTGGGAAAAATACTTCATAATTAAAGGTCGAAAATGTGTGAAGTCAGTCATAAAAAATTGCGTAATTTGTAAAAAATTTAAAGTAACTCCCGGGAAGCAGGAGATCGCTCCATTACCAAAAGACAGAATTACAGAATCTCCTCCATTCGAAACATGTGCAGTGGATTTTGCTGGGCCTATTTATATTAAAACAAAGGCAGCCTCGGAAAAGGCGTATATTGTACTTTTCACTTGCGCTGTAACCAGAGCCGTGCACCTGGAATTAGCTAGCAATTTAAGCACGGACAATTTCTTACTAGCTTTTAAACGTTTTATTTCTCGCAGAGGATTGTGTAAAACCATCTACAGTGATAATGTTAAAACTTTTATTAAATCAGACAAATTGTTAAAAGAGGTTTAGAGTTGCATTTCTAAAGATGAAATTATTCGTTTTTCTTCTAAAAACAGAATCGTCTGGAAATTTATTGTGCCTAGAGCAAGCTGGTGGGGTGGATTTTGGGAACGCATGGTGCGTTCTGTAAAAACTCCCTTGAAAAAAGTTCTTGGGAGATCTTGCCTCACTTATGAAGAGATCCAAACAACACTAACAGAAATAGAAGCCGTTATCAATGGACGACCTCTGACATACGTGTACGGAGAAAACAACGAACCTTTCCCACTTACGCCTTCACATTTTTTGATAGGCAAACGAGTAAATTCTTTGCCTAGCAATTCCAAATCATCTGAACCTAAATCCAACAGAGTAATTCTGACGAAGAAGATACGATACCGAGACCAGATCATGAACCATTTCTGGAAACGTTGGCGCAAGGAATACTTGCTTGAACTCCGATCCGCTAACTTAAAAACTCCAGTTACTGCATCAACGAGCTTTAAAGTAGGAGATGTCGTCTTTATCCATGAAGACAAAGTTCCAAAGCATATGTGGAAATGTGGACGCATTAAGGAGCTGTTTTTCGGTAGAGATTCCAAAGTACGGTCCTGTGCTCTAGAAACAGCTTCTGGACTTATAAAGCGACCTATACAATTATTATATAAACTGGAACTTGATGCTGATTATTGAACATTTAACGAACATTTTTCTTAAATGTTTACTTCTATTTGTTTAACTAATTCAATTTTATATATTTAGTAGATTTCTCAGTTTTCTGTAACCTGGAAATTTCGTAAGTATGTGGTAATTTGTTTTTTTTGTAAGTTTTTGGTTTGTTTCATGTTTGCAAAATGTTTTGATTTGATTTCTGAACAATTGTAATTGTTCATCCGGGGGCAGTGTATTAAAACCCCCTATATTTTGCGCCTTGGCGAAACTTTTGTACCGCCTACGCGCCAGTAAGATAAGGTAACCTTTTTGTATCTTCAGACGGAACTCTGATTCCGAAGATGTATGAAGGGAGTCGCCAGCCCTTGTAATACTGGCTTGAAAGTGTAATCTTAATTATATTTTGATTGTAAATAAATGGTTAAGTTTATTGTTAGAATTGATATATTCTTTGTGGATATAATTCACCTGATGGACTTTAGCCCCATCAGAGCTTTTGTATGATTTATTTTATTCTATTTCAACTTGAGAAATAAAAAGTTTCATTAAATCTGTGAATTTAAACCCGATTTAATTTAGAGGAAGTGCATATCAGTTATCTCTGGTGCATGTGTAATATCAAGTAAGCAGTATTTAAGTGAAATGTGAAATAAATTGCTCAAATAAGGTGTGCACAGGGTTCCCGCTAGAGTGCGAGATCGCGAGAATCTCGCATAAATTTCTTAAATCTCGTGCAAAAAATATTACAGTGCGAGGTATTCTCGCGCTGCAAAATATTCGCCACCTGCGCGAGATTCTCGCACGCTGTTCGAAAGTTTAAAAACGCTAGTTTACAAATACAAAAATTTGCTTTTACTCTACTACTGCCGGATAAAGAGCGTGCCGCGGCCGCAATGAAGCGCCCCCCCCCCCCTCCTCTCTTGAGTTTCTGTTCGGAGATAACACGGTTAAATCATCGGAATGCAGAGGGGGGAATATTAATTAATGCTATCGGCGCTGAGCTGACTTGTTGATTTTTCTCCTCCTGCTTGCCAGCTGTAAAATGTTTTGTTTTTGTATATGTGTGGATCGTATATGAGTTTTGAGAGCATTCATCTGTTTTTTTTTTTATATATCCCACCACCATTCATGGAATTATTGATAACCTGTGGCAGTTTGAAATTTACCGCCCCCCCGAACCGTTCTAAGTTTAGTTGTCGTTCACAGTAAGAGTTAATCTTTTAAGAAGACACGCCCCCCCTCCCCCCCACAAAAAAGCTGAAAATTTCCGGTTAAATGCTGGATAATCTAGCTTATACTGTAGTAAAAATTTGAAGTTAACTATATCTGTTTTAACTTTGTCACACATATTTGTATCTTACCAACTTTGTAGTATAATATAATTTAATATTTATATAAATATATTATATAAATATTAAGTTATTTTATATAATTTTATTATACTAGATAAAATATTATAGTTAACAATTCTTTTGCTTAGTTAAACTGGATGTGATTCTTTGAATAAATTTGAATATTCATTAACTTTGAATATTCATTAACAATTCAAGTGCAAATTTAAGCAATCTTAATAGAATAGCTGATGGAAATATCAATTTAGAAAGTTGTCCATATGATCAAGCTGTATAATTTTTTAATTAATGGAAAAATCTGTGTTATTGAAATTGTGCTATAAATAAATAAAATGATGTTAAACAATATTTATGTTCTCACTTAACTTTGAGAAATCTCGCTCAAAATTTTTGGATGGGTGAGAAATCTCCCCCAATTTTTTTTTCTAATGGGAACCCTGGGTGTGCAGCAGTTGAACAGCATGGTTTACACTCCAGGTGGAGCATAGATCAGGATCCGTACAACACAGATTCCTTTAAGACAGAGCATATCTACCGTGTTATATGGAGGCCTCTACTGTATATTTACACAAACATACATAATTAAAAATCTGATGTGGACAACACATGACTTCCTTGCACGTCTATTAAATCAAAAATATTTTCGGCACACTTCATCTAAACTTATTTTGTTTGAAAGACATAAAATATATCTTAGTAATAGTAAAGTTTATTAACGTTCTCTCAGTAATAGTAAAGTTTAGCGATTTCTAGCCAAATATTTCGATATCGCCAAGCTGAGTTCAGTTTGAAAGATTTCGTTCTGACACTTTATTTGGCGATATTTCACCAAAAGCCCACAAGCTTGAGATAGTTTGCGAGATTTTGGGGATAGCCAAAGCAGTCACTGACCACAGACTTTCAATGAATTGAATACATCCATACACCTTAATGTATTTAAAGTCATTTGGCTGACCCTGTAAATAAATTCCCAGTCGTTTGCAGTCAAAAAAAAATATTGAAAACTGCACAAAATCTTAAACTGCATGTATCTATTAAGCAAGCTATTACAGTCAAAAGTACCACCTGCAATAGAACTCTTAGGAAACTAAAGATTCTTTTTAAAAATCTTTGATCGAATGTGGCTTTTATTTAATGCAATGCTCTGTGATGCAAGAAAACTGACCGAATGAAAAGATATCCTGACTGACTTTGAGTTTAAACAGCCACATCACAGAGTCTGATGAAGAAATATTAATTTTGATTATGAGGAACAAGATGTTTCAGTAAAAGATTTTAAATTAAAATTCAAGAAAAAGCTTTATTTTTTATCAAAATAACTCACGATTAATCCCTTGGAATGCAGATTTAATTTAATGAGTACCCACAGCAATTTTTTTCAAATTTTGTACAACACACACACACACACACACACACACACACATATAGTTTAAAAAATACTTCTAGAAACATACTAATCATAGGCATAACTTACTAAGAGCAAGAGGGGATAATTGCCCCCCCAAAAATTCAGGAAAATTCAGATTTCATCTATTTGAAAACAGTATTTTCTACAATAGGAAACATTTTGCACCCCCCCCCCCAATGTTACATGCCAATTTACACCAATGGTACTAATTAAACATTATGGAGATTTTGAAGTAATGTTGACCAGTGGAGAATCAGCAGATATAAACATGTTTGATCTAGCGGATGAAATATAGTGCAAGTATGCCTTATTAGACAAAATTGAAAGTCCAATTGAAATTTTAAAACAAATTTTGACTGTAGAATTAGCAAAAAATCTTACTATTGCTATAAGAATTTTACTTATTTGTCGATAATTGTGGTAAGTGCAGAAGGGAGTGTCTCAAAAAATTAAAGTTAATTAAAAATTTCTTATGTTCCACAACTTTTTAAGACACTGTCAGGTTTAGCTACATTAGCTATTGAACATGAATTAAAGCAAATTGACTTAAAAGAAATAATCAGAAAGTTTGCAGAATTAAAAGTCAGAGGGGGGGAAAAAAACTAGATTTTTATAAAACTTATTTTTGTTTGTTAGCTTATTGTATGGTTTTTAATAAATATATTTTTTACGCTGTATTTTGTTTGAAAGAGCTATTCAAGTTTTATAAGAATGTAACCATCAACAATTTGCTTTCTTGATAGTAATTTTTACTGTGGTGCAGAAGGGGCAGCATTTTATATCTCTGCCCGAGGCAGCAAAATGGCTAGAGCCGGCCCTGACATGACCTAAATAATGACTGCCTACAGACTTGCATGACCATAATGTAATGAAGCTGTCCATAGATTTTAATGAATTGAAAGTCTTTTCGGTGACCCTGTTAATCAGGTATAGACAACCTTTAGGAAGTTGTGACCGAACTTCAGAATGCTAGTGAAGTCGTAGGCCATATGTGGGATTTCGAATGATTTATATGGGGTTTTGATATATTCCACAGGATAGATCAAAAGCCAGGATGGGCCACATCCAGCCTGCGGGCTGGAGGTTGCCCATATATGCTGTAAATAAAATACTCAATTGCAATAAAAAAGGTCAGCAAGTAGTCAATTGCAATAAATAAGGAAAGTGCAAAATCAAGATGTTACAACAGTCCTAAATATGAAATTTCAACATTCTACACCTAATAGTATGAATGTACAGGCATCATGAAAAAAAAAGTCAAAATGGACTCGCAGTTGTTGAAAATAGATTGTGCATGCATACATACATATGCACATACACACCTGCATACATTAAGACATCAGGTAGAAACTCTTCAAAGTAAATTTAGAGATTGTCAAAATCAATTTTTCTCTCAAAATTTGAATACTGAAATTGTCCATGAACCTTTTTACTTCGCACAAGGAAGAAATAAAATAAAATTTTAGGCATTGTATACATTTCCCCATCAAATTTCTTATAAATAAAAAATGAGTAGGGAAAACTCTTTGTACTTATAGCTACTATGCTTTATTTAATCCCATGGGAAGCCTACATCTCACTATCTTCATTAATTTTTAAAAGTCAATGGGAAGCTATTTTCCCACTTCCCACCTATGATTTGTGCTGTCATCTTCTGTAAACTTCAAAGAAAAGAAAGGATTTACTAATGCAGGGCTTTGTTTACAAAAATTTAGATAACAGTAAAGGTTAGACTGGGGTCAAGAAGAGAAGGTAACACTATGTAGCTATTTTCTCTAGTGTGTTATGTATTTCTTCATTTTATCATTTCTCATCATTTATAGTTATAAACACAGAATTTATAAATTCATTTATTTATAAGTACAAGTGTTCATGCCTGCTTTCTGAAATTCCATGGAAAGTAATATCTATAAGTTCTTACATTTTTTAATAAAAAAGTACATCTAATTTATAATTCTTTTCGTATTTGTAAATTATATTTTATAAATATGATGCAATGCAAATTTTTAAAAAATACGAAACATAAGATATCCTACCTTTGAATAGCTTTCCTGGGTGGTGGCAAATATACTTTCCACCATAAAAAAGTCTTAAAAATCTAATTGATTTTAGGTAATAAGATAAATGATTTTCTTTTTATGAAGCAATCTCAATCCCCAAAATATTTTATTATATTATTACTAAAAAGAAATGGCCCTATAAAGGGTTAAATAACTTATTTTGCATCATTTTAACTCATTGGAGAAAGTAGAAATATGTTTTAAATCATAATGGCCATTTTAAATGAAAGCAAGAACAATCTGTAGTCTTATTTGTGAAAGTAAGAGCAAACTCGCATTTTCATGCATTGCAGATATTTTTTTTAATCAATAAAGGGGGGGAAAATGAAACAAAGTAGTTTCTGTAGGTCTTTGGTTTTGGAAGCTATTTTGCCAAGAGCAACAATACCTTGTACCTATTCCCATAGCTCTAGATACAAATATTATTGTTTTGTTGTTAACTTCTCGTAAAAATGCAGATGAGAGGTGTTGCAGCATGAGATCAACACCACTCAAGCTACAGTTAGGCAACTGAAGGCTGAGCAAATGAGTACCTTTTGTCCAGTCTGATAATGCCTTTGTCTACAACACTCCATTTAGGGAAGTGTTACTTGTTACTTAATTTTGGTGCCAGTTTTGAGAATTACAATGTGGAATAATTGACATTTTTTCCTTTGAGGCACTGTCTATAATTAACATTCCTTCCTTATAAAAGTTTTGGAAACTATGCATGAAAGGCATAATACATAAAAATTGTTTAATATAGACAAAAATTTTGGTTTCTGGAAATAATTGTCCCTGGGCACAATAATTTTACTGTATTTAGGATAAGGGTTCTCAAACTTTTGGAAACACGGGTTAGGGGAAAAAATGAAAGTGCAAATTTAATGGTCATTTTTTTCCTTAAGCCTTTCTAGCGCAAGCGCTTTTATCCTATTTTCCAGTTTTTGCAGATGGCTGGAGTAATAGCTAAATTTCTGATATCAATTTAACAAAACATAGTTTTTTCTATAAAATATCTGTCACATTTTTAGAAATGTGTACGTCATTTGTCTCCCATCACCTTTTTGTAAAAATTTTATTATTTGGTAAACAGACAGGAAAATTAATTAATTCTTCTGAATTTTGTCATGTTCAGCATAAATAGGTGGCTTGAACGTCTAGTCACTGCCCGCAAAAGGGTTAAAGTGATGAATGAAACTGGCTGCTTTTCCAATATTTCTTTTATGTTTATAGGGCTGAACATCAAAAGAGTATCCTCTTGGAAAGGGATAAATAATTAGCCCCCCTTCCCCTTTCTTGGAGTTCCTGTAAAAGAGAGGCGACTGGACTGAAATATTTCTTTTGTTTTCGTCCACTAGGTCATTGGCTTAGCAAAATTTTTGTGGAATAAGAAATTTTTCATAATACTACTACAAAAGTTGGATGTTTTTTCATTATTCCCAAGACACCCTTGGCATAAGTTTGCAGAATTTCAGGGTGCAATGGCATACAGGAAACCACTGACCTAAAGGATTTCTTTTTTTCAATACTTTTACAAGAAACAACAACAACAAAAAAAACTTAAGCATAATTGATTTTTAATTAAGGAGAATAAAGATCTTAATGCATATAAATTATTTTTTATTATTATAAGTTAGTTATAAGCAAAAATACTGCCATCTGAAAAAAGTTGGCCAGTACAATTTTTTCACCTTAGGCATGTATGCAGGGGTATGAATTCAAAATTTCATACAATGGAAAATTTATTGCTTTTAAATTTTATATTTTAACTATATCAGCATATAAGCAAAAGCTAAAAAAAGATCACAGCTTTTGTAAGTTTGACTGTGCTAGGCAATTAAAATAATGGCGCTGTTTTGCTTGCTTTATGCGAAACTTTTGTCCACATATCTCACAGCTAAATGGTTTTTCTCCAGAATGGACTCTAAGATGAACATTAAGATTGAATTTCTTATTAAAGCCTCTTCCACAATACTGGCAATGAAATGGAGTTTCTCCAGTGTGGATCAATATGTGCTGTTTAAGTGAACTTCTATGTTCAAATAATTTTCCACAATAGTGGCAACTCAGTAATTTTGTTTTCTCTAAGCTCGTATTGTATAGTGTATTAACAGCAATTGCAGAATGTTGAATAAAACTACATCCACCTACAAAAAATAAATAAATAAATAAGCAAAATAAAATAGTATAAAAATATTAATATAAAATAGCAAAAGGTTTTTTTCTTTAAAGTTTAGTATAAAACAGCTATTAAATATTAAAAAACAACTATTACTATTAAAAAACTGCAAAAATTAATATATAGATACTAATGAAATTGAATTTATTCTTTCTGGATTAAATAACTTATCTCCATGCATGAGTTTCATTGTCCTACTATATAGTTATGCTGATCTCTGACTCACAGATTCCCTAACAATTCTGGGGGGCCATTCCAAGATAAAACTTACCGCTATTATTCCAAAAAGAAAAAATGAAACAAAAAATGTGCAATAACATTTACACAGTTTGTACGATCTGCTTGAAATTTTCATAATTATGTATAAAAATATAGAAAACAATCTGCTTTACTTTAAAAATCTGAAAATCCATCCACTCCCTCGTGATTTTTTTGCTATTTTCAGCTCCATTTTATTTACAAGAGTAAAAAAAGTTAATGATTTGCATGACAAAATTACGAGCCGCAAGTGACAATGATATACTGATGTGAATGAAGCCTTTGAAGGGAAAATTGAGATTCCAATTCATTTAAAATACAGTTCGTTAAACGGATTATACAGTTCAATTTTTTTCCTCTGCATGAAGCATTGATATAAGAGGGGCTGTTCCCACAAAACGAAATTGTTCGAATGCGAAAAGTTTCCACACATTTCCAGAAGTGCATAAAATTTGATTTTGGTATACAATAAAAATTGAAAATGAAGTTACTTATTTTAAGTGAACAATGATTAAACATATTGAGTGCAGACATATTTTGGTCAAATGTTTTTTCTAGCACCCATTGTAATTGCCTCCACAACAGGCTTTATCTTCTAGTTATCAATATTTCACTAGAACATGTATTGTGGTAGCATTCTGCAATATATTTAACGAAAGGAATTTAGTTATTAATTCTTTGCATTCATGCATCTGTTGCATCAATCAGAAATCAACTTCATTAGTCAATTAGTAATAAAAATATTAAGTTTGCATGATGCATCTGAATGTGAAGAAAAAAAGTTATGAAAAGCAGTAGTTGCAATAGAGCAAATGTTCAACACTCTCAGATTAAAAAAACTTAATTAATGTCTTAATCCATTTAAGATGTACAAACATACATAGTAAAAGGGCTAAGAACTTTTTTTTAAAAATATATTTCAATTAAAAACTACAAAAAATAAATTTCCCATTTCACTCCCTAAGAAAGTGAGGAAGTGGTACACAATAAAATTTTCAGCATAAGTTAACATTAGTATCATAATTACTACACAATACATTTCAACCATACATACATAAAAATATTCAAGATTATTAGCCATCCAATTCTCCAATTACAAAGTATCTTCTTAAATAAAATGTAAATACAACCTTTTTTTTTTTTTTTTTTATCATGTTGGCTTTTTTAATTTGTGGGTCTTTTTCACAACAACAATTAAAAATCACAAAAACATGATTAGGTTAATATAGAAACATAAGTAAGCTTTTAACATAAGTAAGATAGAAACATAAGTAAAGTCTTTAAAAAAGTAGGTCACAGAAATTTGAAAGACAGAGTTATTTAACAGATAAAATACACACTAAGGTATGTCTGCACAATCCCTTTTATTCAATGAATTAATAGTATATATATTTCTAATATTAAAATATACTTAAGTAAAATACAATCATATAACTTATTTACTATCTGCAATAATATTTCAGACTAAAACAATATAAACTTTATTGAAGTTGCATTTATTAGATATTTTTAACCATTTTCTTTAGATTTTCAAATTTCCTTCAGTTTTTTAACCCGCCTCTCTCTTTCAGATTTTAACTACCATAAATTTACCTAATTGAGTAGTTGATGCTACTTTTCCTCATACTTTATTGAGAAACAAACCATTCATATTATTAGATCAAAAGTATTGTACAGTCAACCTTCGTTAAACTGCCCCTCGATAAACAGCCATCCTCTTTGATTGGCAGTTGATTTGGGCAAGAAAACAGATGCAAACAGATTTGCTACAATACACTCTGATGTAAAAGTCCCTCAATAAACTGCTTCCTCGACTACTACCATCGCCGTTCACTTTGTAGAAAAAAGTTGATTTTTCTATTGCAAAAATCTTAATCACCAATGAGGGAAGTTCCAAACATCAATGAATTGTCTTTTTGGAAACAGATAGTCCATCAAGACGGATTAACCTTCCCATATGATTGTGCATGACACAGCTTCGATATTCCATCTAACTTTTCTTTCTCAAAGGATTAAAATGAGGTGCTTTAATGAAAGCAGCATAGTGTATTATTTTGAACTGAACCAAGATATTGGCAGTCTTTAAAAGACCTTACATAAGATCGTAAGTTTTGAAGATTTTTGAAAGCATATCGTAAAAAATTTGTGAGCGTAACATAATAAGACTGAATCGTTTTCTTCTTAAACTAAATCCTTCAGGATAGCGTGCGTTTTCAAGATTGATCACTTACAGGACCAATAAAGCTTTGGTCATAAACAATTTTCAAAGCTGGGTGGTTTTCCTTTGATTGCCCCAAAGGGATGCAATCACACCAACAAAAATAGAAATGAGTAAAGTCAGCCTTGAATTTTTATCACCGAACATTAAGGGATTATTGCAACCAATGGATGCTATGCTGGAATTATAAAATTGTTTAAAGCACACTACTGAAGAATTTTAATGAAAGAAAGTGTAACACAAAAAAATATGAAGATATTTGTGTGCATTAAAAGATGCAATTTATCTATATAAAAAGCTTCAGACTATGTTACCAGAGAGACAATAGGAAACTTGTAAGCAGTAGTACACTGGGTTAGTAAAGTATCCAAGTGGCTCTGAAGAAAGTGAATGTGTGGCCTAAGAAGAGCTGAAGAAGGATATGGAGCAAGCTCCATTACAAATTTCCATAATTATGATGCCAATAGAAGATTTTCTCAATGTGGATTCTGAAGAACCTGTTGCTGAAAATATGACAACTGGTGAGATTGTAGACTTATTAAAACCAATGCCATCTGTAGACACCGAACAAGAAGAAAGTACATTGAAAACTGAAGAAATTGAGGAAAAGAAAGTGTCAAATAAAGAAGCTCAAGATTACATTTATAAACTGAAATGTTATTTTGAGCAGCACAATAAAATTAACATAGAGACTCTGGGCATGGTGTTCCATTTGGGAAAATGTCTAGATTCATTTCGTGTGACAAATCAAAGGCAGACTAATTTGGATAATTTTCTTGATCCAAATTAATAAAAGGTGGTAATAATGTAATTAATAAAACGTATGTTTATTCATTCAACCATTTTTTCAAGCTCATTTGGGTCCCTTACAATACAGATTGCTTTGATGGAAAATTACTCCATGCACTTTTCTTAAAAGTAAATATATTCATAGCAATATCTTTAACAGATAAACAGGGTGTCCACCAATGTCAGGAGGCAAAAACAGTAGCTTCATTGACATAAAAAAGAATGCCAGTTTAGTAACCATTTTCTTAATTTTAGTTGCCAAAAAATAGTAGCATTTTCGCATGATTTTGTAGTTAAGAAATAAATGAAGGTCATTTAGCTTCATTTAAGAAGTAATGAACAAATGATAAACTAAAAACTCCATGCGATATATAACAGAGCATATAGTACATTTATTTTTATAGTATAATTAAGAAAACAGATTAGAATATTTGATGAACGACCAATCATAACTTTGAAAAGAAAAGGAAGTTGACAAAAACTGAAATCTGATTTTAAAATCAGTTGCCTGGAGTAAAGTACAAGTAGCAAAAAACTTGAAAATATATGAAAATGATATTTTTTATTCTAAGAAGTTGCCCAAGTCACCTTATCTATAAATTAGTAGCAAAAGTCACTTTTTTAGTTGCCGGTAGACATCCTGGATAAATTTTAAATTCCCTATTTAAACCACCACTCTTGCTTACCACTAAAAAATATGTGGAACCAAAGATAGCGATTTAACATGGGTTGACTGTAAATTTAATTTTATGTGTAAAGAAATACATATATATTTTTTAGAAAGTGATTGTCTCAACCTTTTAAGTATATAAGGCAAGTTGGAGTGTTTAGGCTGATTATTTTACCAACTATGCAAAAAATTCTAGAGCTGGGGGTCGAAGCCAGGACTACCGCTTAACGTGCGGGTGCTCTACCACTGAGCTACTCTGGGACGATTCCCAGATAAATTTCTCGCTTTAGAACCGTTGGTATTTATCATCTTCCTCTGCAAACCATAGATGGAACAGATGAAACAATTAATTCGCGACAACTCCATTATTCCGCGGAAGTTATACATATTTTTTAGAAAGTTTTTCGAAAATTTTTAGTTTGTTTAGATAGATTAGTTTGTTAGAGGGGGCCCGGCCCCCTCTAGGGCCGGGCCCTGGACCCAGGGGTCCACCCAGCCCCACTCTTGTGGGGACCATGACAAATATATATGTTATTCAGTTTAGGTAACCTATGTCAGATTTGTTAATTTATAAATCTTCTTTCATAAAAAAGATCTTAATAACATATCAGGGTAGAGACTACTGATTAAAAAAAAAAGCAAGCTGCAATTTTTGGAAAGCAGAAATTTTATTCTGCTAAAACACTATTATGAATTTATGGTTGTAAAAAAATCTCCCGACTAAGCACTCAGAATTGGGAACTATAAGAACAATTTGGGGGGGGGGGGGGAGAAGAGATCAAATTAAATATCTTTAACACAAAATTAAAGTACTTGTTAGTATATCACTTTTATATGCATTAATTAGATTGCTAACCACTCCAGCAAATGGCAGTTAAAAAGAAGCAATTTGAAAATTACACTGAAAAAATTATAATCAATGCTTATAAATAATTCACCGAAAACAAAAGATAAAAAATATTTTATTAATAAAAAATCTCTATAAAAAAATGGTATAGATGTACCTATATTCAAAGAAGGGAATTAAAAAAGAAAAGTAAACACTATTAAACTACAAAAAGGAAGTATTTCAAATAACCTTTTAATGATAAAATATTTTACACACATAACTTGTGTAACAATGCAAAAATCAAGATGATCTACATATTCTGCATAAATTTCCTGCCGGCAAATTCCAGGATTGGGAAATCTTTTGGCAGCTTTTGCAAACCACATTTACCTAACATAAAAAAAACCTTTAGCTAATATTTTAAGAAGAAATACACAAAATAAAAGCACCAAATTGCAAAATTTTAAATCCTCCATTTTAAATGCCTGGTGGAAACAGAAATTAAAAACTAAAACAATCCATAACAGCCAATATTAAAATATTTGGGGAAAAAATCTATTTATCAAAATGTTTTATTTTTATTTATTTATTTATTCTAAGTGAGGGAATAGTGCATTTTTAAGTCATTACTATTATAAATACACTGGTTTGTCGCAACAGAAAAGATATTTACATAATGAATTATAATCAATATTTATTGTTCTCAGCTCTGGGATCTGCAGCAAGATAACTAGTTCTTCATACGACATAACTTTGATCTCAGGAAACAATTAATTGTTGTGACATTTTCGAGGCAAGAGGTTACAAAAATGCAGCTTTGTTATTAGTTTCAGGCACTTTTGTTAAAGGCTTGGTTATGAAATTTCTTATTGTACCTAGAAAAAGAAAAATCTGATGTGAACAACACATGACTTCCTTGTACGACTATTAAATCAAAAGTATTTTCGGCCCACTTCATCCAAACTTATTTTGTTTGAAAGAGATAAAATATCAGTAATAGTAAGGTTTAGCAATTTCTAGCCAAATATTTCCGATATCGAGAAGCTGAGTTCAATTTGAAAGATTTGCTTCTGACACTTTATTTGGCGAAATTTCACCAAAAGCCGACAAGCTTGAGATAGTTTGGAGATAGTCAAAGTAGTAAGTGACCACAGACTTTCAATGAATTGAATACATCCACACACCTTAATGTATTTAAAGTCATTTGGCTGACCCTGTAAATAAATTACCCAGTTGATTGCAGTCAAAAAAGATAATGAAAACAAATATTAAAACAGTTCTAAATACAATAGTTCAAAATTCTACGTATAAAAGTTTTAGAGTTATGCAAAATACGAAATAATTTTTGGTGCCAAATTTGGCGATATTTCGGCAAAACTCACCAAGGTCACTGACAAATGGTGAGATTTTAGGTATGGACCACACAATAACTGACTATTGCAAAATCTGGCGATATTTCACCAAAACTCGCCAAGGATGATGACAGATAGCGATATTTTGGGCATGGACCTAATGACTGACTATCGCCAAATTTGGCGATATTTTGGCAAAACTCGCAAAAGTTGATGACAGATGGCGAGATTTTGAGCATGGACCAAACAATGACTGTTTACAGTTGTATTATATTGAACATGCCCATAGACATAAAAGTAATGAAATTCTTTTCGGTGGTCCAGTAAATAAACTCTCCAGTAGATTAGAACCCAAAATCGAGATGCACAACTTGATGTTACAACAATCTTATATGTGAAATTTCAACATTCTACGACTAATAGTTTTTAGATTTGAGAGTTAAATACATACACACATACACCAAAAGTTGCCAAGCTTGGCGAGTATTAGCGTAGTTCTTGAGGGAGGCACATGACCGTGGTTGGACCATTACCTAACTGTGGTAGGACAGTATTATGCTTGAAATGGATGAATGCCCCTAAAATTGCCATTGACCGTAATGTATTGGAAATCTTTTGAGTGTTCCTGTAGCAGAACTATAAATGGTAAAGACACTTTTTTTAATGCAGAAATTTATTTTGTAGCTCTTAACAGTATATATCACTTCTGAGTTGTTTAAAATAGCCCAATACCTCTAAAATACGCTTTAATGAATTTCGGCCCATAGAGCATAATGCATTCAGAATCTCTTGAACGGCCTTGTAGATAAACTATCCAGTCGAATGGAACCGAAAGGGGAGGTGCACAACTAGATGTTACAACATTCCTAAATATAAAGTTGTGACATTCTACACCTAATAGTTTTTGAGATATGCGAGTTTAATGAAATTCAGCCATAGAGCATAATGTATTTCGAATCTTTTGGGTGGTCCTGTACATAAACTATCCATTTGATTGGGACCAATAGGGGAGGTGCACAAGTAAATGTTAGAACAAACCTAAATATAAAATTTCAACATTCTACGACCAATAGTTTTTGAGATATGCGAGTTACATACATACGTACGTACAGATGGCATGGAAAAACTGGCCAAAATAGACTCGCTGCTGGTCAAAATGAGTTGCAGATGCATTTATATGATCGTGCATGCTAGCTTACGATAAGATGCATCGAAAAAATTCTTAAAAGTAAATTTAGAGGTAGTCAAAATCAGTTTTTCGTCAAAATTTTGCCGAGATTTTTTGGGATCACATTACTTCCTTATACTCTATACAAGGAAGTAAAAAACAGGAGATTTTCCAAAGTTTCAAGAGAGAAAAAAGGGAGATGTGAAATGTTAAGTAAGGGAGTGGAGGAGCAGAGTCTTAAGAAGTATTTTTGCTTAAAATGGATTAATCTAACATATATGAATTTAATTCCACCTAAAAAGCTCTCTTCAGATCTTTATAGTAGGAGTTGGTAATACAAGGAACTTCGAAAACTGTTTAAAAAATACAAAGTCGTGAACTCATGACCGACTAAGCTCTTTTTGGAATTTCAAAGCTTTTTGTAACAAAAGTGTTGTGAGATTTGGAGATTTTCATACAGTCCAATCTCTATCTCTTTCTTTTTCTTGTACAATTCAGTTTAACAATGTTAGACAAGTCTGGACAGTTAAGTCCATCTGTGTCTATTAGTACTCCGCTATAGTAGGTGCATGAGCTTTAATACTGACAGTCTACATTAAATAAAATCTGTTTAAATAAGTTACTCTTGGCGGTGCTACATATGCTTAACTAAATATGAAAAAACTTAAACCAATGTCTATAAGAGTTCTGTTTAGACTTAGGCCTTAGCTTCAAAATATACACAGTCTAATTAATGGGACCACCACCTACTTTCGACATCAACGTGAACTAACCAATCACAGAAGGCAGGTGGCAGCACACTGCAGTGGAGTGTATATAAAGGATGCCCTAGGGCATCGGAAAGCATTTCAATCATTGGCATAATGCAGAAACGTAGCAATTTATCTGATGTCCAAAAGGGCATGATTATTGGCTTTCGGGCCAAGGGTGGAAGCATTTCAGAAACTGCTAATTTTGTGAACTGTTCGCGTGCCACGTGGTAGAAGTATACCATGCATGGCAAAATGGCACTATCCAAATCACTATACCACTATCAGCGGCATGGCACATGTGGTGCACCAGGAATATAGATGACAGAGGCGAACGAAAGCTATGGAGATGCGTTCGGGCGAATAGACGTGCAACTGTTGAGCAACTGACTGCCCAGATGAATCAAGGGGCTACCAAGAGTGTATCCTCAACAAGGGTTCAGCGAACATTGCTGCACATGGGCCTCCACAGCTGACGCCTGGTTAATGCACCTATGCTGGCTGCTGTTCATCGGTGTTGAAGGCTGGAATTTGCATGTCAGTACTGCAACTGGACATCCACAGAGTGGCGACAGGTGGCTTTTTCCGATGAATCACATTTTATGCTCCATCGGCATCTGAAAGCAAACACCCCGCAACAATTGCCGGAAGGATCCAGGCTGGAGGAGGGAGCATTATGGTTTGGGAAATGTTTTCCTGGCATTCACTGGATGCAATTATCATTGTGGATGGTACGATGGATCAGCGTAAGTACCAGAGTTCATTCTAGGATCAAAAGAAGGCAGGGTGCTCTGAGTTCTAAAAAGGGAACTTCTATAATTTTGAGGGCACTTTATTAAAAAAAATTGATTATGTATGCTGGCGTAGTGTTGATTCTAGAAAAAAATGCCCTCCCCCAGGGGGAGGGGGGGGAGGAGAGATTAAAAAAAGGGCACTTTTGAGTTCCAGGAGAATGTTACAAGTAGATAACATGTATACAAACTGGTTTGTAACAATCTCAATTTGACTTGGAGATATCCCCAAAGCTTTAACATTGTAATGTTGTAATGTGTGTTCTGACTTCATGTAAAAGTAAGCAAATGAGAAAAATTTATTTATAGACATTATTTTGCCCTAAATATCACATAAATAAAACATGTTCTGATTAATTAAATCTGTACAAACCTAGAAGTTTTTGATTAAAAAAAGAAGAGGCTTTAATATAATTAATTTATAATATGAATTTTGTCCCCTATTTTTTTCTCAAAATTGCATTAAATACATATTTATTATTTATAAGAGTGATAGTACATTTATTGAAGAAGGTTTCAGAAATGTTTAGCCAGATACGATTCTGTCAGCAGTAGTGAGGGGGGGGGGGGACTACAACTTTTTGTTCCTCAACTTTATCACACTATCATTGGGCCACAAGCTTTCATACTTGATCACATTCATATTCGATACTGTACCTTTATTGGTACAAACTTAAAAAAAAAAAAAAAAATTAAAGTTCTTGCAGTGCAGGATGTATAAAAATTAATAAAATAAATGAGAATTTTATTTAAATCAGGGATGTTAACTCCAACACCCGATTTGGGAGCACCCCGGGAGCAGAAAAAATTTCATTTGGGAGCACCTCGGGAGCAGAAAAATTCCATTTGAGAGCAGAAAAATTCTATTTGGGAGCCGAAAAATTCCATTTGGGAGCCGAAAAATTCCATTTGGGAGCAGAAAAATTCTATTTGGGAGCAGAAAAATTCCATTTGGGAGCACCTCGGGAGCACAAAAAAAAAGTTTCCGAGAGGAAAACTAAGATTCGAGATCAGAATTAACATGATTTTGGAGGATAAAATTGAAGATTTAGGAACACAATAAATGCATACAAGAAAAGCAAAGTTTGCAAGCAAACACCATTTGCTAAAAGCAAAACACTATTTGAAAGCACTTTAGGAAAGCTCTGGAAAAAAAAAAAGGGGTGTATACAGGCTATGCTATCAGCAACTTGGTAAAAACAATACATGGATTTACATGGACGGAAGGAATTTTTTTTTGTGTGTGTGTGAAAGTGCTCTTTTTAATGGTTTTCATATAAATGCTAAATGGAAAGAGAGTGCGAGGGAAGTATTTCTTATATGCAATGGTACTTTTAATGCATGTTCGAAGGTTGTAAAAATACCAATATTTAAATGGTAGAATTAACATTTCTGCCGTTTATATCATTCTAGAATTATGTATTCAAAATTTAGTCTATTTTAAAATAAAGATTTTAATTGCGGATCTATAAATGAAATTCGTAACACATTCTGAAAAATTTGCGGACGCACTTTGGCTGAACACGGGCCCAGGGGCGTCGCCCCGTCTGCCCCCTCTCGTAGAGCCTGCACATACACAAAAAGAAAAACAGTGGTGTAGTTTTAAGAAAAAAGGTTTAGGAACACTCGCAACTGAAGACTCAAAAATCATGCGTCCATGATAAAAAGTGAAGAACGCTTACTTTTGCTGACATAAGCTCGAATGAAAAAGTAGTGAGACGGCATCTCCCCGCTCATGATCTTCACGGGCCGAAAATGTCTAGCCCGGCCCGGCATTTAATCAAAATAAAAAATTCAGACCCGGTCCAGCTCGTATATTAATCATGATTTAAGGAGGGGGGGGGGGAGGAATTACAAGCCAATCGTTTGGTCTTGTCCAAATTTTAGGAGAGCAAAAATTTCCGGAAAGGCTCGATTTTGCAAGCGCAGAGGACCGTCTTTAAGAGTATACGCTTGTTCCGGTCCATTCTAGAAAATGCTGAGGTCAGCCCGTGCCTTGAATGAATCGTGCTGCAAAAGCCTGGGCCCGCACAGATCTCTACCCCCCGCGACTACACCACTGGCAGCGGATTTCCGGATTATTTTGAAATGAAATATTCTATTAATTCAGACAGCCTAGATTCTGATTTCTAAACCGGTCATGCTTCCAATTTTCATTCTTGCTACGGGCCGGGTCATAAACCGTGATTTTTTAGGGGCTGGGACGTCATCGTAATATACTGTTTTCTTTACGGACCGGTCTGGTTTAGATCAGGGACGGCCCTGCGGTACATGACACTCACTCCACCCTGCAAACGTAGAAAAAGACGTCCCTTTTACTTTTTTCAAAATTGCTTTTATGATTTTAAGTTGGAAATCGTGCCCCTTCATAAACAAAAAACGGTGCCCGTTGCGATGATTACTTGTTTGCCTATCTGGCCGGCCCTGATTGAGGTGACTAACAAAGCCCGACTGGTCCTACCGGGGCGGGTAGAATGGCTTCGGAATGAAGCTTTCGTACGCAGTTTGAATCTTGCTTTACTGCTAACTAGCTTTCCATACACGCTTTAAAAGATAAATGAGCGTGGCAAAAATTGGTAGAGCTTTAGTATGGTCCCTTTGGCACGATTTATTTTTGGCGACGTTTTTGGCGCGATAACGGCGCCAATATGGTAACCTCTGCGGCGGATGCTCCGGAGCGGTGGAGCTGGACATGGCAACCCTAGGTGCGTGACGTCATTCATCCGTGACGTCGCGGTTTCGCTCCAGCGAATAGGGAGCGTTTGTTCCTTTATTAAACTTTTGGAGACCCCTTTGCCAGTATTTCGCGCGGGAGCTTCGAGTTGTGGAACCGCCATTACGCTTTATGGTTTTATTTTAATGGCTTTATTTTAGATTAAATTTTATTATTTAATTATTACTGAAATTTAAAATGGATATTCAGGTTCATACTGACTGTTTATATACAGTTTTGTATGAATAAACATTCTTTTGATAGTACGTTTCAGGTTAATATTTTCGTTCCCGATTGTTTATTTGTTAAGGGTAGAAGCAACAAATAATTACGTTATTAATATTTTATACAGTGAAATAATTTTAGATATTTTGATTTTATTATTTCCATATTGTAATAACTTAGGGATTTTAATCAAGGTATGTGATAAGCATTGTTTGTTTTTATTTGTTATTATTACCTTTGTTTATTTGTTAATGGTAGTAGCAACAAATAATTCCGTTATTAATATAATATTTGATTTTTTGATTTTATTATTTCAATATTGAAACAATTTAGAGATTTTAATTAAGGTATGAGATAAGCATTGTTCGTTATGATTTGAATTAGTTCTTTATTTTGCTTACGTAGTCTTTTGTCAGAATGCTAAAATGTATTTTAATTTTTTTGTCTTTTTTATTTGTTATTTTTGTGAGGTATTGCCTTTAGAATATTATTTGTTTGCATTGTTTAATTTAATCTACTCAAAAGAGAAAGGGGGGGGTTGAAAAAGAAAAGTTATTAAATTTTATTAAACCGAATCTATATGTACATGTAAGCTTGTTATCTGTTTAATTTTTTTTCATAAAAATATTTAAAAGCCATTAAAATAAATCATAGCAAAATTAACGGCGACGATCAACTATCTCGGAACCAGCGCCATCCGATCCGCCATATTGTTTACAATTGGCATCGGCAAGGCAAACTTGGGTTGGCGACAAGATTTTGTCGCCCAATCAAAAAATCGCCAAAAAGGGACCATACTAAAGCTGTTCCCAAAAATTTAACAAAGAGTCAAAATGACGTATTCGGCGCAGACCAGCGCAAAAATCAGCTAAAAGCGCAGTTCGGCGCAATATTTGTGTTTCGGCGCACCCTGAAAGAGTCAAAATGACGTATTCGGCGCAGACCGGTGCAAAAATCGGCTAAAAGCGCAGTTCGGCGCAAGAATTTGTGTTTCGGCACAGCTCGGCGCAATCGGCGCAGAATTAACATCCCTGTTTAAATTGTTTTGTTTACAATAATTATTGAATGAGTACTAGGCAAAGAGTTTCAAAGTTACTGAACATAAACTTTTATTAGACTTTATTTAGAAGTAGTGCAAAAAAACAATTTAACTCATTCATCAATTGATAATTATAGAAATTACAAAAATTAAATTCAGACCACAGAAGTTTGCTGTAATAAATGACAGAGAGTCATAAGAATTTTGTATTGCATTCAACTGTTGGATGAACAATACCAATTTAAATCTTATTACTGAAATGTATTTATTCTTCCTCTTTCATTTTTAACTTAATATTGGCTCATTCATGAAAATTTAATACAAGTTTTTAAAAAGCAGTATTATTTTATCCTTAAAATAAATAAATAAAACTAATTATCATAAATAAGACATAAGTTTTAGCATGTGAAAGCAGAAGTGCGTAGAGAATGGAATAAACGATTTCTGGAAAAGGGGCACATTTTCAGCAAGGCACTAGCGTTAATCGCAGGGCAGCATGCCAAGATGCAATTTTTTACAATGAGGGCAGGCAGGGCGGCACTTATTTAAAAAAGGGCATTCAGGGCGGCAATTATTTTAACAAAAGGGCAGGCAGGGCGCTGCGCCCCACGAAATATGCCTAGAAGGAACTCTGTAAGTACGCATCTGTCCTTGTGGACCATGTCCACCCCTACATGCACATTATTTTTCCCCCAGAATGGTGGCATCTACCAGCATGACAATGCAAGGTGTCAAACAGCTGGCAGTGTGTGTGCGTGGTTCGAAGAGCACTAGGATGAGTTTACTGTACTCCCCTGGCCAGCAAACTCACCGGATTTAAACCCAGTCGAAAATCTGTGGGACCACCTCGATCAGGTTGTTCGCACCATGGATGCTCAACCGCGTAATCTAGCACAGCTGGCCACGGCACTGAAGTTGGCATGGTTCAATATCCCAGTGAATAGCTTCAAAAATCTAATTGACTCTCTTCCTGCACATCTTGCAGCGGTCCGCTCTGCCAAAGGTGGTTATTCTGGCTTTTGACAGGTGGTCACATTAATGTGACTGGACTGTGTAGTTATAGCATATAGATGCTACACATATTGGATATTCTTCACAATGGACATACACCCTATTATTAATTTTGAATTTAGTTTTAACTGGATTAAGCTTTAATGTCTGAATGTTTTAAACTTTTTTTTTCTTCAGGATTTACTTTCGCTCTTTTGTTCAAGTAGTTCCATATAACACAATATTATAAAACTAGACTAGATCAATATTTCTTAACGTTACTTTTGCTCCAATTTTTATCATTATGTCTTGTCCAAGTATGCATCATTCTTACATTTTTTGATATACTCTTTTTGAAGGACACAATGGGGCAGTTTAAGCTATCTAACTGTAAGATTTATTTCTGCATGAAGAATAGCTTTGAGTATTTCAATATTTAACTGTGGGCACATATTCTTTGCAGGCAATAAAATTTTAGATTAAATTTTTTTTAATCGCATAAAATTACTTGTGTTAAAATTAATTTTATTCAATTATTTAATTAAATATGTGGTTAAATTAATTAAAAACTTTTTTAATGGCCCTGCGGAGAACTTTAATCTGCCATTTTCTATTTCAAAACATTTTTATTAAAGTAAATTTTATGTAATTAATTATAATCTTCTTTCCAAGAAAAATGTTCATGTTTTTTTTTTTTTAATTTCTTGCATAAATACTAACCATAGAACAATTTTTAAGTTTTTAGGTCTGCTAGATCTTTGATGATTGGTAGGCATGTGTGTAGCAAAATAGCAAAACTTTGATGGTAGATAATTTCTTAATTATATTTATTAGAAACCAGTAACTGAGGAATTTAGTCAAGTATGTAAAGTACAATCTCTAACTTAATTTTCAGGCTTGTAAAGGTATAGAAAGTTTATATGTGCCTTGAGTTGTTTACAGGTTGGTAAAGGCTGATTGCTTAACTAGGCAAAACCACTGTGAACCCTGATACATATGACCATAAATTAATATTAGGATGCAGCACTAGCTTTGAAAGTTTAACTCAGACTGATTTCCATAACCATTGTTGTAGTATTTTATTTCTTTGACAAAATGAAACATTAAAACAAAAATTTGTGAGAACTACACCTTCAAAAAAGCTTCACCTTCTAAATATAAAACAGTGAGAATTACAACATGTAATTATGTATTTGCACACTTTGACAGATATTGTCATTAGTCTTCAAACATATAAATTTTCTGTAGTGTCAATATGCCAATATCAATAGACAATTGGGAAAAAAAAAATCTTTCAAATAATCAGTCATTTAAAAAGAATTAAAGCCATTTTTTTCCCCAAAAATTGTACACAAAATCTTGGGGTAGCAAATTTTAAGAGACTGAGGATCATATTTATAACTCTGAAAAATTCATTGAAGTAAAATTAAGATGATTTTCTTCTAATATTTTATTGGCTAAACTGAATTATTCATAAAAGCAAAGTTTGTAGTAAAAAGATTTTATTATACAATCATTTAAATCAATTAACTTATACATACCACAGTAAGTAAACTTTAAAATGTTATTAATTAAAATTAATATAATAAAATCAAAATGAGTTTACGACAATTTGTGGTTTTTTGAGAAAAACAAAATTATAAAGGTTCTACTGTAGTACATTGTACATTAAGTATTTAAGTCTACAAACATTAAAAATAATTATAAATATTAATAAACAGGAGAAAAAAAAATAATGTAAAAAACACATATCACTTACATGTGCATTGAAATCTAAGAAGAATCAACACTTTCCAATCTGCCATTTCACTTTTCACATGTAATTGGAATTTTCACTTTTAATATTCAGGATAACTGAATCACTAAAAAGATACTTATATGATTAAAAAGATAATTATAGAAAGCAGAAAACAATATATAATAGTAAAAACATAACTTATAATTTCATATATATTGTCTTGTAAACAGTAATATTTTATAAAACTACAAAATTTTTCATACAAAACAAGATTTTAAATATTATGTTTTAGTAATTTAGTATCAGTCAAAATTAAACACATGCATTGTTTGCCTTATAAATAATAAAAAGACTCAAAATGTATACTACTTGAACCTCATAAAATGTGACAAAATACTCATTTCCCACTTTAAAAAAGAAAAATATGGGTTAGCAAAGCATTGCAAGTAGTCACATCAGTCAATGTTGTAAGAATAAGTTTAATATTACATATTTGAAAAAGTGATTTTATTCAACAGCAAGCAGGGTATAAGATAGTTCTAAATTTCATTTGGAATGAAAGATGTTCTACAAAATTATATTACCACTTATCTTTAACTCATTGATCTGACTAATATCATATGGCATCAGATATATAGTAAAATTATTCTGTTTTTAGCAGTATTGAAAACTGCTAAATGTAACATGTTCATATCCACCAAGAGAATTTACATTTTACCTATATTTATGTAACATAATGTACCCGCTTATAACAAGTGTAACCTAACAATTAAAAAATTAACTTTTAAAGCTGATTACATTAATTACACAGAACATTCAATAGATAAAAATGCATTCATGTGTAAAAAGAAAATAAATGGGATACTAAAGGATTTTTATATAATTACAAATAGCATTTGATTTAATAAGACACAAATTCTAAAGATGAAACTAAAGATACTGAACTGCATTTTAAAAAACAAACATTTGATACTCAAAAGTAAATAAAACTATAAACAATATAAAAATAATTCATTTATTAAACAGAATTAAGTAACACAAAAATTAAAATTTCAAATAGCTATCAAAGGCAGTTTAATAGAGATAATAAAAAGAATATATTACTACTTTTAAAATAAATATCATCAAACATCTTCAAAATATAATGAAAGTTCAAATAATGAGAATTGATGCATTATATGCTAATACAACCAATGAATATACAGACATATGTATTTATAGACATATTTCAATGATACAAGTACATGGAATAAAATATCTCATTATACTTCAATATAAATCATCTAGTATATACAAAATGTTAGCATGATATGGTTGTATGAGTACTAAACATATTATGCTTCACTTCAATGATTATAAAAAGATTTTAGCAAGGCAGGGATTTTAACAACAGTAATTTCTTATTAATAAACAGCAATAATAACTTCAAATATCATACTTTAAAACATTACATGTAATTTACTATCAACTGGTTTAAAAAATATCCTCCAATTATTTATGTAAAGCAATAATATAAGAATGCAAACAATATTTTTACCTTTGATTTAACACTCTAAATGATAGAAATGGATAACAATTTTATATGCATATCACACTTGTTTGTATAATGCTAAACAATAAAATTTACAAAAATTTTGGAAATTTGATGAATTATATAAATAGTCTAATGCAAACATTTCAAATATTCAGCCGATTATAAATAACATTTAGAGCAAGATGAATAACTAAAACAATGAATGACTAATCTCAAACAATTGACATAAATACAAACTCTGAATAATGCAGAAATCAACAGATGTCAACATTTAAGCAATGAAAATTTTTTTTAAATATCAGGCAAACATACATACGATCTTTGAATTACCCAAACCTCGAAGCAATTAACAAATAATATATTGCAGCATAATAATCATTAAAATAAGTATAATCTAATACAACTTTTCACATAACTTTAGCACTTATTTAAAATGCACATATCACATCTACAAAAGCAACACAAAATAACTAGCATTAGCATCACCACCTGTAAATTATGGGGGGGGGGGACAAAAGAGAACAAAATATGATCTTTTCTACCCTATTTTTGTAAACAATTAATATTAATAAGAGAAAATAATAGGGGATATGTACCCGCATCCCCATAGGTTGCAACGTCCTTGTAAAGGTGCATCCTTAAAAATGGCTTTATATCAGAACCATTACCTAAAGATAATTAAAATCAAATAAATTTTAAAAGGAACCGATGAATTTAAAAAAATAATAAATTAAATTCATTTCAAAAATACTAAATGGGAAAATTCTACAAGGTTTAGACAAATCTAGAATTAAATAAGAACAACAATGCAGTGATGGCTTAAGAAATAAGTGAAAATTATTTCTTATTAACAACAACAACACTGGAGTAAATTTAATTGCACTTTTAATATCAAAGTATATCACTAATTTTCAAAGTACAAGAGTTACAAAAATATTTAATAATATACAAGAGGGTTCTTCTAATTTATCCACACAAATATCCATTCTACTTTTTTTACAAATTGTAAGTTTTATTTTAAAATAATTCTTTATGTAGGATAGTTAGTTTTATGTTTTGGACTTACAAATTATTTTATAGAGCTTTAAAGTAGTAAAAAAAAAAAAAACTTTTAATATGCTCAAGGAATTAAAAATTAATTATCATATAAAATATTATTCAAGAAATTTCAAGAACTAGAAATAAAACATTCTAATAAATACTACAAAGCAAGGATAAGCAAGGCTCTGTGCTTCTTAAAAAAGAAAAACTTGATGCAAACCTATCAAATTAACGAACATGGTATTAAATTGTTTTAATGAATCAATATATAAATTTGAAATAACATTAATGCTAAATGAATGACTACAAAAAATGACCAGGTTTTATCATGTTTATTTTCTAAGTTCTCTTCTCATGACATATATACAGGAAGCTTTTTAGAATTCTTAACTGTAGATTTTGAGTAAGTCAAGGTAAGCAGAGCCAGGGATAAGGGGCTTTACCTCCTTTGAACATAGCTTATGGGTAGCATTTTGCTTCACTATACACTTCAGGGGGCTTCAATCACTATGGAACCCACCCTTTTCTTTTCTTTTTTTTTTTTTTTTTTGTATATGGGCACATTTTGCCTCATTACACACACAGTCAAATATGTGGGTTTTAATATATATAAGTCAAACATTCCTCAAGAAACTTACATTTTGTTTAAGTGAAATTAAAAAAAAAAAAACTAGTCCCACCCTAAAAAAATTTGGCATCTGCCAATGAAGGTATGATAATTATTTTTTAACAAATCGGACAGATGAGATTTTATCACAAAAGTTGGAATTAGAACACATATAATTACAACAATTAAGAATTAAATTGTGTATTGTGAAAAGCATAATTCTATAAATCATCCAAATGAGACAATCACAATTTTACAAACAGGCTTATAGATGCAATGAACATTTACCTAATTATTAATATTTTTCCAAAATGCTGAATATTGAGCTTGATGAAACCATAAATTTTAATAGTTCTGTTCAACCAGCAAAAAGAATACATTATTACTGCATATTACAAAGTAGTAAGACTTAAAAGCATTAATGTTTTCAAAAATGTTCTTAACACATTACTGTGCTATCTTATAGCGAGAAGAGCTCTGTCAATTATTGGCATTTAGCTGTTCTATTTTCTTGAAGGTGTTCTCTAGTTTGAGAATTTTTTTCTCCATTACCAGTGTTACTTAACTACGAAGTCTAAATTATAAAAATACCCGTGGTGTATATTCAAGGGGATCTGGGTATTCAGAAATGGAATATCTTTTTTCAGCATTTTAAAAGTAGATTCAGATTTTTCTTCTTAAAAAAAAAAGTAATCAAATTACTTCATAAGATTTATTAATCATTTAAAATATTTTTCAGTAAAACACATATGACTCTTATAACTCTAACTTCCTCTAGAGTCATTATCAGGGAAAACATCTCATTCCTAATGATATTTCACTCTTCTCTCACAGTGCTGGATCTAGAGGGGGATAAAGCTAAGGTCCCTATCTTGGGTGACAAATTCAAATAAAATTAATTTAGAGATACACTAATGTGGCAGATTTAAGGTTTTGCACCATCTCAAAATCTTTGTTTTCAGCAGCAAATTGAAATGTAAGATGGGCAAGTGCAGCAATTTCATCTTTTCACCCAACCTTAGAAAATTCAAAAATCCAGCACTGGTCTTTCACCACTGATTCTACACTGACAAGCATTTCTTCAGGTGCAACTTTTCTGCCATGCGTAAATTTGGTCTAAGAGAAATTTAGAAACAAAACTAACTTTTCTCCAAATTAATTCTTTTGGTGTTTAAAATAATGAGAAAACTGTTTTTTAAATATTACTGATTTATCAATTAATGCAAGGGGGACTCAAGCTTCTTCCCTATCTGTCCACATAATTAACTATTTTTGTAGCATACTAAATTTTTGGTATTATTTTAGTACTTAAAGTGTTTGAAATCAGCCCCTGTTGCACTTAAAAGTACTTGTATGGATGCACATGATTGTAATAACTTTTTTTAAAATCTATTTACCTCATGCACACAAATTGTTATGCATTAACAACACAACTCTTTAAAATTCTTAAAGCATTTTCAAGACAGTTGATGAATATCCTGAAAAGCTGTCCTCTCCATTGTCTTGTTATTTTCTTGTAATGTAATCTTGTTATTTTATTGTAATGTTAATGTACTGCTTTCTCATGTGCACATATTTTTATTTATTTATTTGACTGAAACTTTTTCTATGTGTGCATGCTTCTGTTCAGTGATTTATGAGAGTGCAAATAATGTAAAGTTACATAATTATATATTAAAAAAACTACTGTACAGTTCTGCAAAATGTATCATCCATTTGAAAGGTTTAAATTCGGGGGGGGGGGGGGACTTTCACTTAGAAAGTTAGTTCTGAGAAAAATGCAAAAAACATTAACAAACCTGATACATTGGCTTTTTGGGGGGGGAGGGGGGGAGACATATTTCTAGTCTAACAATTACTTTAGTATAGCATTAAATCTGTAATAATTCTATATTTACTATAAATTTTAGCTTTATCAGAAGTGTAGTATATAGCTTAAATATAGAAGTGAGTTTTGGAAAAATGAAAAATGTGAGTTTTACATCTACACCCTTCATTTTATCTTTTTTTTTTTTTTTTAAGAGTTCAAGGCATATGAGGTTAGTAACAGTGTTCATAACCATTAAACACTGGATTTCCCCATCAGTGTAGTTTTCCTGTCAATGGCCAAATTTAATGGTTCAGCTAAGTTTATTTTTGACAGACAGCTAAACTGACCTCATAGGCAATAGATAATGACTAAGCAGTACTAAAAATTTTAAATAGCATTTTTCATGCTTATTACAAAGCTTTTAAACAAATAAATCAACAATCACAGCTTAAAAGTTTAATTTTGCATTTCCATTATGAAATGTTTTAAATGTTAATCATTACTTAAATCAACAAAGATATATAATCTAAACATTCATTGTAAAAATAAGAAATATATTTCATATTTTCTAAAAGTTTAACATAACAAATGTGCATTCAAAAAGTAGCTACACTTGTTCCCAACGGACGTCAGGACTGCAAAACAACAGCAAAGTCTGCATAGATGTAATTGGGTTCCATGGCTTTCAATGATAGTAATTTTATTCAGATAACGACAACTGCTGCCATGTAGTAGGAGAAAAAATAGCTCATCAGCTGGAAACTTACTTTAATGTTGTTGTATGCTTATGCTGAACAGCATGTTTTCTGTGAATTTTAATATAAAAAATGTGAGTTTTGGTTTAACACCCTTCATTCTTGTTTAAGAGTTTGTTGAAAATTTTTAAGAGTTTGTTGAAAATTTTTAACAAGTACAGAAATACTTCTTAATGTCCCAGTATAAAATGGAAGACCTTACAAGACATGCACAAAACAGGATTTTCCGTGCAGTTTTGGATGGGAAGTTAAGCAGCATCTACCGTAAAATACCAGTCTAGTGCCCTTCAACTTTCCCACGCTCAGCAAGCTCAAAAAACATGTGGAAATTTTTTTTTTAACAATGACCAGCTTCAAACAGCTGTTTTAAAGGGACTCCAGTATAAATGAGCAATTTCATACTGTCAGGGTGTCGAACAATGAAGGCAACATTCTGACAAATATCTGCGGCAAATGGAAGATTAAGTACAAGAATATTGTCCCATATTTGTCCATAATCAATGTTCTTTTTAATAAGTATGTTTTGACTGATATGGTTCAAGTGTAACTTACTTTTTGAACCCCCTTGTATCTAAATAATACAGGAAAATACCTTTAAAAATCAAATTGGAATATTCATATTCTAATATTACATAGGATTTTGTGTTTTTAGTTTTGGCATTTTTCATTATTGCAGTGGTACCTTAAGATAAGAGTTTTATTTGTTTCTTGACCAAGTCTGTTAGTTAAAATAACATTCTTGAACCAATTGCACACACTGAAATTACTAAAATACAAATAATCTTTACCAGAACCAAATAACTCTTTTTTTAAATAAATAATAATACATTTATTGCAAACATACATACAATAGAATCAATTTTTTTAAATATTTGCACATGCATAAACTATAAAAAAGAAAATCCAAATACACATTGGCAGAGTTATATGTTAGCTAATATTTCTTTCACTTCACTTTTGTTTATTAATTTAACTTCACACTCTAGATAGGTAGCATTCCGAGTCCCGATTTCTAATCAAAAAATTAACCTAAGCATGGCTCATATCTCAAAAAAAAAAAATCATTTTAAGTTTTGCATTTCCGTGTACCAGCCCTAATTATTGCACAAGCACTTGGGGGTCATTCCACAGGCACACATGGATAATAGACCAAAAAATTCAGTTTACAGCTACATACAGGCGCATAAAATTTAAGCCTTTATATAGGACTACAAAATTCCCTGAAGACAAAAGCATAAATAGTCAGCCAAGCAATGCAAGGTACCACTGTATAAAGAAAAATAAATTTTGATCAAATGTTGTTGATTTTATGTTCTAAAGATATACTTAAGGCTGTTCTTCGAAAAAAAATAACTCTGTTTTTAGTCTTGGTACACAAATTGAAATAAACTAATTGCACCATGGTCTCCAAAAAATTCCAGATGATTCTTAATAAGCTGCTTTACACACTGCGATAAGCGAAAACGCTGTGGCTTTTGTGAAATTTTCAGAAAAAATTCTTAAACATGGATCTGAGCTGCAAGATTTTTCGAAAAGTGACACGCTTTGCGAACATTTCCGATTTTTAAGAATTTTTTCTAAAAGTTTTCAAACCGATACAGATTGGCCTGTCTTCGCAGTATGTGATACAGCTTGTAAAGAGACAGTTTCAAAATTTTGAAGTGCCTGGCATAATTAGTTTATTTGTAATTATGTACCAAAATCACATGATTTTTTTCGAATAACACCGTTAATTTTCTTTTATAAATAACAATGTACCAAACAACATTCTGCTTCAGTCGTACAGTTTCAAAAGACAGATTTCTTACATTTGCAACTGCATACTGAACAGTAAATTTTATGCAGCATACATGAAAATATATTTTTTGAATGAAGTTAGGATTTATGGGTATTTGAATGCTCTAATAACTTATCTTTACGGTAAAATTGCTTGGGACATCTGGTACATTTAAAATGCTTTTCTCCCGAATGTAACTGCCTATGACGTTGTAAAGTAGACTTTTGAGCAAATTTTTTATCACACAGATCACAGGCAAAGGGTCTTTCCCCAGTGTGAATTCTCACATGAGTGTACAAGCTACTTTTTGATTTGCACAATTTGCCACAGATATGACAAGCACGATGACTTTTAGGTTCAAAAATTCCAGGAATGCCATAAATGCACTTGTATTTTTCATCTGGTGGCACCTGCAGAGTGATTAGCTGGCTATGATGGTTGGGTATTGGTGGTGGGGATGGTGGCAAAGAAAGTAAGTCAGAAAACAAAGCATCTGAAATAAAATTAATTAAAAGAAAAATAAATCAGGAATAAAAAACAATCAGTTAAAATAAACACAAGAAATAAAATGACATATTTAAATGATTTAAAAACAAAATACTTAAAACATAGTTGAAAATGTAAAAAATATTTTTGCACATAAACAGCAAACTAACAAAAGAAATACAATCAGACAGAAAAGCAATACAAAATACTTCACCAAAAAAAAAAAAAAAAAAATCAGTTTAAGACTAATTTCTAGTATTATACATTTATGAAAATGATCATAGGCATAGAATGATATGGATCCATGGGGATGTAACCCTTTCTAACCCCATTTCTTCCATCTTCAGAAACAGATCAAAAGCACCCTATATGTGAGAACACTGATATTTTTAACTGATTGATCAGAGTGTGTGGCACTTTTTAATCTATTTACTTTTGTGCTATACTTCTAGATAGAAAAAGTTTTCAAATGACAAGCAGTTATATTTTGTGTCTAAAATTGTTTAAGGTACATTAAAAAACACTTCTTAGAATGACGCTATATACAAAAAATTCCAATGAGAAAAATAGTCTGACTTTTGAAAAGTCATTTTCAAAAATTTTCATTCTTTTTTAAACATAGGTATTGAAAACTGCTTGTGGAGTATTTGCATCATAATCACAACCAAATTTAATTAGTAAAATCCTTTTAATGGCAACCTAGTGTATTTTCTGGTTCTTTTTCTACAAAATTAGTTTGTTAAAAATCACTATCTTTTCATGCACAGCTTTAAAAGTGACATGTTTCATTTGTAAAAATATCTAGCTAGATTTTGATTTGCATTAATTTCGCATAAGAGTTTTCTTACTTTTTAAATTATTATTGTATTTTTTTTTTTTTTTTTTTTACATACCCTATTGAATAGATATACTACTATACCAGGTGTTTCAAAATAGATATTACAGGGTTCATACTCATTTTTCAAAATGAAATTCCCTGAGTTTTCCAGGTAATTTTTCAAGAATTTCCAGGTTATCGCAAAAAAATAAACATAAGACTAAATACTTTTCATTTATAAGCCCCATTCTAAGATAATGATGATACGGTAATCAAAATTATACCCCCCCCCCCCTCAATTATCACAAAATCAGTGGATTACATTTATATCAAACATGCTTTTAAATTCAATTTCACCTATAAAATAGCAGAAATTATGCAACAGCTTTACACAAGTAAAAAATAATTTTTGGGACCACTTCATTGATTGATAGTTTCAAGATATGTTTTTTATACTATTGCCAGTACACAAGGCTATTAGTAAAAATTGCCATATGCTTTAGAACTAAGTAAATTCCACCAATCCTATGCATAAACAATGAAATATTTAACACTAACAGGAACACACATTCTACATTGTAATCTAGCAAATATCAGCAGAGTTTGTATATATGTGATAACATTATACAATCTAACTTTGTGCACAGTACACAACACAAAGAACAGCCCCTCCAACTCAAATAAGAAAATGGAGCAATAACAAATGCTCAGAACTGCAGAGATAATGAGAAGCAAGTGTGCTATTCGTCCTAAGCAGTCGTAAGTGATAGATGATTAATCTTGTATAACCCATTTCCAATTGCATGAGTGCTTCATTAGCAAAGTAGTTGACCCTTGAATAGGGTGAAAGCCATAAAAATAAAGAGAGGGGGGTAAATTTTCTTAAAATTCCAGGGTTGAAGCTGGATTTTCCATGTTTTTAAAGCAAAATTACATTTTCCCATGAGATTTCCCTGAGTTCTAAGAGCTAATTTTCAATTCCCTGAGTTTTCCAGGTTTCCCTGAGGGCGTAGGAACCCTGTATTAAAACGATTGATTATCTTTTAAACTGCATGTGACAGAAACATGCTTTCAATTAGAAAAGTTTGTCAAATGAAAAGTAGCTTAAAGAAATGGCAATATTTTTACAGGCGGCTGTATATGTGTTAAAAATATGAACTTTCATTTTTTATGGTCCCTCCTTTCCCATCTTTTATATTCAGGAAGCGAATTGAACATTTTTTCAGGGGGAGGGGACATTTGAAAAAAAAAAGGGGTGGAAGAAAAAGGGAGAGGGAAGGTGTAAATGCTCCACTCACATAATATACAGTCGACTCCGGTTATAGTGAACCTTTGGGGACCGGCAAATTTCGTTCACTATAAGCAAAGTGTCCCCATATAAGCAAGGAATGCATTATATACACAAGTAAAAAAAAAATCTGATGTGTCCAACACATGACTTCCTTGCACGTCTATTAAATCAAAAATGTTTTTTACGCACTTCCTCTAAACTTATTTGTTTGAAAGATATAAAACATCAATAATAGTAAGATATAGCGATTTCTAGCCAAACATTTCGATATCGCCAAGCTGAGTTCAATTTGAAAGATTTCTTTCTGACACTTTATTTGGCGATATTTCACCAAAAGCCAACAAACTTGAAATAGTTTGCGAGATTTTGGGGATAGCCAAAGTAGTCATTGACCACAGACTTTCAATTAATTGAATGCATCCATACACCTTAATGTATTTAAAGTCATTTGGCTCACCCTGTAAATAAATTCCCAGTCGATTGCTGTCAAAAAAGATATTGAAAACCGTTAGATATTATAATATATTTCTAAATACAAAAGTTCAAAATTCTACGGGTTAAAGTTTTAGAGTTATACAAAATACAAAATAATTTTTGACGCCAAATTTGGCGATATTTCGGCGAAACTCGTCAATGTCGATGACATTTGGCGAGATATTAAGCATGGACCAACAATGACAGATTATCGCCGAATTTGGCGATATTTCGCCAAAACTCGCCAAGAACGATGACAAATGGCGATACTTTGGGCATGGACCAAATGACTGACTATCGCCAAATTTGGCGACATTTCGGCAAAACTCGCCAAGGTCGAGGACAGACGGCGAGATTTTGGGCATGTACCAAACAATGACTGTCTACAATTGTATGATATTGAAGATGTCGTTAGACATTAAAGTACTGAAATTCTTTTCGGTGGTACTGTAAATAAACTCTCCAGTAGATTTTAACCAAAAATCGAGATGCACAACTAGATGTTACAACAATCTTATATATGAAATTTCATAATAGTTTTTGAGATTTGAGAGTTAAATATGCACACACGTACACAAAAAAGTCGCCAAGCTTGGCGACTTTTGGCATAGTTCTTGAGGGAGGCACGTGACCGTGGTCGGACCATTACCTAACTTATGTGGTAGGACGGTATTGTGCTTGAAATGGATGAATCTCCTAAAATTGCCATTGACCGTAATGTATTGGAAATCTTTTGAGTGTTCCTGTAGCAGAACTGTAAATGATAAAGACACTTTTTTTAATGGAGAAATTCATTTTCTAACTCTTTACAGCATATATCACTTCTGAGTCGTTTGAAATAGCCCAATACCTCTAAAAAACGCTTTGATGGATTTCGGCCCATAGAGCGTAATGTATTTCGAATCTTTTAGGCGGTTCTGTAGATAAACTATCCAGTCGAATGGAACCGAAAGGGGAGGTGCACAAATAGATGTTACAACAATCCTAAATATAAAGTTTCAACATTCTACGCCTCATAGTTTTTGAGATATGAGAGTTTAATGAATTTCGGCCCATTGAGCGTAATGTATTTCGAATGTTTTGGGCCATTCTAAGATAATGATGATACGGTAATCAAAATTATACCCCCCCCCCCTCAATTATCACAAAATCAGTGGATTACATTTATATCAAACATGCTTTTAAATTCAATTTCACCTATAAAATAGCAGAAATTATGCAACAGCTTTACACAAGTAAAAAATAATTTTTGGGACCACTTCATTGATTGATAGTTTCAAGATATGTTTTTTATACTATTGCCAGTACACAAGGCTATTAGTAAAAATTGCCATATGCTTTAGAACTAAGTAAATTCCACCAATCCTATGCATAAACAATGAAATATTTAACACTAACAGGAACACACATTCTACATTGTAATCTAGCAAATATCAGCAGAGTTTGTATATATGTGATAACATTATACAATCTAACTTTGTGCACAGTACACAACACAAAGAACAGCCCCTCCAACTCAAATAAGAAAATGGAGCAATAACAAATGCTCAGAACTGCAGAGATAATGAGAAGCAAGTGTGCTATTCGTCCTAAGCAGTCGTAAGTGATAGATGATTAATCTTGTATAACCCATTTCCAATTGCATGAGTGCTTCATTAGCAAAGTAGTTGACCCTTGAATAGGGTGAAAGCCATAAAAATAAAGAGAGGGGGGTAAATTTTCTTAAAATTCCAGGGTTGAAGCTGGATTTTCCATGTTTTTAAAGCAAAATTACATTTTCCCATGAGATTTCCCTGAGTTCTAAGAGCTAATTTTCAATTCCCTGAGTTTTCCAGGTTTCCCTGAGGGCGTAGGAACCCTGTATTAAAACGATTGATTATCTTTTAAACTGCATGTGACAGAAACATGCTTTCAATTAGAAAAGTTTGTCAAATGAAAAGTAGCTTAAAGAAATGGCAATATTTTTACAGGCGGCTGTATATGTGTTAAAAATATGAACTTTCATTTTTTATGGTCCCTCCTTTCCCATCTTTTATATTCAGGAAGCGAATTGAACATTTTTTCAGGGGGAGGGGACATTTGAAAAAAAAAAGGGGTGGAAGAAAAAGGGAGAGGGAAGGTGTAAATGCTCCACTCACATAATATACAGTCGACTCCGGTTATAGTGAACCTTTGGGGACCGGCAAATTTCGTTCACTATAAGCAAAGTGTCCCCATATAAGCAAGGAATGCATTATATACACAAGTAAAAAAAAAATCTGATGTGTCCAACACATGACTTCCTTGCACGTCTATTAAATCAAAAATGTTTTTTACGCACTTCCTCTAAACTTATTTGTTTGAAAGATATAAAATATCAATAATAGTAAGATATAGCGATTTCTAGCCAAACATTTCGATATCGCCAAGCTGAGTTCAATTTGAAAGATTTCTTTCTGACACTTTATTTGGCGATATTTCACCAAAAGCCGACAAACTTGAAATAGTTTGCGAGATTTTGGGGATAGCCAAAGTAGTCATTGACCACAGACTTTCAATTAATTGAATGCATCCATACACCTTAATGTATTTAAAGTCATTTGGCTCACCCTGTAAATAAATTCCCAGTCGATTGCTGTCAAAAAAGATATTGAAAACCGTTAGATATTATAATATATTTCTAAATACAAAAGTTCAAAATTCTACGGGTTAAAGTTTTAGAGTTATACAAAATACGAAATAATTTTTGGCGCCAAATTTGGCGATATTTCGGCGAAACTCGTCAATGTCGACGACATTTGGCGAGATATTAAGCATGGACCAACAATGACAGATTATCGCCGAATTTGGCGATATTTCGCCAAAACTCGCCAAGAACGATGACAAATGGCGATACTTTGGGCATGGACCAAATGACTGACTATCGCCAAATTTGGCGACATTTCGGCAAAACTCGCCAAGGTCGAGGACAGACGGCGAGATTTTGGGCATGTACCAAACAATGACTGTCTACAATTGTATTATATTGAAGATGTCCATAGACATTAAAGTACTGAAATTCTTTTCGGTGATCCTGTAAATAAACTCTCCAGTAGATTTTAACCAAAAATCGAGATGCACAACTAGATGTTACAACAATCTTATATATGAAATTTCATAATAGTTTTTGAGATTTGAGAGTTAAATATGCACACACGTACACAAAAAAGTCGCCAAGCTTGGCGACTTTTGGCATAGTTCTTGAGGGAGGCACGTGACCGTGGTCGGACCATTACCTAACTTATGTGGTAGGACGGTATTGTGCTTGAAATGGATGAATCTCCTAAAATTGCCATTGACCGTAATGTATTGGAAATCTTTTGAGTGTTCCTGTAGCAGAACTGTAAATGATAAAGACACTTTTTTTAATGGAGAAATTCATTTTCTAACTCTTTACAGCATATATCACTTCTGAGTCGTTTGAAATAGCCCAATACCTCTAAAAAACGCTTTGATGGATTTCGGCCCATAGAGCGTAATGTATTTCGAATCTTTTAGGCGGTTCTGTAGATAAACTATCCAGTCGAATGGAACCGAAAGGGGAGGTGCACAAATAGATGTTACAACAATCCTAAATATAAAGTTTCAACATTCTACGCCTCATAGTTTTTGAGATATGAGAGTTTAATGAATTTCGGCCCATTGAGCGTAATGTATTTCGAATGTTTTGGGCCATTCTAAGATAATGATGATACGGTAATCAAAATTATACCCCCCCCCCCTCAATTATCACAAAATCAGTGGATTACATTTATATCAAACATGCTTTTAAATTCAATTTCACCTATAAAATAGCAGAAATTATGCAACAGCTTTACACAAGTAAAAAATAATTTTTGGGACCACTTCATTGATTGATAGTTTCAAGATATGTTTTTTATACTATTGCCAGTACACAAGGCTATTAGTAAAAATTGCCATATGCTTTAGAACTAAGTAAATTCCACCAATCCTATGCATAAACAATGAAATATTTAACACTAACAGGAACACACATTCTACATTGTAATCTAGCAAATATCAGCAGAGTTTGTATATATGTGATAACATTATACAATCTAACTTTGTGCACAGTACACAACACAAAGAACAGCCCCTCCAACTCAAATAAGAAAATGGAGCAATAACAAATGCTCAGAACTGCAGAGATAATGAGAAGCAAGTGTGCTATTCGTCCTAAGCAGTCGTAAGTGATAGATGATTAATCTTGTATAACCCATTTCCAATTGCATGAGTGCTTCATTAGCAAAGTAGTTGACCCTTGAATAGGGTGAAAGCCATAAAAATAAAGAGAGGGGGGTAAATTTTCTTAAAATTCCAGGGTTGAAGCTGGATTTTCCATGTTTTTAAAGCAAAATTACATTTTCCCATGAGATTTCCCTGAGTTCTAAGAGCTAATTTTCAATTCCCTGAGTTTTCCAGGTTTCCCTGAGGGCGTAGGAACCCTGTATTAAAACGATTGATTATCTTTTAAACTGCATGTGACAGAAACATGCTTTCAATTAGAAAAGTTTGTCAAATGAAAAGTAGCTTAAAGAAATGGCAATATTTTTACAGGCGGCTGTATATGTGTTAAAAATATGAACTTTCATTTTTTATGGTCCCTCCTTTCCCATCTTTTATATTCAGGAAGCGAATTGAACATTTTTTCAGGGGGAGGGGACATTTGAAAAAAAAAAGGGGTGGAAGAAAAAGGGAGAGGGAAGGTGTAAATGCTCCACTCACATAATATACAGTCGACTCCGGTTATAGTGAACCTTTGGGGACCGGCAAATTTCGTTCACTATAAGCAAAGTGTCCCCATATAAGCAAGGAATGCATTATATACACAAGTAAAAAAAAAATCTGATGTGTCCAACACATGACTTCCTTGCACGTCTATTAAATCAAAAATGTTTTTTACGCACTTCCTCTAAACTTATTTGTTTGAAAGATATAAAACATCAATAATAGTAAGATATAGCGATTTCTAGCCAAACATTTCGATATCGCCAAGCTGAGTTCAATTTGAAAGATTTCTTTCTGACACTTTATTTGGCGATATTTCACCAAAAGCCGACAAACTTGAAATAGTTTGCGAGATTTTGGGGATAGCCAAAGTAGTCATTGACCACAGACTTTCAATTAATTGAATGCATCCATACACCTTAATGTATTTAAAGTCATTTGGCTCACCCTGTAAATAAATTCCCAGTCGATTGCTGTCAAAAAAGATATTGAAAACCGTTAGATATTATAATATATTTCTAAATACAAAAGTTCAAAATTCTACGGGTTAAAGTTTTAGAGTTATACAAAATACGAAATAATTTTTGGCGCCAAATTTGGCGATATTTCGGCGAAACTCGTCAATGTCGATGACATTTGGCGAGATATTAAGCATGGACCAACAATGACAGATTATCGCCGAATTTGGCGATATTTCGCCAAAACTCGCCAAGAACGATGACAAATGGCGATACTTTGGGCATGGACCAAATGACTGACTATCGCCAAATTTGGCGACATTTCGGCAAAACTCGCCAAGGTCGAGGACAGACGGCGAGATTTTGGGCATGTACCAAACAATGACTGTCTACAATTGTATGATATTGAAGATGTCGTTAGACATTAAAGTACTGAAATTCTTTTCGGTGGTACTGTAAATAAACTCTCCAGTAGATTTTAACCAAAAATCGAGATGCACAACTAGATGTTACAACAATCTTATATATGAAATTTCATAATAGTTTTTGAGATTTGAGAGTTAAATATGCACACACGTACACAAAAAAGTCGCCAAGCTTGGCGACTTTTGGCATAGTTCTTGAGGGAGGCACGTGACCGTGGTCGGACCATTACCTAACTTATGTGGTAGGACGGTATTGTGCTTGAAATGGATGAATCTCCTAAAATTGCCATTGACCGTAATGTATTGGAAATCTTTTGAGTGTTCCTGTAGCAGAACTGTAAATGATAAAGACACTTTTTTTAATGGAGAAATTCATTTTCTAACTCTTTACAGCATATATCACTTCTGAGTCGTTTGAAATAGCCCAATACCTCTAAAAAACGCTTTGATGGATTTCGGCCCATAGAGCGTAATGTATTTCGAATCTTTTAGGCGGTTCTGTAGATAAACTATCCAGTCGAATGGAACCGAAAGGGGAGGTGCACAAATAGATGTTACAACAATCCTAAATATAAAGTTTCAACATTCTACGCCTCATAGTTTTTGAGATATGCGAGTTTAATGAATTTCGGCCCATTGAGCGTAATGTATTTCGAATGTTTTGGGCGGTGCTGTAGATAAACTATCCAATCGAATGGAACCAAAAGGGGAGGTGCACAACTAGATGTTACAACTATCCAAAATATGAAGTTTCGACATTCTACGCCTAATAGTTTTTGAGATATGCGAGTTTAATGAATTTCGGCCCATAGAGCGTAATGTATTTCGAATCTTTTGTGTGGTCCTATACATAAACTATTCATTCGATTGCGACCAAAAGGGGAGGTGCACAACTAGATCATAGAACAATCCTAAATATCAAATCTCAACATTCTACGACCCATAGTTTTTGAGATATGCGAGTTACATACATACGTACGTACGTACGTACGTACAGACGGCATGGAAAAACTGACCACAATAAACTCGCCGCTGGTCAAAATGAGTTGCAGATGAGTTAATATGATCGTGCATGCTAGCCTACGATGAGATGCATCGAAAAAATTCTTAAAATTAAATTTAGAGGTAGTCAAAATCGGATATTTCGTCGAAATTTGGCCCCCAAAATTTTTCGGGATCACATTACTTCCTTATACTACGTACAAGGAAGTAATAGTGTTTTATACCTGCACTGAATATATGTGTAAATCAAACATAATTAATCGTATTAATGTCTTATTACTCCTAAGTGTTACAATAATTTGGGAGATTCCATTCAATTAGCCGGAAAGTGCTATAGCCAATCAAGCAATAGTGATCAGTAGTAATCCTAAACCTGAGCTTCTTTCTGGTAAGAATGTGAATGAAAAAGGTTGCATGTTTCTTCATTGTGGAAGTGTGGGTGTCACGGGCTTTCATGCAGCGTGGAAAAGATGAGCTTATCTTTAAAGCACTGGGGGTATTGGGGAAAAGGAGTACGGGGAGGAATACACCACAAGACTTAGGCTATTTTGCAAGGGAATTGAAAAGCTAAAGCAGTAAGTAAGCATCGCTGTAATGAATAAATTCCTGGTTTCACAGCGGTCAAGAGTCTAGCGTGCTATTGTTCCCCTCTCCATGTTAGCCCACAGACCTCAGCCTAGCCACTGACTATTCGCCTGTATTTGGGAACAGATGCTTGATAATCTCTTTGTGTATTTATTGAATGCAATAGACAACCTTTGAGAATGTAGACACCGCAAAACTTCATCTCTGCCATTTCCAGAGTTCAGTTTTTAGGTTCACTATAACCATAAAATATAAGTCATGTTCACTAAAACCGAAAAATGCTATGCGCATTTCTAATGTAAGTGAATCGGGACTAACGATTTGCGTTCACTATAGCCGAAAGTTCACTATAACCGCAGTCGACTGTATTAGGTATTACATGACAAATGCAGTCACCAACATGTCTGGGAAGTGACTTATATTCAAACAAAAGTCGAACCCCCGATTTTCAATGCACATATATTCTTGTCTATGTCGATTCTACGTCCACCCTCAAATTCAGCTCGCAGCAGAGCAGTGCTTGCTCGTTCATTTCGCAGTCTTCTTTTGAAACTAGTTACAGAATGAGAAGTGTCATCAGGCATGTGTATATCTATTTCAAAGGGATGTTTGTAACTTGCTCCTTTGTCTAGTAAACAAAAGAAGAATTTCTATTCTCAATACTTAAAATTGTTAGGTACTGTTGAATTTGTAGGGAAAGAGATTAATTTAACATTTCTCCAGCAAGGGATAAATAGTATCCCTGGCTGGGATCAATTAATATTTCTTTAGCCAGGGATATTACATTCTTCAGCCAGAAACGATCCCCGGCATCCCCTGTCAATTCGCACTTTGTTGATATTTAGAAGAATGTTGCTCTTTGTCTAAAAAGGTACATTTAAAAAATCCCATGTTTGTGAGTGGAATAGTTTCTGAGATATTGCAATTTGAAAATTTTGGCATTTGTTGCCTAGCACTGAGGGGATATTTCAAAAGTGAGAAAAATGTACTTTTCAAATGACGTTAATCTATGTTATCCTAAGTTAGCCTGAATTTTCCTATAATGAATGGCAGTTTCTAGTTAAAATTACCACACCATAGTAACCTATACAAGTATTTTGACATAATCTTTTACACTAAAATCCCTTCTCTAGAAGCGCAATGTAATTAGTGGATGACACCCCCCCCCCCCCAAGATTAATATTATTGCTAATTTCATAAAGCAGTGCCGATCATTTTAAGTAAAACTGTACCAGCTAATTTCACACATTTGAGCATGTTTAGTTGCCTTCCCTAACAATGGGATCATTATTTAATTTTTATCAACTCATAGTTGGTCCCTTAAAGTAAAGATTTTTTGCCTGAAAACTGGCACCAACATAGTAGGCAAAGAGGTGTAAGTAATCAATTTTAAGATGAATTTTCTCACTAACTATTCTACTTAGAAACATGGGATTTTTTTATTAGTTTTCTTAGACAAAGAGCAACATTTTTCTAAATATAAGTGAAATGAAAGGAGGTACCATATAAAAATTAAATTTCATATTTTAATATGTATACATGCCCTAGTAAAAAGCCATATATGAAATCTATTCTTTATTTGATGAACTTTTCTAATTAAAATCATGTTTCTATCACTTATGGTTTAAAAGATAATCGTTGCAACATCTATTTTCAAAGATCTAGTATACTTAAGTTTGTATGAATTATATTATTTATATTTGCATTTTTTTATTATTTTTACAAATCAGTTCAATAATTTTAAAAATACGAAAATTCTTACAACTGCTCGGTATCAGCTCAGTACTTGGTCAAATTTAGTCCCAGTAGGCTGATTGCCGAATATTTGACGAGTACTCCATAAATCTATATTCAAAGCTACAATTTAAAATCTATAAATAAACGTTTGAGGGCTGTGTGGAGAAGTCGGTACTGTTTATATTTTTATGCTTTGTTTTGGTGATGATTCTCGAGCATTCCTCAGCGATGGATGACACTGGGAAGAATGCTGTTGGCCCAGAAGCAGAATTATATCCAGTGTTCTGCAACATAACTTCAAACAGTTGCAAATGTTCTGCAGGCATTTTGTCCAAGTCTAACAGACCATGATAAAATGCAAAATAGGTATAAAAGTTGTGCAAAAAGTGAAGAAAGAAGGCATGGCGCAAAGGGCACATCACTTTAATTGCTCTACAGAACATATCATTTTACATCTTCTTGTGCCGGTCAGCTAGCTTTGGGGCAGAGAGCAGGGGCGTAAGGAAAAGACATAGATCATTCCATGAAAACAGACCACTTGAGACAACAACACATTTTACTAACGAGAACAACGGTTACAACACACAAGTTACATTTAGAATGAATAATCACTATCTCAGAACATACGGTAGCTGCTACGCACGAATACAGAGAAGAGAGAGATGAATGAACGTTCTCTTGCTGGCAGGAGGAGCGTCGCATGAAAGAAAGATGATATAGGAGGCGCGCTACAAACTCCCCCTCTGGTCCCGCCGACGTCCTGGCAAGGCAAGGAGACCAGGATAAAAAAAAAAATAGACAAAATGTGCTTTCAATCGACACTAATAATTTTTTTTACTATAACAGATAGTAATTAAGAAAGTTCGTTAAGGCTGACGAAAAACAGTCATAAACAGTCACATTAAGGAAAGTTTTTGAGTAAGTTACTAATTTTAACAGTTAGGACGAACAGTCACTGACTTGTAGGTTTGTGGTTATTGTTTGACCTTGGGCGGTCGTCCTCTTCTTCGCATGGGGTTTATGTTCCCAGAGGTGTGATGAGCTCCGATGGTCTGCTTGTTTGTTCGAGGTGAAAATTCTGTCTGTGGTGCTACCTTGGGAGGCCGACCTCTTTTGCGAAGTGGATTGACCGGGGAGGTATCCACTCCATGATAAGGGGATAATGCCGACGTGTGGTACGTAGCTATGGGCACTGTTGGCTGGTCTAGATTGGCTATGACATAAGCGGTGGGAGACTTCTGTGTAAGTACCAAATATGGTCCATCCCGTTTGGGCATGAACTTTGCAGTCTTGGCATGGCTTGCTTTACTAAGCGGGTGCTTTGTAACCCATACTTTGTCACCAGGTACAAAGTAATATTGCCGCCTATTTTTGTCATAGTAGGATTTACGTTGATCCTGTTTTATTTCCACTCTCTGTCTAATGTCCTGTGTAATTTTGGCAAATCTCTTGAGATACTGGGTAATCTCTGATACGAAGTTGTCGTTCTGTACCACAGCCGTGAAATCTTGCACTACATCATCGACTGTTCTCAGTTCGCGGCCGAACGTGACAAAAGCAGGGATATGGCCAGTAGTGTCGCATACCGCCGTATTCATTGCAAATCTGATGACTGGTATTTTTGATTCCCAGTTATCATGTTCGTCTCCAACCAATATGGCAAGTCTAGGTTTTAAATCTCTGTTTTTCCATTCAAAAGGGTTGGCTTGGAGAAAATATACCAGTGTAAGATTTTAATCAATATAACAGCTGTAACACTGCACTAACAAACTGTGGGCCATTAACACTGAGAATTCGACGTGGAATTCCATGCCGCATAAAAACTTCTATGAGAGTTGTAGCACATTCTCGAGCTGTAGCTTGTTCAAGAGGAAAAAGCTCTATCCACTTGGTTGCACAATCTTCTATTACAAAAATCCACTGTTTGCCGCTAGCTGTCTTGGGCAAAGGGCCAAACAAATCAATTGAAAGTATCTCAAAACGTTGTGAGTAGACGGGTGTTCTAAGTAGACCTGATGGTTTCTGGTTACTTGCCTTGTAGCGACTGCATTCAGCACACTTTTCCACGTAATCCGATATAAACTTCTTCATTCCATTCCAATAGTATCTTTTGGCGATACGTTGATACGTACCCTCTTCGCCATAATGACTGGCCATGGGGTCATCGTGATGTTTCTTAAGGATTGCTTCCCGTTCTGATAACGGTATGACTAACTGCGCTTCTTCTGAGTCTGCATCCGGGATATAGCGATACAGAACTCCCTGGTTCATAAGAAAACTTCTCTCAGTCCAATTTGCATATGCTTCTGTTTTTTGGACATCTTCAAACGCTTCAATTATCTTCCTTAGTGATTCATCTGCAAGTTGAGCTTCTCGCATATCTTTAACATTTCTTGCTGGCATATCAGCTATGACGATACTATCAATTTCACAGTCTCTTGTTCTGGACACACTGGTCGAGAAAGCATGTCAGCTATTACGTTAGATTTTCCTGGGATATAACAGACTTCTACGTTAAAAGATTGCACTTCCAGTGCCCATCTGGCGAGGCGACCGGTTGGTGATTTGAGGGTAAGAAGCCATTTCAATGGTTGGTGGTCGGATGCCACAGTAACAGGTGTACCCTTGATGTATCCGCGAAATTTCTTTAACGTCCCCACACCGGCCAATGCTTCCCATTCCGTTGTAGAGTAGTTTTTCTCTGCTTGGGTAAGCAGTCTGCTGGCATACTCAATTGGATGTTGTTCAGCTCCTTCGCCTTGAAGTAATGCGGCTCTGAGCGCGTAATTACTTACATCCATGGGGTGCAGCCATGGGAGGGGGCGGGTTAGGGGGGTCATAACCCCCCCCCCCATGAGGAATTTTTTGCCATACAAAATGTATATTCTTGACTCCTTTATCACACACGTATGCATATATATGAGTTGCAGTAGTCGTAACCCCCCCTCATGAAAAATTTCTGGCTACGCCCCTGCTTGCATCGGTACGTATTATATATGGTTAGGTACCATCCGCTTGCTTCAGAATCCGTGGGGAAATGAGGCATTGTTTTAGAGTTTCGAAAGCTTTCTGCTGCGGAAAACTCCATTGCCATGATGTGTTCTTTTTTGTTAAATTGCTTAAAGGCCTTGAGATTTCTGCAAAATCTTTTATATAACGTCTGTACCATGAGCATGTTTGTAGGAAAGATTTAACTTCCTTTACGTTTTTGGGTGGTGGTATATTCTGGATGGCTGATGTCTTCTCAGGATCTACCTCGATTCCGTTCTTCGTAATCCAAAATCCTAGGTATTTTACTCTAGACACAGCAAAATGACATTTTTCTCTATTTGCACAAAGTTTAAATAAGAGTAATCTTTGGAAAACACTTTTTAGATCTGATATATATTTTTCAAAAGTTTCTGATAAGACGATTATGTCGTCTAAATACGTAAGAGTTAGGATGTCGCCGAGGCCATTCCTGAAACGATCCATAAGGCGTTGAAATGTAGCTGGTGCCATCTTGAGACCCATTGGCATTCTCAGAAATTTAAAGGTTCCAAAAGGACACACGAAGGCTGTTTTGTCCTGGTCATCCGGATGGACTTGAACTTGGTGGTAACCTGATTGTAAATCTATTGTTGACATAAATGACGTATGTTTGGCTTCATGGAGAAGCTCATCCATTCTGGGTAATGGGTAAGAGTCAGCCACTGTAATTTCGTTTAACTTTCTATAGTCTATGCAAAGACGCACTTTACCATTTGGTTTCGGTACGAGAACCACTGATGAAGCATAAGGAGATTCACACTCCTCGATGATTCCATCTTTCAAAAGCCTATCAAGTTCTTGCTTAAGGAGTTCTTTCTTGACTGGATTCATTCTATATGGTGGTACCGCTACGGGTGAGTGGTTGCCGGTAACTATTTTGTGCTGGATGAAAGGGGTTGGTTCTCCCCCTGGACTAAAGATACCTGTAAACTTTTCTAACAATTTACATAATTGTAACATTTCCTCAGTAGATAAGTGACTGCCTTCAGTCTCCTTTAAAACACAAGTGTTCAGTTTAGGAGGTTCGATAACTTTATCAGATGACATAGTGCTACAGTTTTGTAAAGGTGAGTCAAAAGTGTCTTTATGTGGCTTATAAGGTGGTACAAATACATCTTTTTCAAAATTGAATCATTTCCTAGGATTACAGTTGAAATACCATTTTTTGTTTTGGATATCTAAGCTAATACCAGCTTTGGATAAACAATCAGTACCAAGGAGGGTACGATTATCTTTAGCTGTCGGTAACGCGTATATTGTAGCAGGAATTCTTTTCCCCATCAGTTCAATGTCTACAATGGTGTTATAAACTTCAGAGAACTTCGGCATTCCGTCTGCGAGAGTTACATTTAAATTTACTTTATGAAAATTTATCCCTTGTTCTCGGAGGAGATTATACAGGGTTTCACCAGCAACAGTGTGGCTAGCCCCCAGTGTCAGCACATGCTAGACCCCACATACCATTTACTTTACTCTTTATTAACATTGCCTGGGGTTCTTGTATCGCACACGTTTGAAATTTCAAGCAGCTAACCTGGGCGGAATCAACTTTAGCGTTTGGCGTACACGTAGGACATTTTGCCTTTACGAAACCCGGTTTCCCACAGCCATAGCAGCTAATAGGTCTTTCATAATTTTTACTAACAGTTCTATTTGTTGAGTATTTATGATTAACACCATTCTTACAATTTTTAAATTCATTACTGAACTTGTACTTAGAATTTTCCTTATGTTGTTCTTGTTTTGTGTTTCTACCTTTTAGGTTTCTAATTTCTTCGTAAGAATCTAGTTTATCAACTAAAGAAACTGGATCGTTCCACTCGCTCCAGTGGTCTAAAAAATGTTCTTTGTAATCAGGGGGACACTTCTTTTTTATTTGATCTGAAATTATTAGATCTTTCAACTGATCAAACGTAGTGACATTCAGCTCATTGAGCCAACCTTCAAAAAAATTTCTTAAGTCATAGAAGTAATCTCTCCACGTAGAGTCTGGACTTTTCCTGTGTTGGACGAAGGATTGTCTAAATTTTTCCGCACTCATCTTGAATCGGCGTAATAAAATCTTTTTTATTTCCGCATACTCCTGTGGGTTATTCTGAGAATCCGATTCTATTGCAATTAACTTTGAAATTTCAATAGGTAAAAGCCCGATCAGGTATACTACCCATTTTGATTCTGGTATTTTCAAAAAAGTCAATTGTTTCTCTTCTCAAAAAGGTTTAAAAATGTACTAATGTCATCTACCTTTGGGTCAAATTGAGGAATTAACCCCTTAATTTCAAATTTAGATACATCTGAATTACTAGGTGTAAGAACGGTTTCTGTTTCTGTAGCATGGGTTATATTTTGTAACTTAAGTTTCTCTAATTCAAACATACGGTCACCATTTTCCTTTTGAATTAATCGCGCTTCATTTTCTTTCCTTTCAGTTATCAAATTATCGAGCAATTCTTTAGTGAATTCTTCATCATACCCTGCACTTTTAAGAATTGCATTCTTTAAATTTATTATTTTATAATCCTCTTGAACTGCGATGTTAAGTTCACTGGCTAAATTAACTAGATCTTGCTTCTTTCCTTTAGCAAGGTATGCCATAATTCAACTTTTATAATATCTAATTATTCTTCTAAGTATTTATATCAATTTATTCATTTAATCAAAAATAAAATTTTCGAAAACACTTTGGCACATGAATAACAATTCCACTTAAAGTATATTTCAATTACTAGATAAATCTACTCAAATAAGAACCTTGTTTCTCTTTAAAGCAATCAGCTTTAAGCTATGAAATGAAGTTTATCTTCTTTTAAACAACAACAGAATAAAATAAAATGAGATCACTGGTTCACCTTATACAATGTCTACAGCTCAAGACAAAACAAAACTTTATTAGCGGCATCGGCGCCAAAAGTCAGCACATCTGTCTGCTGAGAACAGAAAGCAGAGAAATAAACACTTGTTATTCTCTTAGTTTTCAGTGTGAAAACGAAATTCTGGAGAACAACTTTTTTTCAGGATGAAAAAATATTTTTCCTTTCTTTTCAAAACTTAGAATTCAGATATGAAAATTATTCAGATTTTCAAGCTTCAGGCACCAAAGGAACTAACTAGCATGCGTATATTAAATTTGATCTGGATGATCAAAACAAAGCTAAACAAGTATTTTCTTTGATCCGGATGATCAGAATGAACCGAATTCAGGATGAATTCTAAACCAAAAATTTTTCTTATATTTGCCAGGATGACAAAATTAAGAAAGTTCCTTGAGTGCTTGATCAAAAAGAAGTAAAAATCACTTATCTGCAGATATATCCTTTGTCATCGTCGTGTTTCGGGCCCCATGTTGGGCGCCATTTGTGCCGGTCGGCTAGCTTTGGGGCAGAGAGCAGGGGCGTAAGGAAAAGACGTAGATCATTCCATGAAAACAGACCACTTGAGACAACAACACATTTTACTAACGAGAACAACGGTTACAACACACAAGTTACATTTAGAATGAATAATCACTATCTCAGAACATACGGTAGCTGCTACGCGCGAATACAGAGACGAGAGAGATGAACGAACGTTCTCTTGCCGGCAGGGGGAGCGTCGCATGAAAGAAATATGATATAGGAGGCGCGCTACATTCTTTCTTTTAAAAGATAAAATGTTCTGCAAAGACTGTGATTGTTCTGCGACGTACGTCGCACTTTTACCCACTTTCTGCTTTCGGGGCTGTTGGCAGATGTTTTGACTGGTAACCATGCCTCAAACACACATACAGTAGAAGACCCAAAATCCACCGACCCGAAATCCGCAAAGCTCTAAAATCCGCACTGTCTGTTCAATGTAAACAATGAAATAAGCCCTGTCAGCTGCAAATTCAGAAAACTACACTAAAACCACAAAGTAAAACTAAATAAGCCATTCCCACTTGAAAAAGATATTTTAAGATTTTGTGAGCTTTGAAGGTAACATTGATATCCTTCAAATGACTGACAGTGACATAATTAACACTCAGTTATGGTCACATGACACAGACTCTGGCACAGTAACAAGTGAGGATGATCAAAAAAAGTTGATAAAATAGCATTTAATGAAGGTTAGGCTGTGAGAAAGAAATATCTGATTTATAGAGCAGCAAAGCTGTGTTACAGAACAGGAAATAATAATAATAAAAACATAATTAGAACATCCTAAAGTCCTAAACTACTGTTGAATATACATGTTTAAATAAGTTGTACTATAATTTTCATAATTTTGTATATTAAATTATCCCTCTGTATTTTTATATCATGATTCTGATTATAAGTAACATGTGATCTTTAATGTTTTTTTTTTTTTTCTGGGTGGGGTGGAGGGAAATAGAATAAATTTCCTAATATGACCTAAAATTCGCAAAATTCTAAAATCTGCACAAGGTCTGGAACCAAGCTGTGCGGATTTCGGGTCTTCTACTGTATTTTCAGCAGTGTGTCTTCATTCAGTGCTAATTACATGGGTGCTTGTGGTTGCTTCAGACAGAGTGGATTAAGTATTTGTTTAATTTTCCGTGCGAGTTTGATTCTCTTTTATGGACTCTTTATTGTGGGTTAACAAGCTTCTCGGAGAATTTCGTCGCTAGAATAGGTGTTTGGAGTTGAAATTGTTTTTCATGTTAGGGAATTAAAAGAAATGAAACTTGTTACGGATTGGTGTATGAAAGTTAGGTTGTAGCAATCTGCTAATGCTAAATGCTGATTAAGGGGAGAGAGAGAGGTGAGGTAACGATATGTAGTAAGCCAATAAAGTGAAAAAAATATAGCAAGTGCTTTTATTTAATGAATCCTTTTGGAGCTATTTCAGGTTTTTAATTATTTTAAATTGAGATTGGATTTTTTGTTGTTTTTTTGTTGTATTGTTAGTGTTATTTATGTGCTATTGTAATCATGCAGATTTTAGATTAGCTGTATAGCTACGTAGCTTAATCCACCATAGTTTGAGTTAAAAACGTGTCAGTGTTTGCCCAGTTTACAGTAGCTGTACAACTAGGTTCCTTAATTCACTGCAGTTTTTTTCAGTTAAAAACAGGCCAGTGTTTGTCAGTTTATATTAGATGTACCACTAGGTTGCTTAATACACGGAAGTTCTTTTAAATTAAATATGGGCCGGGGGTTGAAGATTTTTCAATTATTTTGTAGGAAGCTTCATGTTTTTATCTATTTTCGTTAGTGTAATGTACTGCAATTTCAATTTATAATTTTTGAGTTTGCTTTGTTGATCATGCAAAATGGTTAATGACAGTCGCTAGAACTTGGCAGGCGCCAAGCTCCAGCGACCTGTTTACATGGGGCTGGTACCGTCCCAGTTGATTTTACCAGATTTAAGTACAAATTGAGTAAGAGAAAAAAAAATTACATAAGTGTGTTTTCTTTTCTGTTTGAAAAATGTTTTATTACTATGTTTTATGAATATTTATATATTTTACTTTAATTTATATATTTAGTTAATTTTGTACTGTCAATATAGGCCATAGTCAAACACATCTTAAAAACTATAACTATGCAAATAGTTTGTCTTACATTAATGAAATCTACCAGAAAATTTACCTACCAGATATTTTAACTACTGGTTTTATTGTAATCACAGTATGCTAGCAAAAGTTACATAAAACTGACTTCTCGTGTATGAAACTAGAAAAAATTGAAACAAAATCAAAAACTGCCGCACAACTCCAAAACATTTGTTCCGTCAAATGTATGATATTAACATTCAAATTATAACAGTCAAACACTGATCTTCATTCATTTTTTCTGTATAGCACTAAATCATGGAAATGTTTCTTTTGCTTTGTACTTAATTCATCTTTTAACATTTTAAGAACTGTCTCCTAGTCACATCGCCACATGTGCAGTTCCTTTATAAATGACTTTCTAAAGGTCAGCCCCCTAGTGGTAGAATATGTGAAAGACGCCGACAGTATTTTACAGACTTTTCAAAGTGTCTGTAGACAGTGCAGATTATTGTAAGCTTGCATTAAAAAAAAAAAAAAAAAATTTTTTTTTTTTTTTTTTTTTTTTTTTTGTGTGAAGATTAACACTTTAGATTGGCAACCTAACCTGATTGTATTCAGAATTTAAAAGCTATGAAATTCACTTTCAGTAATACTACGTGTTGCAGACTATTTTCAAGTTGTTGCAGATGATTCTACCATTGTGATCGGAAATAATTCATCTCATTGACCTTTTAATATAAAAACTTACCTAAAAAAGGTTTTCTACTTTTTTTTTTTTATATTTATAATCCCTTAGGAAACTTTTGGTATAAAAAGTAACTGCATGTCATTAGAAAACCTTCTAACTGAAAATATGGACCTGAAGTCAATAGCTTAAGAAAAGATGCACTAATCACAGTTTGAAACACTTGATATATACCTAGGGTGACCAGATATCCAGAATTTCATAGGACAGTTTTTTTTTTTTAATGACCTATAAAAAAAAATATATATATATAAGAATGTCCTTATTTTTGCGTTTGTGCTGCCTTCTCTGCCAGGTCATTGGCTGTTCAAGAAAGTGAACACAATTTATGTACGGGTATCAATAAACCAACATTTTAAGATAAATATACGATGTTTTAACATCGATGATAAACAGATTGGCTCTTGATTTTTTCGGGACAACAATAACTTGTTGGCAGAAGATATAAAAAATTATTAAATTATAAATAACTAATGAAATCAGTTATTTATATGCATTATACATTATGTTAATTTCAGCCTGGGCCTAAAACTGATAAACTGATTTTTCCCCCCTGTGGAAAAAATTTGTTTTTCTCCCCCTAGAAGGAAAGCTGCCTATGCCACCCTTTGGCTGTGATGATGTCCTGCATTTTGTTTCTCGGAATCTGGTCACCCTATATATATCTCATGCATGACTGAAACCTCAACCAGCAAATAAATTTGAATAATTAACACTTATGGCAAAGACTTTCTGATAATGGAAATTCATCCAGTTGTTATGCACATTGTCAATTCTACTGAACAGCAATATATATAATCACAACATCTGAAGAATTCCATTAGAGGTAACTAGATTTGAAATGTAGTGCATCATAACTGACATTCAGCTTAACCAAACAATATAAGGAATTTTTGTACAATCAAGAGCCCCTCTTGTCATATAACAGACCTGTCCATAATAAGCTATTGCTGCCCTAGGTCTTGATCACTCAAGGCCTTCCAGACCTGTCCATAGCAAGTTGTTTGAGGATGTTCAAGTAACTCAAAGTTTTAATGTTATCAATATTCACACCAGGGTTTCCGCTAAGGTTGCATTTTTAGAAAAAAGTGAAAAGACTATACAAAAATGCGAAAATGAAACAAGACATTTTTGCTATTTTGCTAAAGTCTTTGCTTTGAATAATAAAAACATACTTTATTTGTTACTTTTAGTCCAGTGATTTGGTAAAAAAAAAGGGGGTTACCTGGAAAGTTTTCCGGGAGTTTTGAAAATGGGCAATTTTATAGATTTCGATGTGCTCTTTCCGAATTTCAACTTTGCCCCCTCATATCTTTGCTGCTTGCGCCGCTATATTCGAAAAATGGTGCCCAAAAGCAGTTTTTTGGCAATATCTCCTTTCCGACTCATTTCACGAAAAAAACAATTACAAAAAAGGAAACTAGAGAAAATTTCCTACAATTTATGTAATTATCTTTTTTTCGTAAAATCAATAGTTTTGGCATACGAGCACCGCAAAGTGTAGTTCAATATGCTTTTTGGCCAAAAAACTTATTTTCACACCACCTTGTGAGGCAAAGGCGGCTCCAGAATGAATTTTCGGAGGGGGCCATTGGACTTTTTAGATAGGTCTACAAATTGTTCAAAGCACAAATTGAATGTATGAAATCGTTACGGAACGTGTGAAATCCAAGCTCAGAGGGGACCATGGCCCCCATGGCCCACTCGCTGGAGCCGCCCTTGTTGTGAGGTAAGAGCAGGTGGTGTTTTTTTTTTTTTTTTTTTTTTTTTCCCTTGGTATCCCCAGTAGGCCTAATCCACGTGCATTTAACATAGGGATGGGCCAAATCCGGCCCGCAGATAAAATTTTGCAGGATGTGTTTTTGAGCGAGTTTAGCAGCTGAAAGATGACATTGTGTCGTTCTTCCATGAGAGACAATGTTCTGGGGAGTGCGAAATGTAAGAAGATACAGTTGGCTTTCGGACTTGGCATTTTTCACAGATCTTCTTTGTCATATGAGCAACTTGAATGTCAAGATGAAAGGGAAAAATCAATTTATCGACGATATCTGGGCCCATCTCAAAGTTTTTAAACTAAAACCTAATCTGTTTGCTGGGTAGATAGCTAAGAACGACTTGTCTCATTCCTCGAGGTTAAATTCAATACTCTCAATAAATGAATAGAAGTTTAAGAATTATGAAGATGGCTTGAAAAAACTGCATTTTGAGTTCGAACTCAGATTTCAAGATTTCAGTGCCATTCAAACAGAATTGGATATTTTTAACATGCCTTTGAACATAAATTGTGAAGCAGTGAGGTCAGATTTGCAGCTTGAATTAATTGAGTTGCAATCTAACGATCATCTCAAGCAGTTGTTTCTAAATATGCAAAGTTAGAGTTTTACAAATCATTATCGTTTCCCAAATTTAATATCTCACGTTCAGAAAATCACTGCTATGTTTGCTTCATCTTATATATGTGAATAAGTGTTTTCAACTATGAACCTTAGAAAGAATTTTTTCGGAAGTAGACTGGCAGACGAGCATTTAGCCTCATTCCTTAGAATGAGTACTCACTTTGAACCTCAATATAAGGAACTTTTAAAAATGAAATAGCAATTTCATTTATCTCATTAACATATTTAAATTGTAATACTTGTATATTGTTTTTAAAGTTTTAGAAAAATTTATCTTGGCCCGCCAAACTTTTTTTTTTTTTCGATTTTTGGACTGCAACCGAAAAAGTTTGCCCAACCCTGATTTAACTAATCCAAAATTTAGCGCATTCTCCTTCGCTTCACTGTTCTTGATGGACCAGGAGTTGCAAGTTCATTGTCTCTAGTACTGATCGAAATGTCACAGCCCGAAATTTCTTCCACATCAGCCGCGATGGGATCATCAGTTTCATCACAATCCTCTTCGTTCTCGATTTCATCATACGTTTGCTCAAAAATAAGTCTCCGATTCTTCCTCTTCATCACTATCTTGTAATGAAACTTGCGAGTTATCACAGGTACCATTGCGATTCGTGCATATAACCAACACCTCCTAGATATAGTAAGCCTAACAACTGGTACGTCCTCAAGCTTTCACGTCATCAGTAAGCCTTCAAGAATGACATCACAATTTAACTCTCATAAAGTAAAACTATTTAAAATTTCTGCTGAATTTACTCACGCACAACAGCATTTTACTGATTTGAGATAGAAAATTTTAATTTTACGGCAAAAGGCAAGTTTTTAACTGTAATTAATTATGTAGTGTAATAAGGAAATAGATCATAATGAATTGTTTTGTATCACAAAGGTATTTTATTTTTTATCTTAAGTTATTTTCTAATATTTGTAGCATTCACCAGAAAATTTAAATAGATTTACTTTATGAAAGTAAACATCCTGCAAAATTCTGTCTGTGGGCCGGATTTGGCCCGCGGGACGTAGTTAGCCCATCCCTGAGCACATGGATTAGGTCTACTGGGGATACCAAGGGGGGGAAAAAAAAAACACCACTTGTTCTACCTCACAAGGTGGTGTGGAAATACGTTTTTTGGCCAAAACGCATACTTAACTACACTTTGCAGTGCTCGTATGCCAAAACTATTGATTTTACGAAAAAAGGTAATTACATAAATTGTAGGAAATTTTCTCTAGTTTCCTTTTTTGTAATTGTTTTTTTCATGAAATGAGTCAGAAAGGAGATATTGCCAAAAAACTGCTTTAGTGTGCCATTTTTCGAATATAGCGGCACGAGCAGAAAAGATACGAGGGGGCAAAGTTGAAATTCGGAAAGAGCACATCGAAATCTATAAAATTGCCCATTTTCAAAACTCCCGGAAAACTTTCCAGGTAAAACTACCAAATGACTGGACTATTTCTTTATTCTTGAAATTTTTCTATTATAAGACAGATATAGTATAAGCTTGTTATAATGCAGTTTTATATAGTAAATAATATTTCTTGAAAAAAAATATAAATCACAGCTAAGATATTCAATTTACTGTAAATTTCAACATTACTCTGTATTGATGCGGTATGTGTTCTGTTGTGCTTGTACTGTCTAAGAATTAAACTTGTTTCCTCTTAATGGTAAGTACAATTATTAATTTTCATTTTGATTTTTGAAAAATGTTTATTCACTGCTGTGTATTAATTCTTTAAAGATGTCATGCCTAAATTTCAAAATTTAATTTACAAATGTAAATGGGACTATATTCCATACGCAGTGCTGTTTACATTTTGATGTTTGTTTACATGTTTGATTTGCATTGGTTCTGGCACCATCGTGGGCAATGCTCAGCGTGAGTGAAGTACCCTGCCGATGGTTGTTTAGGCTTGCAACCATAAAAAAGCATGTACATTAGGGTGCATCAAAATCCCTTCTAGAAACAAATCACTTTGTCCCCAGTCTGAAAATGTTCCATTACCCACAAAAAGTTGTCATACCAATTTTTTTTTTTTTTTTTTTTTTGGAATAATTTTAGGGGGTCCACAACAAGTTTGAATTTACAGATCTGGTGCATAAAATTACTAAATTCAATATTTTTTATAATTATTTGCTTTTATAATTCATCATAAATTGCTTTACAAATTGTTTTACAATTATCTAGGAATAGAGATTAAAATAAAATATGGACCATAAAAATAATTAAAATTAATAAACTACCAAGTGGCAACAGTAACACTTAGTTCAGAATGAAATGTATTTCCTGTTTCTTTTTACTTGGCTTTCTGACTGTGATTACAATTGCTTAGAACAAAGTGCATTTCCTGTTTATTTTAGTTCCAGTAAGTGAGTTTTTTTTTTTTTTTTTTCTGTAAACCAGTTTTGCGTTTGAAACTGGCTTTAAGTTTGAGCTGATTTTTCTATTAATGTATACTCGCGGCAAACCTTACCTGATAACAGAGGAGAAGGCTAGAGGAGCCTTTTCACTACTTTCTGAATGTATCACTCCGACACTCGTTTCTCTTTCCAATTATTTGACTGTCAATATCACAAAGCAACCCAATCGCAAGGCGAATCTGCATTTCTGATTCCCGCCAGCACGAAAGAGGTCTATCATTGGTCAAGCGTCTGCGAAGGCGTTACATCTAATTTCTGACTTAATTTCGTAATCCTTTTAATTATTGAATTCAAATAAGATAAATATGCAATTATTTTATAACATACACTTTATTTTAGCACTTAATAGTTGATAAATGTCTTAGTTCTGTAAAAAGCAGGGCAAACGGAAAGAACTATTTGAAAGCGGCGAAATCACACGATCTGCAGCATTCCCTCCATTATCAGGTTAGCTGTGCCTCGAGTATAGTTTATTTATTTTTAATTTTGGTTTTGATTTGGATACACTGCAGTGACTTAAGTTGCATCTTTTGTTTGGATTACACAATGGAAACCAGATTGTCATGAAAAATGTTTGGTCTTGGTAGCAAAATAACTTGTGATGATGCAAAAATAAATGGCTCTAAACTTCCAACTAATTTGCAAGTTTTGAGGTGTATGATGTATCATATTGAAGAAGGTCTCCATGAAAATAGAACTAAATGGGAGTCTTCGAAACTAGCCCTTTCGCAAGTAAAGCTATTTTATGAAAAAGCCAATATCCCAATGATCAGTGAACGAAAAGCTTGTGAAAAAATTATAAAACTTCTTGATGATAATTCAAAACTAAGAGCGATACCCCTTAATCGAAGATTTGCACCTAATACTAGAGACAAGGTAAAGCAGATGGAAGAGAAATTAGTCTTAACGTTTCCTTTATGGCCTGTGAATGTAGAAAAACAAATAAAGAACAATGAAGATCTTGCTTTCCTTAGGTCAATGCAAAGCAACCGTTTGGCAACAATGGGATCATATGATAAATGTCTTGGGGGGAAAAGTGAAACGAAAAGAACAACGGCTACAGCTACTAGAAATGAGAAGAGGGAAAATCGAAAAGGAACTTAGTTCCGACTTAATATTAAATTATATTCCTAGTCCTATTGATGAATCTAATGAACAAAGTGAAACAAATGATATTACTGATGAAAACTTTGATTGTAAAGAACCCTCAGAAAGTGCTTGAAATCGTCATCAAAAGAAACGAACAGGTGCAATGTTATTTATACCATATGATATTATGAAAAAACCTAATCTTGTTTCAGTAGCAACACGCTTAAATATGAGTCCAGTTCAACAGGCAGCTTATACAAAAGAACTAATTACAGAAATAGGAGGAGATACAAGTACAATTGCAGCTTCATATTCAACAGCAGATGGATCAAGAAGACAAGTTGCAAAGGAAATTTCAGCTGCTTGCAAGGAGCAGTGGTCTTTTCCTAAATACACAACTCTGCATTGGGATACAAAACTTTCAACAGCTCTGTCCAATAAGTACAAAAAAGAAGAACGCCTCACCATTGTCGTGGATGTTCACCAGCAAAAGATTCTTGGTGTGCCAGCATATTCACTAGGAACTAATCGCGAGTGTGGTGGAGTCATTGCACAGCTAATATATATGAGCAGCTCATCTTATGGCAGTGCACACAAACAATCATGAACATGACATTTGACACAACCTCTTCCAACACAGGTCATATTACTGCTGCCTGCGTCAGTATACAAAAGAAACTGGGACGTGCACTTCTTTGGTCAGCTTGCCGCCATCACATTGGAGAAGTCATTTTATCTCATGTTTTTGATGATCTAAAGATTGAAGCTTCAAAGTCACCAGATGTAACCTTGTTTAAACGGCTTCGGGACAATTTTGATCATCTTGATAATGGTGAATTGAAACCATATGACTCAAAATCAATGACTGTATAAGCTCAAAGAATAGTCAGTGGTCTTAGACCCAATGCAATACAAACAACAAAATATGCCATCAGTTCTGGGAAATATAGAGATGATTATATGGAGTTCACAAAGCTTTGCCTATTATATTTAGACTTTTCTAATAATGAACAAGAAGTGTAATTAAATCGACCAGGAGCATTGCACAAAGCACGTTGGATGGCAAAACTGTTATACACAATTAAAATTTGTCTTCTTGAACAGCAACTGCCTACTGCCACAATAACATCTAAACAGCAGGTACCTAAACTGTGTGACTTTGCTAACTTTATTACTCTCATTTACAGCTCCTGGTGGATAACTTGTGATACTGCAATACATGCTCCTTGGAATGACTTACAAATGCTTCATTTTCTTAAGGCGTACAAGGTTGTCCATCCCATTACATCTGAGAGTGCAATCAAAGCTTTTGAGAAACACTACTGGTATCTCATACAAGAGATGGCACCACTTGCCCTTTGGAGTGACAAAGTTCCACCAGAAGAAAAAAAAGCCATTGCTAATGCAATGCTAGCTACATAATCCGACTCTACCGATACTGTGTTCAAATTAAAAGGTAGATATGGCATGGATTTTGGAAAACCCAAATTTCCATAAAGTCTGACTGAAAATACAACTCTTTCTGATTTAGTTGGAGCAGACTCCTGGTTTTTATTTTATCTGCTTGAACTAGACTCAAGTTTTTTAGTAAAAGACATTGCAGAATGGTCAACGTCTGCATCCTACACTGCATCATTTACAAATTTGCAAGCATTGAATGTTATCAATGACTGTGCTGAATGAGGGGTAAAGCTAAGTACTGATTTTATAGAATCGGCGAAACATGAAGATCCAAAATGTTCTGCAAGTTGTAGAAAAAGATCGACGAAAACAAAAAAACCTATGAAAACAGCCAAAATTGAACAAGTTTTAAATTGACTGTACTTACACAAATTTAATTGAAATTAGAAATTTAGTACTATATTATATATAATATTTCGTTATATATCAAAACAATCGTAATTTCATTATTTATTTAAAATGCTTGCTTAATTTTTATTTTTTGTCATGATCCTTTGTTTTTTAGAATTTGTTTTTGTTGTACATTCCTAAAGCCAGTGGACCCCCTAAATGTTATTAAAATTTCACTAAACTTTATCTGTATTGTTTTTGTAGCATTTCGAACAAAAATAACATAGGGACAGACAATTTTCATAAAGTTTTTAAAAATATGGGGATTTTGATGCACCCTAATGTACATCATTAGTTTGGGAATTTAAATTGTTTCGTGTTATGGATGGAAAGGAATGAAATGTGTTATGTTATTGTATAAAAATAAAGTGTGCGTGTGTTTGTTAGAAATATGGTGTGAATATAAAGCTAAATAAAAGAAAGCACGCTGGTGTTACGTTATAAGCCAGTAGGTGTTAGGGACATTTCTGAGCAGTTAATTAAAAAAAATAAAGGTAAGTGCTTTTTTCTTTAAACGAATCTTTGCAATTTTTAAGGTTTTTAATGTGAATTTTAAATTGATATTTGATGTTTTAATGTTGTCGTAAGTGCTATTTATGTGCTATTCTAATCATACTGATTTTATGAGGTGTACAACTAGGTTGTTTAATCCTCTAATGTTTTTTTGAGTTGAAAACGGGCCAGTGTTTGCCCAGTTTACATTAGCTGTACAACTAGGTAGTTTAATCCACTGTAGTTTCTTTAGGTAAAAAACAGCCGACTGTTTGTTCAGTTTAAACTGCCTGTTACTGAATTTGCCGACGTTTTTTAACTTAAATATGGATGGTGTATTTTGTTTTAATGTTTTTGTTAGTGGAATGTGTGTGCAATTTTAATGTGTTAAAATACTTTGCTGATCGTGCAAAATGGTTGATGACAGTCGCTGTATTTACATGGGGTGCGCACTGGCTTGTATGATTTTACCAGTAAACATGGGCGCCCATAGGAAATTTTGTAGGGGGGGGGGCAAACTTCAAACTTTTAACAAATTTAGTTCTGGTTTTGCCATTTGTTTACATCATGAGACATACAAATCTAAAACTCAAGGGGGGGGCAAGTGCCCTACCTTGCCCCCCCTTATGGGCACCCATGCCTGTAAATGAAACACATCAAGGCATTGAGAATGCTATGCGAAATCCTATTTACAGACCTATTGGTATTTTAGCATTTTGCTTTTTTTTTTTTTTTTTTTTTTTTTTTTCTGATTTAGCTTTTTTGCTAAAGAACTTTTGAACTCATGCTTAAACCCTGATTCACAGCCTGCAGACATCTTCTCTCATAGACTTGTGATGAGTAGTTAGATCTATATATGATAAGGAGGTCTTACAATCAACCTGGGTTATGATTACTATTGAAAGATAGTGTGATAAAAACGGTAATTTTTATAAAAGCTACAATTCAGTAACAAGATTTCAGCCAAATTTATGACAGTACAACATGTTTCAATTGCATAATACTTAAGTTTAGCAATTATATAGTACTGAAAAATGACCTATATAAGTATAAGTATTGTTTAAAATAAATAATGATAAGTATTGTTTAAAATAAATACAGCATGGGCATTTCAATAATGTACTATTCAATCAAGCAATACATGGATACTATAGCACTTCAGAAAAAAAAAAAAAAAAAAATGTACATAACATTGCCTGATTATTTATAATTTCTAGAATAAAATTTAATCCGATTTAATAAGATTACATAACATAAGATTACATTGTAACGCAATCATAAATTTACGATAGAGCAGTTTTCATACAAATATATTATGAAGCAAACATATATAAATTTTTAAATATACAGATCCTCCTCAAATAAATATTCACCGATCAGAAAATATCTCAGCAGTTAAATTCAAAATTAAACTTAGACAAACTCAACGAAAAAGAAAAGAAAGAAAAATGCAATCATCCAAATTGCTTTCAGGTTTGGTTGAAGACGAGAAATTTCATATGATGACATTAATCCCCAAGAGAAATACTAAAGTTATAAAAATATAGCTTAAACTACAGCTAATGAGCAAAATTATATACAAGTACATAATTAAAATATCTTATTTATAAATGAATCTATAACAAATTAAATAACTATTAGTTAAAACTGGAAAAAACTATTCAGTCCAAGATATTTTTAATTAAAAATCAATAATTTTACGCCGGACTGTTAATTCACTTTCGATATAAATTTATTTCAACAGTAATATGAAAAACATGAAAGGAAAGACCCGAAAGACCAGACCAGACCAGACGGAAGACGGCTACAGAAAGCTACGTTGCCAAAAGTCATATCCAAAAACCAAAAACAGAAGCTGCAAGAGAATCTAAAAGGGATGCCACGGCGTTCTGAAAATATGATCCTTCTGGTGCGTTCGTAAACGATAAACTCCTTGCACGAGTTGATCTAAGAGAACTGGAATGCGTTTGTGTATAGAGCATTTCGACGGACCCCTCCTCTCTGCGATCGGTCGCCGTCTTGCGTGACAGCTTGGGGTTCTCGTAATGTATTTCAATGGGAAAAACCCGATTTTCAACATTCAAAAAAAGTATTAAATTTAATTTTTTGGATGATTGTAATGGATGGAATTTGTTAATCAGACCTTCGACTTTTGTGTCCCAGGTGGCGTTTAATATTTTAAAAAGCTTAACATATAATATTTTAATGATATTTCAAGCGACTTTTTCCGCTGGTACTGCGTTCGGAAAGACAACATTATGTACGGGAATAAACACAACGTTTGTTTTAAGATTCTGCAGGTCATTCGGATTACTGTTTGTTTACAAATATCATTGTTGTGCATGCGAAATTTTCTTACGTTGTGAGATTTATGCAAGAATAAAGTTTTGTTTTTGAATTCTAATTCATCGGATATTCTGTATGCCCTAGAAAACATCAAATTCCATTAATATTTATATTAAAGAAGTGTTTATTTAAATTCCTATTACGATATATTCAGATTGTTTTTTTTTCTTTTATAAAAAATAAATGTACTGCTTGTTATTATTTATCATAGTGTTCTTTTAAATATGTAAATGCCTGTAAAATAAGACCAGTTATCCCACTAATAAAAAATTGTAACATATGCATCGCATAACATATTTGTACATGTAATTAATCTAATACGTATGAATATGAATTAAAAAAATAATCCAATAAATCAACTAAATTAAAGACGTAGACCAATTAATGTAATCTTTACTTAGTTGCATAATTATTTAAATTGACAGTAAACATGAGTGCAAAATGTAAATTTATAATTCCATAAAGCTTCTGCCTTTTTATTATAAGATGGAATATATGTTTTGCAATGTTAGCTCATAAAACTGTACTAAACAATTCTACAATTACATTTTTGATTTTTGTTTCAAGTTAGAATCAGAACAGAAATCAAAAGCTGGAACTCTGGCCCTGTATTTCTTTTTTCTGGGTGAATTTTTACATATTAGGCAAAACCCAGCAAAGCTCATGAATACTTTGCTCTGAAGCCCAACACTAGTATACATTAATTCATAAATTTTCCCCTTTTCAAGCACAAACTGATTTTAGCAGACACGACAAATCATATTCGCTTCACCTCGACCAGATTTGAGAGTCCTGAGACCACCAGAATTTGGGTGTTTTCTGTCTAATGCTTATATTTCTTCCTGCTAATTTCCGACTATTTAATTTTATATCACTGTTCTGTCAAATAATTATTATATGGGAAAATCTTTAAATTATCGTTATTTTAATTAAATGTGCTACCAACCCCATATTGCAGGGGTTTGCAGTTCGCTACTGAGAATTAACATAAGAATATTAAGGCTCCGGCACCTTTTTTTGCTAGAAATTGCCGCTAGCCCTGGAGCAATTAAATGTTTTCTCATTGAAAAATTTCTTTCATTAATTTCCAAAAAGTTACACTTTTTGTATATAACCCGCATACAAAAATATCCCCAATCGGTAAAATGTGCACCATATTCTGATGAGGTGATGTACAAAATTTGAGAATTATATCCTGAAAAGTGTCAAAGGTATGAAGATAATGAGTACTGACTTAAACTAATTTTCAGTAGCTCTTGAAAGGAAAAAAAATCACAATCACATTTTAAGGGTCATACAGATATTATGAAAGAATATTTTACATTCAAATATAGACCCCAATCACCTTTGTTTATAGATATCCCTTAAGACGTTATATGATGAAAGGCTGAAATTTTGTACATCACCTCATTTGTGCATGGGGTACATTTTATTTTCTAGGAATTTTTTTGTAAGGTAGTTCTAAGAAATTTTAAAAAGTGTAACTCTGTGAAAATTAACAAGAGGAATTTTCTCTTAACATAGTCTTTTTTTTTAAACCTTATTTTAAACATTTATTCAATTTACACTGCCTAATTATCTTTAATAGATAAAGAATTAAAGCATGTTATGACTTTCTAGGGGCACTGTACGTGTGTGTGTGTCTATACAATTTATAAACACTAATATTTTTACTTCCTTGTATGACGTACAAAGAAATAATGTGATCGCAAAAAGAATTCGGTATCCAGATTTTGACTACCTCTAAATTTACTGAGTTTTTGCTTGACATCTCATTGTACACATGCATGTATGTTCATATAAATTCATGTACTAGCATTCTGACTGACAGCTAG